>CAKNXH010000659.1:0-19698 GCA_932178445.1 Andricus quercusramuli | reverse complement strand
TCATTGTGATCGTATTTCTCATTGGTGTCTGTTTCCAGTTGAGTCTCGTCGAATTTATCCTCAATGACAGCGTCCCCGAAATCATCTGCATAAAAGTTATATACGTCAATAAATGTCTTGTCAACTCAACACTTTATACCTAATTATTCACGTTATTTTCGACGTTCCATCCATTGGAAAGCGCTACCATAGCATGCTTCCCCAAAATATACCATCGTAAGCGATATTTCACCTCCAAGGCTGTCGGGTGGTCACATCCTCTTTCCACCCCACGAATAAAAGAGAAAAAGTTCTCCAGGACGTCTTGATTTAATTGGTGCGTTAAAATGTACTTGATATTATATTTCTCTTTCAAGTGTTGGTACATACTTGGTAGAGATAAATTATTTGAATGAATTCCTTTTTGAGAAGGATATATTTTCCTGTGCTTTCCGGCACTCATTGTCTTCATATATTGAATCATTTCGTGCATTAATGCATCCTGCACCGACGAATCAACTCCGTAGCCCTTAGCCTGTTCGTACTTACTTCTCACATTCAATAAGTCGAACCAGTCATTAAATTATTTTTGGCCAATCTAATTAAATGTCGGAGGTCTGCAAACACATGTACTTTGTGTGTACTGTCTGACGGATGCTCAAAGTATACTTGCTTGGGAGGTGCTTTTTCCTTTTTTCTACTTAGTGGAGTTACTGAGCTGTTCATTGTTGGCTGTGTCTTGAGGTTTCTTAGCCCCGACTCCGAGTTGTTTGCACAAACTTGTATTACTAGTGTACATATCAGACACCATGGAAACAACGATATAAACATTTTCATGCAATTTTCGAATTATTTCAAATAAAATTTCCTAAGTCATAGGCTGATCATAATCGTGATTAAGGACTTGCTTCTACTTCTTGAACAAAGTACGAGCCATGACAAATTGACAAGCCTTGAGAGGTCCAATGATTTTTTCTTTTTTTTCTATCAAAGCAGAATTGAGGAGACAGATGAAATTCATCGAAGCTAATGTTGGTGGTTCTGTCCCTCACACTCAGTGTCTTCCCTTTCTCTTTTATAATTCGAAGAACACTTTCGAGTATACCGGGTTCCACGTCAAACGTTTCCATCCATCTTGTTATAGATGATAGTCCAGGTAAGGAGATTTTAACAATTTTCCTTATGTACTCGTACGCTTTTGAATCATTCACTTGAAAGGAAATGGCACTTGCAAAGTCCTCGCTATTCCACATGGCTTGCTTCCCGGGATGAAATAACATTTTTATTAGAGCTGGAGTGAAGATCTCTTTCAATCTTTCCATCGTCACTGTCTTCTCCCGACGGAAAAATTTCAGTTTGTTTTCTCCATACTCCATTCTTATTTGATAGATATGGCAGGCCCTTTTTCAAAAAGCCTCGCTCTTTTTTAATTTTAGGATTTCTAAAAGAATTGCTTCACATGCTTCTCGCTTGTCCTTTTTTACTTTTTCTCTTTCTTTTGTGGCCGCTTCTCTTTCTCTTTTTTCCCAATCTACTTCTTTTTCTAACTTCGCTATTTCTGCTTCCTTTTGCAATTTCTGCTCACCTGCACTTTCTTCGAGCTCTTTTATATTTTGGGTAATGTCTTCTTTTTATTTCTTCAAGTGTTCCATTAAATCTGTCTGACCTTCTTCTGATGCCAGATCAAAGGAGGATGGTATATCATGACAGTTCTCATCTGTAGATACGACATTTCTTATATTATTTTCTGCTTCAGGTGGGATTTAGATTTAGCATTACCCAGGAACGACGAAGTGAACGTAGTAAATTCTGTTCCCTTTGGGGTGCTTGATTAGCGTGAGTCCCCTTGCCCCTCACGTTCCGGGGTGCTTGATTAGCGTGAGTACCCTTGCCTCTCACGTTTCGGGGCAATTCATCTAAGCTTTGGGGTTGCGTTGAGTATACTTTGCTCTTTAAATAACCCCAAAGAAAATAGTCGAGAGGCCTCATTACCCTACGGTAATGAGTCGTTGCTCCGTCCTGCTGGAATCAAATATTTTGAAAATTATCGCCTGTAATCTCCTTTATTCTTGGTGCAATTTGGTTTCTGAGAAGCTGTTCATATGCACGGGCATTGAGATTACCATCGATGAAGAAAGGGCCTATCAATGTATCATTCAAGATACCGGTCCAAACATTAATCTTTTGTGGATATTGTGTGTGACTCTCCAACATCCAATCAGGATTTGTGTCGGACCAATATCTACAATTTTGCCTGTTAACTTCACCTTTTAAAGTGAAAGTAGCTTCATCTGAAAATACTGTATTGTACAAGAAAAGAGGATCTCTATCAATTCTGTCCATCATAATTTCACAAAATTCAACTCGATGATCAGGATCGTCTTCATTGAGCTCTTGAACCAGATGAACTTTGTAAGGATGGAAATTAATGCTTTTTAAAATATTTCGCACTCTCTCAGGAGCAACGTCACGCTCATCACTAGCTCGACGTAAACTAAGGTGTGTGTTTTCAACAAATGCTTGGGCTATGTCCATCTGCATCTCCTCAGATCCTGCAGATTTTAGCCGACCAGTTCTCTGAAGGTCCTTGATAGATACATGATGCATAAAGCGCCTTACAGTTCTTTCAATTGTTGATTTTGAGACAGGATTTAACCCTTCTCCATTACGAAAAGTGCGATTAAAAAGCAAACGAACTTGATCATAAGATCGAACTTGATCATAAGATCGAACTCGATCACTCCAACCACGCATCATTAATACAGATACCCTCTCTCGTTCCGAAAGTTTAGCTTGCGCCATAATAATCTTTCAGCAAAAGATCGTAAGTATGTACTCGTAATACGTAAATTTAGTTTCAAATCGTAATATTCGTATGGTAGTATTTTTCGCACTATCGATTGCAGATGTGAAAAAAGGGGGTTTCCATTTAAAAAAACAAATTTGACCTTCAAAAAGCCATGAAGGTCAACTTTAAGGTCAAAATAAAGGTCACCATTGAATTCCCCGTTGAAATTTACTTCAGGAATTGCACTGACCTCTTGGAAAACTTTGCTCATTTCAAATAACCTTCAATTGACCTTGAACGTTACAATTGACCTATGACTTGGATACGTACCTGAACGTAGAATTTTCCGCTCTATCGATTACAGATGTAAAAAAGGGGGCTTCCATTTTAAAAAACAAAGTTGACCTCCAAAAAGCCAAGAAAGTCAACTTCAAGGTCAAAATGAAGGTCACCATTGAATTCCCCGTTGAAATTTACTTCAGGAATTTCACTGACCTCTTCGAGAATTTTGTTCATTTCAAATAACTTTTAATTGACCTTGAACGTTACAATTGACCTATGACTTGGGTACGTACCTGAACGTAGAATTTTCCGCTCGATCGATTACAGATGTAAAAAAAAGGGGGTTTCCATTTCAAAAACAAAGTTGACCTTCAAAAAGCCATTAAGGCCAAAATTAAGATCAACATTGAATTCCTCGTTGAAATTTACTTCAGGAATGACCTTCACTTTTTTGAAAAATATGTTACCTGAGGAAATATCCAACCGTCCCGGGACTTTTTAGACACCCTGCATAATATTATAATAATATATGGTTATATATATATATATATATATATATATAATATATAATAATATCCATTAATTTCCTGAAAATGAAAAGTTGTAACTATTACGTTTTTACACATCTACACCTGAACGCAATACATTATTATTACTTTAAATTGAGATTCTCATTTTATTCTTCAAAACTTTTGTACTGAAAGATAACAAAACCTCAAAACTTACCACAACATTTTTTACTTTCTCGGTTACTTTTTTCTATAGCGCCTACATTTTCACTTAACTGCCGCAACGGGTGAATAGTTATTTAAGTAGCAAGTGTGAAACAATACTGCCACGGAGAATAATGCAGATTTAGGAACAAGTTTTAAGCAGCGGAAATTTGGAAGTGAATCCCAAACATCGGGGACTGTGTTCAGAAATTCAGGACTAAGAACTGTAATTTAGGAATAGGGAAATACAGACTTGTCAGTCCCTATTTTTTGTATTCCATTTTTCTTCGTGTGATTATTACATCCTCATCGCGAAAAAGTTTGATGGAAAACACTAACTAACTGGGGAAAGAAGGTGCAACACTGGACCAAGATTCTCAGACGTGAATGAACATGAACTGTTATTGCTCGGCATGACCTGTTTCTACAGTTGGATAGCGCGCTCAGGCTAAATCTTTTGTCACGCTTCCTCAATTTTTTTTCAAGGTTAGTCTACCACCCTGAAATTGACGACTTTTTGTGCCTGTATACAACCACAAAAGATCGACTTCTCGCGGAGGTACAATAAAAAATGATTTCCACTGAAAAGCTTCTTATATCGAACACACGAATTGAAAATAATAAACAAAACTCAAAACAACTTTTGTACAAATCTTACACATGATGTGGTCACGGATACTTGTCACTATTTCAAATATTAGACAACCATCAGCGTCTCTATAATATAAAACCCATTTTCTTCCGCTTCAAACGCTATACCGGAAAGGCCTATCTCAGTTTCACCCCACTGATCCCCACGATATCCAGGATATCTATGAGACGTTTCTGGGATATTTAAATGTCCCAAGTAGAATATTAGCATTTTTATGTATCTTACTTGGGAAATTCAAATAACCCAGAAACGAACCAATGATAATCTGGGTATCTTGGGGATAATCTGGATATCTTGGAGATATCCTTGGGATATGCCAATGTTTGCCTTGTGGGATATCCTACGGGTTATTACTATAGAATATCCGTGGTCCAAAAATCCTAGTTTGGGGGGGTCGCTGGTTTCGTCACTCTGTAGATCCGTGCCTAATTTCTTCGATTTTCAGAAATGTTGTTCTTAATTGAGTTTTTATAGTTTGTTACCGGCAGGTGTCAATTGAACCCTATCGCGTTTTGGCTGGTATTTCATTACAAAACATCTTCGTTTCCGCAAAAATAGCCCTTTTTGTGGAATAATGTTAAAAATGTGAATTTGTTCACAAATATTGTATATATAATTACCAGTTGTTGTTGATTTGAAAAAAATGGCAGCAAGAAGTCATTCGCAAGATATTTTTGTCGATTCTGCAAAAAAATGGAGCCTATTCATTGTGACATACGAGAACTGTGTATTTGTTTATGAAAATTGTTTAAACAATTCTGCCAAGCAGCAGATATTTCCAAATAATCATAATAAGGCATAAATTTCTCTCATATTCTGTATAAAATCTATGAATTTCAAACAACTAATCATTGCAAATCACAAAAAATTGCTTTCGTTCATTAATTTTTTTAAAACATCATAAACAATTTTTTTTACTCTCATCTACTGAGAACTATTGCTAGATAGTAATGACACTTACATGAGCTCTTCTTTAGTCAATTCGCAGATCTTAGAAAAAAAGGTATATCTGCAAATTTAGCAAAAAATATTGTTTATTTTGTTGTTAAATAAAGAATTTTGGTTTAGCCAAATCGATATTCTCGCACCAACTCGATATATCCAAGAGCCTTACGGTCTTTTTGAAGAAGAAATCTTCAAAATCCATTGAAAATTGGTTTGTAGACAGACTTTTGTCCACAAAAAGTGCTTTTGACTACACCGTGCGACGTAGCGTCAGTAAGACTACGTTGGTGTAGGCGAGTATTTTCACTTCTTTGTTGTACTTTTTCAGTTGTACTTTTTTTGTTGTTGTACTTTTTTCATTTACTCTTCTCCACTCATATTAACGATGTAATATGAACATACCATACTTCTGCCATTAACTTTTGATGGTAGAAAAGGTTTAAAATAATTATTTGACACCCAACGCAGGTAGGGGTCAATTGACCCCTCGTGGTAACCAAAGGTGACAGAAAATCCCGGTGCTTCTAGTGTTAATCCTAATCCTAATCTTCTAAAACTTTCTTCTGGCCGGACCGATAAATCGTTTCGTCATTTTTTGCAAAAAATCTGAAAAGACGACATTGCAACGAAAGAAATAAAACAAACCTTCAATATAGTACGTTTCAAATGCGTACGTAACATTTTCATGATCTCATTGTAAATACAAATATTACTATCAATCCCACATACCCATAAGTGCGAGAAATACGCGATTATATGTCATTTACTAAATGTTCCACTTACAATTAAGGTTCTCTATGACTGGCATAAATTTTACCCAATAGTATATGGGACAACCTTAGATAGAATACTTCCTTTTAGTTGCGCTGTTAAGAAAGTTCTCCTTGTATCCGTATAATCTACAGTAGAAAATGAGAAACGTATCTGGTTCTCTATTCATCGCTTTATCTGTCTCTCTGAATTTTATTGGTAAATATATAATTATATAATATCATATATATAATTTTAAGGGATTTCTGTAATAGAAGATCCACAGAAGCCCAGCTGGAAATTTGTATGTGTAAATACACTTGACAATCTACGTAGCAATTTACTTGTTCAAAAAACACTTCCTTATTGATGTACTACTTAAGGCTTACAGTGAAGCAAACAAAAATATATGTGTAAAAATCGATATTCAGGAGTGATTTCTCAAGCGATTTGATCTTTTCTTAATCTGAAGCTAATAAAATTTGGCATTAATCTGTCACAGCGAATTTTGAAAGTTTTTGTCTTCATTTAATCCACAAGTGCAGACCCAGGTATGCAGATTTAATTAATTATTAAATTCGTTTTGTGTGCCTTAAGGTGCTTCAAACGAGTCGGTTTTTAGAATGATACAAAAAAAAGGCTACAAGGATGAATTGTTTTATGTAATATGTTTACCACATAATCCTTAGGGTTATACATGTGCATGACTAGAGTCATTTTTTCGAAAAGTGGGCTTGGTGCTGTTTTTTTCTGTTAATCAAAAGTATGCTAAATTTTCTGCGCCTGAAAATAGACAAGGCGCCACTGGTAGTGTACCCATGGTGAACCAAAAACAGGCGTTCACCGTTTCAAAATGCGTTTCAATTAACAAAAAAAAAACAGGACCATTTTTCGAAAAAAGGGCTCTAGTCATGCACGTGTATAAATAAGCCTTCAGATCATGTGGTAAAAATACCTACTACATCAAATCATTCATCCTTGTAGCAGTATTTTGTATTATTCTAAAAACCGACTCGTTTGAAGCACCTTGAAGTGTTTTGTGCCTTTGGCACTCACTTTTGATATTTATTTATTGGAATAAGCGATAACGAAACGGTTTCGATTGTATCAATATTCACAAAATTTAAAAAGAGATTGTATCAATATTCACAAAATTTAAAAAGAGAGTTAGTTACCTGGGTATCCTCGGTACGTACCAACGAAGGTAAAGTTGAACGCAGACACAAGGGTCAATGACAAAAATGAAGACACAAATATTTTTTTATAGATGAGTACCGATTTTTAAAAAATACTTGGATTCAATCTCAAATACCTAGAAACAATGTAGCAGCCATATAGAAAATTTGTTTATTAGCTAAGCAATTGTTTAAAAAATTATTGAATTGGTTATAAACAAAAAAGTGAGTGAAAATGGATACCTAGGAATTGACAGTGACTCGTCATTTGATTTACACTAGATTAAAAAAATTTTACACAAAAACCATTTTATAATTGAATTTATCAAATATAATAAATGATTTGTAATTTTATAAAAAAAATTTATGAATAATTATTCACAGCAGGTATTTATAATGTAATAAATCAAGTTCTTTCACTGAATCGGCCAAAAATTATACGTTGATGAAAAGATGGATTTTTATCGAGCAATATAATAGATGATGTTAAAAAAACGGAATTTAAGAAAAATAGTTGCATTTTCAAAAAAAGTGTTGAATTTTTGACAAATTAATTAAATTTTCAACAAAACAGTTTAATTTTTCTACAAATAGTTGAATTTTCTACCTATGAAAATGATCTTTCAAACAAAGTGATGAATTTTCAAATAAATAGTTCAAGTTTTAATGAGAAAAGATAAATTTTTAATAAAAAAAAAAATTCCAACAAAATAGTTGAATTTTCTACCCACAAATTGCAGTTTTGACCAAAGGAGAAATATTCAACCAAATGATTAAATTTTAAAGCAAAAAAATTAAAATTCAACCAAAAACAGTTGCCCACGCAAATGAATCATAAAAAGAAACGAGAAATTTTGAACAAAATAAATGAATTTACAGATAGATAGTTGATTTTTTAAATCAAAAATTTCAATTTCCACTAAAAAAAGTTTTTTTAAATATTTCAATTTTCAACAAAATTGTTAATTTTCAACAGAAAAGTTAATTTTCAACCACACAATTTAAATGTTAACCAAAAGAAGAAATTTTAACAAGAAAGGATAATTTTCTATCTATAAAGCTGAAGTTTCAAGTAAAAAAAGATACATTTTCAACTAAAAAAAAAATCATTTTTCACAAAGAATGGAATGGGTAAATTTTCGAGTACAAAATTAATTTAAAAAAACGAATTAAAAGAAGTAGTCATATCTTCAAAAAAAGAGATTTTTAACAAAAAATGAAATTTTCAGTTGAAAAAATTAATTTTTCAACAAGAAACAAAAGAGTATTCAACAATGATGAAACTTTCAACCAGAAAGATGAATTTTAAATCTGAATAGTTAATTCTTAATTTTAAAAATTTATTTCCATACAACGAAAATCGGGAGTAAATGAGAAACTTTGAAATATTTTGTATTGAACCTTCGTAAGTTTTCACCGTGATAAAATGAATTATTGACAAATTCACTACTTCGGTAAGAAATTAAATTTCCTGTGAAAAATTTAATTCTTTTATTGAGGATTATTTTTTTAAAATTCAACTGCTTTGTTAGAAAATTCCTCTGTCAGCAAATCTATTTTTCTTCTTGAATATTCATTATTATATTTGAAAGTACATCTATTGGGATGAAAATGATTTTTTAAACGGAAAATCTAAGTATTCCATTTTAGGTTGAAAATTGATCTTTTGCAGTTCAAAATTCAAGTATTTGTTGAAAATTTTATTATCTTCTTAAAAACTCAGCAGTTTTGTTGAAAAGTAATCCCCGTTTGTTCAAAAATTCAAATGCTTTGTAGAAAATGGTTTTTCCTTTTGCTTTGAAAATTTAACAATTTGGTTGAATTTCGTTTCCTTTCTTGATTGTGAAGTTTTTTTTTTACAATTAAACTTTTGAGTAACTAACAAATACATTTTTCAGTTTCGCTTGAAAATTTAACTACTTGTTTAGATATTTATGAATTTTTTTGAAAACTTGTTTGATTTCCTGCTGTGTTGAAAATTCATCTTTTTGGTTGAAAATTAAACTACTTTGTCGAATGTTTTAATTTCCTCTATTCAAAAATATTTTAAAAGAAAATTTGATATCAATACAACAATTATATATACAACAATAACAATCATTGGATAATGATGAGAAGAAATGAAGTGACTAAATTTAAAGGAAAAATGGTCCATAATTGAAAATGCGAAATGAATAAATTTGTTTACAACAATTATTTGGAACAATATAAATTATTATTGAATGGTATCAAGTTGTTATCCTTGAAATTAAATAAAATGCTTTCGTACAAAAATTTCTATGTTCAGAAATGCGATATAAGTAAGTTTCTGTAAAACGATAAATTTATAACAATTAAAACTGTTCTTGTTCAATTCTTGGCCTTGATTAGTTATTTGCTCTACGTAATTTAATGACAAAATTAGTATAAATAATGAATTCAAACACAAAAAATTCTGCAAATGTCAGTTGCATCCATGAATTTGTTTGTAAAAATTTGAAAAAATGAGGGAATTCAATCTACCATACAGAATTGTTTTCCATGGAGAGCATCTGTATACTAATTTTGTATTTTTTAAGAAAATATCAATTAACTGCCCTAGCGCACCGAGTGAACGTAACGGTTACGCAATTGAGAAAAGCGTTATTTAATATTTATATTTTTAAAAATAGTTATTTTTTCTATTTTGAACTAGTTTATTCAGGTTCTTTTCAGGTCCATCAAGCTAGCACCTCCACAATCGAAATTCCCAAATTTTTTGTCATCAGAATTTTGGGCTTTTTTTGGGGTTTTTTTGGGCCGTATTGCCGATTTTTGGGCTCCACTACTTTTTTTGAAAATTCAAATTTTGTACGAAATTTGAATTTTCAAAAAAAGTAGTGGAGCCCAAAAATCGGCAATGCAGCCCAAAAAAAGCCCAAAAAAAGCCCAAAATTCTGATACCAGAAAATTTGGGAATTTCGATTGTGGAGGTGCTAGCTTGATGGACCTTTACTTTTCTTCTGTTCAGGTGTGCCGAACAAAAAATTTAATTCTTTTTTTGCCGAACGTGTATTCTCTCAATTTGGTTTATTTTGTTGATGGGACCGGACCTGAATCCGTAAGGAACCTTCTGAAATGTGGTTCATCTTAAAAGGATACGATCCCTGTTGAGAGCATCAAAATTCACCTATGCTTGATATTTCTGATTACAGAATTAAGTTCTCAGCAGACGAACACTTTAGTCCAACTATTTCCTGGGTACGAGGAATACGGACTTCCTGCTACCGAGTTACTAACATATCAGGAATTAGATCCGGCAGAGGTACAACATTTACGAATAATAGTTGACTTCGGTCCATCTTCAATGTTGTACCGAAGGGGAGATATCATCATTGGATATGAGAGGCAAAATTACATTACACCAATCACTTATGAGTCAAACGGATCGAAAATGGTATATGACAGACGTTTCCACCGCTTTGAAGGACTGAACGCTGAAGAAATAGGGATATTAGGTGTGGACAATCTTATAACTTATGTTCAAGCAATTGATGCGCTTGATACAATCCATCGAATACAGGCTGAAGCAATGAGTGAAGTGAACTATGTAACAAGAAAAACAGTTGCGAGAGCAAGAAAAGAAGCAAGAATCACAGCACGCCTTCAAGCAGTATATGAATCACACTATCAAGCCCGTCGACGAAACCGAAGCGTTGAACAAATAGTTCAAGCAATTCAACAAGCATACAATGAAACATACCAAGAAACATACAATGAAGAAGTAAGAAAGCACCAATCACGAAGGAAACGTAAGCAGTAATATCCCTGTAAGTGGGAAGTGGGACGATGATCCTCCAAGAGATTGCTAGTCTTTCCCAAGCATGCAAGCCATATCGCACTTCCGCGCACATGCGCACTGCTGTTTTCGAGTCACGTGTTATCCCCGCGCTAAGAAGGCCTGAGCACCTTTCAATTATCTTACATTTCGAAGCAAATTTCAAGTAGTTAAGTGGGAACAACACGTGACACGATGCAACAGGAATGCGCATGGGCGCGAAAGCGCGATATGGTTTGCATGCCTGGCAAACACTAGCGATCTGAGGTTGCTCGTCCCGCCTCTGCTTGCCAAAGGCACGGGGTGATACCACTCCTTACTATTCTTTCGTGACACGGACGCAAATAATTCAATTTGAAATAATGCAAAACCAAATTACAACATCATTTGTAATCCGAAGTCGTATCAAAAGTCGACCAAAAAATCCATTCCACAGGTAACGCAGCCTCTGAAAATGACGTGATTCAAAAGGAACAGGTTTTAAGAAGTTACTTGAAAAGAGAAGCCCAGAATGAAACTAAACACGTAAAAATTGGTTGGGTCTCTGTAATATCCTGAATTTTCTCTTCTGAACTATAAAGTTACTACTTGAAGGTAGACGACGAACGAGTCTGAAAAAAATTGAACTGGTCAACTTAAATAGCAGCAATAGAAACTAATACTTTTGGATCGGAAACCTTAAACATTTAATGGAAGGTTATAAAGTTATGTCAATGAAAGTAGACGATGAACGAAGCTCTTCTTCTTAAAAAAAACTTGTTTCCTGTGACGTGAGGTAAATGTCACTAAAGATTTTTTACGTCAGCTTCATTCCCTGATTATGTCGTGATTGTCAGATCACTGTGTTACCTGGGTCTTGGCCCTACAAAAGATATAATTTCCTGAGTCGAAATTCAGCTCTAACTTTGAACCTTCAACTTCTATCTTAGTAGGCGAGGTGAGCAGTAAAGTCGGTTCCGAAATAGCAGCGATTTCACATAGTAAAATATGAAATATAATTTAAAAAATAACAGAAATAAATGAAGCAAAAAAAAAACGATATAGAGAATCAGTAACTCAAGTCGTTAGGCGTTCAGAATTCACGCTGGAGCTCCGGGGTTTGATCCCTGAGCTGGTACCTCTGGAAATTTCTCAATGTATTTTTAAAGAGGTTCTGGTGGTGTGGATCCCATCTTCAAATGTAGGTCCCCCCATCATATACAAGGCTGCAACCCAGTCCGTGGATGGTGTGGTAGAAAACAGGCTTTGTCCAATATGTCAAATTAGGCATACTACTCCTATGTGATCACTTGATTTCATTCCAGAAATGATAGTTGAAATAGCTTACAGTTGATAGTTAATAGTTTTTGAATAGTTTAAATAGCAAGTTTAAACAAGGAGCTATAAGTAAAAAAGGTTTGATTATCACATTCTAGTCATTAAGTATACTAATAATAAAATTATAAAAAGTTATGTCGTGATAAGAAAATTAGTCGTTTATTTTTTTTCCATCATCCTGTGGAAAAATATTCATTAAAACCAAGTTTTTTGACAATTTTTGATACTACCACTACTTGAAAAATCATTCAAGATTTTTTAGGTTCAGCGGATGAAGCTAACATATTTGAAAAGATTCCAAGAGATTTCAGAGAATTTCCAAGATTTACAAATATTTTAAAGGATTATTTAGAAATTTCAACGGATTTAACGGGATTTCATAAGATATCAAAGGATTTCAGTAATTTTAAAGCCTTTTAATAGGGTATCTTAACGAATTGTTCAGGATATCAAAAGATTTAATAAAACTTAGAGAATTCCAAGGAATTTAAAGAAATATCATCACATATAGTGTAACTTTACTGAATTTCAAGGGATTTTATCGTCTTTCGATGAAATTTCAAAGAATCTATTTCTAAGTAATTAAGTGATTTCAAAGGATATTTTAAAAAGTTACAAGTACCTTATCTCCATAGTGTAATTTGGCAGTTTTGACTGCACATTACATGCTGAATAAGAACCGCAACTGCGATATACCATCTTGTGGCGAAAAATATTACTAGTCAAAGTGGGTCGGCTTGAAATACCATGTGCTACTTGTATTGAGAATAGTGGAGCGGAATAATTAAAATAGCTGTTATTAAGAAAGTGTCGTCAAAGAAAAAGCGATTCACTTTATAAATGGATATTACAGGAATGAAATTCAGTCTCAAGGAGACGAAAAGCAGATCGTTTTTTTCTATGTTTGGGTGCTCTATTGAAGTTTGCAAAGACCAAGAAGTTTGCTTCCATAAATTTCCTGAATCTAAAAAGTGTGATGTGTTATTGAAATTGATATTAAAAAAAAATCAGTTGCAAATCATTAAAATCTATGAAAAAGTCAATTCACTATCTTGAGAACATTAATCTTTTGATAAATGCGTTTTTATTATTCGGTTTATTATGGAAGTGCAACCTAACCTAAAAGTTACAACTTTTTTCTTAAATAAAAAACTATTTTCCACAAGGAGATAAAGTGATGATTCTTTACGGCTTGTCTTACAGTTTATATAATTTTTCTATTCCACACTTCCATGCTTATATATGACATATTAACCAAATAACATGCTCGAACGGAATAACTGCAACAACCCAGATAACAATGCATGCGGACGCACATGGGCGCATGGCGTGCAAGCACGATGTGTCGGCAACAATGCAAGCAGAGTGACAGCACGTTCTGAGGGTAATAAGTAATCCCGCATAGTGCCCGCACACGGTCTCCATGATATGCAGCACAGCGTGCGTCTATCATGCTCGCCTGGTACTTAGAGCCAAATTTCGGCATATAGCGTGCGGTGAAGAGTGTGGCACAAAAAGCGCATTATTACTAAAAACATAATATAGCAGTTGTGTAAAAATAAAACTCTGATCAAATTCGCTTCGTGCTCTAAATTTTTGTTATTTTCCAAGTTTATTTTACAGACAAGAAGTCGAAATAAAAGTAAACAATTAATTTTGTTCAAACTAAATAAGGATTTTTTCGTGGGTTTTGGTTCGGAAAATTAGCTTGGAGTATAAACAACTTTTGAGGCAAAGAACAAAGTCGGCTCGGGCTTTTTTGTACTTCCCTCACATTTGTGCTTAGACCTTTTAAAATTAAACGTCAAAGCATCGGCAATTGTCATTTGGTGATTGTGAATTTTAAAGCTCCTTCGGCTTTAATGAACACATTATCATCATGTATCTCGTGCATCGCACTCGATTTTTTTCAAAATGCGAACTCTTTTACATTATGTTCAATACTAATATCAAATGTATATTGTTCGAAAGTATAGTTTTCTTCAAAATCCCTTTCTTTTTTAACAAAAGTGTTGAATAAACGTTCTGTGTTGAATAATTTAAATTTTTCGGAATAAAAAAATATTTTCAGATAAAAATATATTTCTCGCTAATACATCATTTAAGAGGTAGTAGGAATAATTTGGTGTATGCCGCTTTTGGTATAAACACCTGTTGCATCATCAGCTGTGAACGACGCTGGCACGCATGTGCCGACACGCGTGCGGCGCATATGCGACGCATATGAGGACACATATGTCTGCACTCTTGCCCTCACATCGTGCCGATCGGTCGATATGCGTGCAAGCACCATGTGGGCAAGGTGAGAACAAATTGTTATCTGGGAAGGTGTTTGAATTTTTTACCTAATCCAGCTTTGAAACTGCACACTACATCTTTTACGACACCTTGGAAGCTTATTTGTCCTCTTATTTTATGAGATGTATCCCTCAACCTTGAATTTTGCATATAAAATGCCATTATATTTTAATACAAGTTTCGTCTTTCGGCTTCTTTACTACAAAATATGGCATGTCCAGCATGCAAAACTTTTTTTTCTTCAATAAAATTTCTGCAGAACGGTTTCGATACCGTGAGATGGCAAATTTTAGCAATACCTAATTTCATTTTTCCTTTGAAAATCCCAAAAAAATCAGTCTTTCACCTGTCAGACGACCACAAACGACCCACTCACGGCGGTCATCTTGTTCATGTGACCTCACGATTTCAGATCCCAATAGGCTGATTCTTCAGGATCCTTTTTGCATTTTCATTTCCGCTGAGCGAGAGTATTATGGAGGGAGAGGATTGCAGAAGTTCGTAACGCTGACGACATTTTTTCAACCAGGGCGTAGCCTCAATCCCACTCTAGTCCACGGAGCCGAGTATTCGTAGGGGTAACAAGATGTTGCGTACCGTGCTTGACGTGCGGATGAAATCCCCGCCTTTGAAATTCCCACTAATACAAGATGCCGTGGAATGGTGGCGTTTGCGACGATTATTCAGCACTGAGGAGGTGGATTTCCTGTACATTTTCTCAGGACCTGGTCTACAGCAGTTACGCATCAAACAAACCTGCAATGAAAATGCGCAGTATTTGCAAATTGGCTCTCGACGCAAGCGCGTTTCGATTTACCCGGGTTGCGCAACGTGGCCAGTGGCAAGTTCGCATGCCACTGCATTTGTTTGAGTTCTTTTGCGATGCTTAAAGGTTCGGATTGTTTCTGCGTGTATCTGCGAAGTCTTCTCTGTAAAAGGTATTTCTAGGTCCTAACAATTATTTGTTTCATTCCATTATCAATGTCTTCATCTCTAGTTCATAAATTGTTCATCTGTTCCGGAAACTATAAAGGAATTTAAATGTGCGTCGTCAAATTGAGCAAAACCCCACTTTTCATCTTCTAAGGTAAATTTCTAAGTTTTAAATAGCTCGGGTACTCCATTATTATTGCACTGGCGGCAACGCTTGACCATTGTGTCAGAGGCAATCTATGGTTTACCCAAAATTCGAAAAAGTCAGCAAAGGGGAGACTAATGTACCTTCTCTGTTGTACAACCACCAGTCAGCGAAAGAGACCACCCTCCCCACTTGTGCTTTTCTGGAATGTTACAGGGAGCGAGCCTTGAGAGAACGAGCCAGAGGTCAGATTTGATTTAACTACCAAATGATAGACTTGGTCTTCGGAGATCAACCCGCTTTCAAAAACACTAATGTATTTCAATCAGTCGTCGTTATAAGTTTTCCTCCTTCTTAAATTTCTGTTTTTATTTATAAACGACTTAAATGTGCAAGTAACAATCACGATTATTTTACACAATATTACCACAGAAAACAGGTATTTTCAATTTATTAACGCAAATCTGCTCAGGTGTACTCCAAAAGCACACCGACCTGCACCTTCTTACTTTTTCCTCTTCACTCCGACCTGCTTTGGACCTGGTCGAAGTGCTTCTAGAGTACACCAGTGAAGGAACGTCCGTTTTTTATCCCAATGCTAAGGTAGCGGTTTTCATCGAGAAAAACGTTCTAATTACAGTTTTTGATGTTACGGAAGGCATTGAAGTTGTCTTTTCAGCATGATATGTATTTGGTTATTCTTACCTTCCGGTGTTACATCCCGAAATTTTACAAAAATTCGATGTAACGCCTAGCTAGGCGCAACCCACCTTAAGCTACGTCTGTCAGGATAATTCCATCAACTACAAGCCACAGCGTTACCGATCTTCTCTGAGTTTCAATCTAGGTATAATAACTATAGTACGGTCGGTAAGAAAGATACCACAAGATACTTAAAGTATTACCATGAAGGGATAAGAACTCAGAGAACACCGATAACTTAGTATACGTTCGGTTAATAAGAGATTGCAATTGCAGACTCTACCGCTATAAGATAATTAAGTATATTTAATAACATACAAATGTATGCATATTCCTAATAATCCAATAGAAAACTAACTGTATGGAACATGAATACACGCGTATGTCTAAATTAAGGTAACAATTTATCAACATAATGTCATATCACTGTTACTGGTAAAGTATAACCCACCTAGTGGAGAAACATACGTATAGTCAGGCAAGACGGCAACCGAAAGTGTCTGACTATTACACATTACACATAATTAAGTTAGTAGTAGAATTCATATTCTTGAAAGCTCAAGAGCGAGGTCAAGAGTCCAGATGCGCGACCGCTGTCCACGGTTGCTGACGATAGCATAAATCATTCAACGTTTAATAGTATTAGTTACCCACTAGCATCGCTCACAAACATTGAGCGGAACTAGATACGAGTAATATTGTTAATAGAAACGTGCCGATTTCAAAAGTTGGATACATGCCAATTTCAAAAGTTGAAATGTGCGGAATGTGCCGATTTCAAAAGTTCAATCGCCCTATTCCTAGCATGGAGAAAACATCATACATAAACCCCAGATACATCCTTGTCAATTGTCTTACGTTCTCGGCAGTCATACTGTTCACTTCGATCTACGATTAACGAATCGCTTTGACAAAGTCGCAGCTTCTAACTCATTGTGACCAAAGAAACACTCTGAATAATTCGCGTACTTTCAAGTTCAACTCAAAACAGTTAACGTGTTCAAGTCCCGAACTAATTCCCCTCGGCTGAGACTTTTTGGTCCTTGCAGAGAAACCTTCCGAATAAAGTCCGCGGTGTTAACGTTTGTGAAAGGACTCACTATTTGAATTACTTTCAAGTAAATTCAAATCCTCATCCGGTAAAACTCCGTCGGTGTTTTACAAACAATAAGGAGATCCAACCGACAAAACAACTCACTCTCTTGCCCTTTCAAGCATCGAAAGGTATATGTAAGTCTATTTCATGTAACTTTTAACTTTATTCTTATTCCTTACAATAAAGCAACTATTTAAGCAACCATCTCTCACTCTTTTCAAACACTGTATTCTCACACAATTCGCGTAGGACTGATAAGTGACACACAAACCCACAATCAAATACTTGGTCAGGTCTTACCAGCCTGACATAATCAGCACACTGGTCTCTCTCTATTCCTATTTTCCATTCTACCCTCGCCTATTGCTCAGGACGTGACACCGGAATTACAAAAATCATTAATGTCTTTCTTGTGAGTATTTACATAACAGAACTATTCTTCTAGGTTCATATTCAATATCAATTCACTTTCTCAGAGTGACGAACGCACGAAGGACGCTCAAAAAATATTGGAAGCATTTGACGTACAAGTCAAACTTCTTATGTCAGCTCTCCAAAAAATTATCAAATTTATAACCTTTTGGGCAAGGTTGAGAAAAATTTACCAGTGCCCTACCATTAATATACATAAATTATAATTAGTATACACGTACAGTGAAATTATAGTAAGCGTGTAATCAATCCAGTGTACGCTTATACTAAATTTAATGCATGTGTATGCTAAATTCAGTATATGCATATACTAAATTTACTGTATGTTGGTACACCAAACTTAATTTTATGCTGTGCATTCTAGCTTCCATTACATGTATACTAAATCTTGTTCAGATTTTTCTAACAGTAAGCCAGCTATCGCTTATCGCGGCCGAATCTTCAACCGGCAGGGATATATTATGGGGTTTCTTCGTCTCGAGGGCTGCCTGAGAATTTCGTCATGGTAAGACGGCCAAACTTCTTGTAAAAGTCTTAACGGTCGTGGACACCATGTAAGAGACGCGATCAAATTTGATTCATTTGTTGTTCCTCTCCAGAACGGACCATGTGTGTAAATTGGTTAACGTCAATAGTATTCCTTAGAACATTGTGATTTGTTGTAAATCACAATCGTTATTCTCCATCCTTAATCGCTTTATGCGGCTTTCTTGAAAATTGCGATCTTTTGTAAATTGGGAATTGTTATTTTTCTTTGCTTGGATGCTTTACGCGGCTTGCGTTCAAACTTCTAATTCTTTTTGCAAATGAGACTTTCTGTTTTCAGAATTTAGCCTTTTGGTGTAGCTCTGTTGTAGGAGATTTGTATTTTTTAAAACCATTAGGTTTTTTTAGACTTTTAAGACATTTCAAGAGATTCATAAGATTTTAGGGCATTTTTAAGAGTTCCAAAGACATTTGAATATCTTTATAAAATTTTACAGTGATTTTTAATAGCGCTCACAACAGTCGTGTGGACTATTTCTGACGGTAGTGTATGCAACATTCAAAAATAATTTATTTTTAATTTTTAATCCTTTTGTTTAAGTCTACCTGCGGTACTAGCCGATGAGCTACCTGATAGGATGCGAATTAGCATATCTTCAGAAATAGTCAGACTCATCAGGAATGGTCAGGATGTTCAGGAATCGTCACAACTTCTGACCATTTGTCATGATTCCTGACTTTTTTTAGTAGGGAGGTGTACAAGCTTAAATCCGCTATTTGCTCATAGATGGCGCTAGTGAGCGTATTAAGCTTCCATGGACAGGTCATACTTATTTTATGAGTTTAACACCTATCAACATGTAATCATGTCTACTTTTTTGAACAAAAAAGTTCAAAATTTCAGAAAAAGCTGAATTTTTCTAGCATTATTCTACGAGAATATTATGGACAATAATAAGAAATTGTTTGAACACTTATGTTTGTTAACATTAATAAACTATCACCTCTCTCTAATTGAAAGTTGGACGAACATAAAAATTTTTTTCTAAAAATGGCGACTTTCATTAATTATCAGTATAATGTAGTATTTTATGTGTTAGAAACAATTTGCATTTAAAAAACACAAAAAAATCATAATTAGCACCAAAAACTCGTAAAACCAATTTTTTCACTTATGGGGTTTCTTTTGGGACCAAATAAAATAGACTT
>CAKNXH010000658.1:92744-107493 GCA_932178445.1 Andricus quercusramuli | reverse complement strand
CGGTTTCGGTTTTGGTTCCTTGGGAATCAAACCGAAGGGCCTATGACAAAGCTACCGAACGCGTCCTCGGGTTGCGGATAGAGGGTTCCTGTACCAAGGGTTTCTGCTGAATATGGTTACAATAATGAATAAGCAGTCGCGGACAATTGTCCAGGGATGGTCCCGAAGGAATAACCCCTAAGCGAAGGCGTCACCACCCTGCCGAAAGCTGAATGACACCTGGGTGAGGTGTCTCAAACGGTGACCTGAGATACCGGGCGACCTCTCAGAGTATCAGCCTTATCCTTGCACGCGGGGTTCTACAAGGATGGACGCACCCTTTCCCTAGCTGCTCGTGGGAACAAAAATGACAAGACCAAACATAGTTGTAGTAAGGGAGGTTCAAAACAATCGAACGCGCAGGGCTCCCGACAATGGGTCGGACAACAATGCCGACTACTCTAGAGTTGGGGGAGTTAATGAAGACGGAGTCAATGCGATGAAATAGCGGAATCTCAATACTTTTGGGTGGACGGATCGACTCAATGACGACCTATTAGAGTGCTACGATAGCAGTATGACCCCCGAGCGAGAAGGTTACATGGCAAGACTGCAAGTTCTGTGGTGCGAGAAACACCCAGAGCTCTCGCACTTTCCGCGTCAATGTCTACGAAACCATGCCGAACAACTCCGAAAAAGGGGCTATGTAAGCGGAGCGCCTACTCTACCGCAGCCAGAACAAGCCGGCAACAGAGAAAGAGTGGCGACAGTGAGACCAACCGCGAACAGGCATCCAATAGACGAAGAACGATGCTTCAGGACTCGGAGAAACATCAACATTAAGGTTTCTCCCAAGCCCAAAGATCTGACTGAACTGGATGATGAGCTTCGTGGAGATATTTCCGAAGAATCCGACCTCTGGGCTAACAATTGTGGTGTGTACAATGCAGCGAGAACTTTGGCAGATGCAAACCGTAAAACAAAATCAACGGTTGATCATAAGACCAAACGACGAATGCATCAACTCAGCACAAAGATAGGCTGGGCAAGACAGTATGCGTCCCTCATTTAGTGTGTGATTGACTACATAACATCCGGCAGGACTTTCACTGCCAAGGTTCGAAAGTTCGCGCGCGAACTGCGGATCCGTCATCACAAAATCAACAAGTCAAAGCTACTGACCATCAGGCAGCATATTGTTGACAGAATACGAGTACTATCTAACGCTAAGAGTAGTCTAGAGCGGAGGGAGAGGTGAGACGCTTTTCCTTGATTGTGACTTTGTGATGATGAAATATGCTGAAATATGGTGTCCATTGAGACGCACGCAAGTGTTTTTTAGTGTGGTGTTCTGGTATGAGTTGCAACGTTTGAAATTACGACATGCTGATATGTGTGTGGCCCGCTGCTTAATCTGAAGCACGACCATATAAACGGAACATTCAGGTTTATTTGGACACTTGCCTTTAAAGGAAACTATATACGGTGACTTTAAGTTCAATAATTTTAAGATGGCGAATCGCGGACTGATTCCAGCGATTCGAGATAAGATAAAAACTGCATCGAAAGTGGAAATTCGTGACTTACATAGATTTAAATTCCAAGAAGATGGAGATCGTGGAAATCGTCAAAGGTTACACACTTCTACTGTTTTTGAGCTTGCCGATGGATCTGATCAACACACAGCTAAGATAGCTTTCGTAAATGAGTCTATGGCCGAAAGGGATTTGACATCTATCTGCAACCTTTTGGGATTGGACTACGACGGAACCAAAGAAGAATTCATTCCTCGAATCTGCAACGGGCTAATGAACCTAATTACCCTCCAAGAAGACGATGACGCGGAAGGCGATGACGAAGTGGAGGATGGAGCAGGTGCGAATCCAGACGAAAACGATGGTGATGACGTCGATGAGGGAGATGAGGACAGAGGTAGCAGTGTTGGGAGTCACGGGAGTGTTGTCTCCAGTAATAACGGAACGAAAGGACGATAAGCTCCTCAATTTCTTATCCACTACAAGGATGTGGAGGATTCCATTCGACCCTTCGCGGGTAATGACGCTTATCCTGTCGAAAGATGGATGTCCGATTTCGAGGATATGGCTACTCTGTATCAATGGGACGACCTGCAAATGCTGATTTTTGCAAAGAAGTCACTTAATGGAGTGTCTGAATTATTCATTCAAAGTGAAAAGAATTGAACAACGTGGAAGAAACTAAAGTCTGCTCTTCAAGCTGAGTTTTCTTCCAAAGTCAACAGCTCTCAACTTCATGTGATGTTATCGAAGCGGAAATGAAGAAGTACGAGACGTATAATAGATCGAATAACTGATGAAATAGTTAACAAAGCTATTCTGTTTGGAGCAAATACTCCGAAAGAATTCAAGAAGAAGATGAAAGCCTACGAGGAGAACAGAAAAAGAAAGCAAGAGAAGACTGCCACTCGAAAGAAATTTGGAATGAAAAGCCAACCAGAAACGAAGAAAGAACAACCAAAAGCGAAGAAAGAAGCGAAAAGCAAGGTAAAACGTGCTACAATTGCGGTGGCAAAGTTCACGACTTTAAGGACAGTCAATTTAAGGATTGCGGTAAGAGATGTTTTCGTTGTAGCGATTTTGCACATGAATCGAAAGAATGTAAGATGACCAACGGTGAGTCAAATAAATCACTTAATCCCTGTCAATAAAGCTATATGATAGACATGAAAAACAGGTCGAGATAAGTGATGCTAAAGTAGATTTTCTTGTAGATACCGGCGCACAACTTTTTTAATTCGCGTTCCAGTTTGACCTAAGTTTAATTTCACGACTGATTATAGGCGAGAAAATTCTTGCGTGATTGGCGTTGGTCAGCAAGGAAGAGAGACCCTCGGATTTTTTCAGACGATTATAAATATGGACAATAATCATTTCTCTACCACTTTCTATGTAGTTTCTGATGATGCAATAGATTATGATTTAATTATTGGCAACGATGTTATTCACCAAGTGAAATTTGAAAGCTGACCTGATAGGGTAAAATTAACTTTGTTAAAGCCTACCGTATTTCTATCTCGAATCAACCTTGTCGGTGAACCTTAATTGGATCTTGATCATATCCCTGATATTCAAATATGCGAAGAATCTAAAAAATTATTTCACGAATATGTTCCCTGTAAAACAAAAACGACGAATGTTGAATTAGAAATTATTCCTAACGATGAAAAACCTGTTTATCAAAGACCGCGATGCTTCTGGCCAGCAGAAACTGAAATTGTAAGCATACAAAATGAATGATGGATCAAAGAAAACAAAGTTCAGCCTTATTCATCCGAATACGCTAGTCCTGTGTGGGTGTTACAAAGAAAAAGGACGGTACTTCACGAGTTGGCATCGATTATCACAAATTAAATCACGTGATAGTTGGAGATCGTTATTCTCTTCCAGTATTCTAAGATTTCATAGACAAGCTTCAAGACGCTCGCGTTTTTTTGACGATTTATTTAAAAAATGGTTTCCACCACGTACCAGTGAGCGAGGATAGTCGCATGTATACGGCATACGTGACAGGAGAGGGTCAATTTAAATGTTTAGTGACTCCGTTCGGCTTATCTAACGCTTCTGCAGTATTTCACAGGTTTAATAATACTGTTTTTAGATTATTGATTAAAGAAGGTGTATGTTTCATTCACATCTACGTCATAATAATTCCTGCCCCTGATTATGAAGAAGGTTTAAAACGTTCAGAGAGAGAGTTCTGGACACGGGTTCTGAGTACGGTTTAGAGTTGAATAAGAAGAATGCTCAATTGATGAAACGTCGTATTGAATTTCTTGGAGATGTGATTGAGGATGGGAAAATGTATCCGTCGCCTATGAAGGTTAAGGCAATTCCTGATCACCCAGATCCGACTTGTACCAAGGAGGTGCAAATCCCTTGTCTCATATTTTACAGCTAGATAGGAAATTCCAATTTGCTGAAGTCGAGAGAAGATCATTTTGAAAGTTGAAACGCATGATGGCCACGGATCCTGTTTTGATGATTCAGAACCAAAAATTTGAAACGGAGTTACACACTGACGCCAGTCGAGATGGATACGGATCTATATTGATGCAGAAGTGTCCAGCTGATCTTCCGATGAATCCAATTCACTTTATGAGCAATAAAACTACTCCAGAAGAAAAGAATTACACAAGCCATGAACTAGAGGTTTTAGCTATTGTTGCAAATCTTCAGAAATTCAGAATTCATTTGTGGAGAATCAAGTTCAAAATTATAACAGATTGTGCGGCTTTTAAGTAAACCATAAACAAGAAGGAAATGGTGACCAGAGTAACTAGATGGGTCTCCCTTTTGGAAGATTTTGACTACACGGTGGAACATCGGCTCGGAGTTCGAATGAAGCATATCTATGCTTTGAGCCGAAATCCCGTGATGACTTTCAAAATAGATGATATCACTCCACGTATTGAAAGAGCGCAGCAAGAGGATAGCGAGACGACCCTAATATTCAAAATTTTCTAGGAGAAACCTCACAAGGATTTCTTTGTTCGAAGTGGACTTCTTTATATTGAGAAGGATGGCCTAGACGTTTTGATCGTTCTCAAGGTTATGCAAAATGATATGATTCGCAGTGCGCATGATCGAGGACATTTTCCAAAGGACAGAAGAGCTCATAAAGTAAAATAATCTCATTCCAGACCTACGCGAAAGATAGGAAGATTCATCGCTAATTGCATCCTTTGCATTCTAGGTAATAGAAAACAAGGTAAAAAGAAAGGATTTCTCCATCTATTATTCAAAGACGATCTTTCCCTCCACACGTATCATGTCGATCACCTCGGACCCCTTGAAACCAGAAGCAAAAAATATCACCATACACTAGCACTTATCGACGGTCTTACCGAATTCGTGTGGTTATAGCCTACCAAATCAACGACATATAAAGTAGTGATTGATAGATTTGAAAAACAGAAGATTTTATCCGGTAGCTCTGCAAGGGTAATCTCTGACCGTGAAACGGAGTTCACGTCTGAAGAATTCCAGAATTATTGCAATACGGAAGGAATCAAGCACCACACCATAACTACAGGTCTTCCTGGAGCTAACGGTCAAGTTGAGAGGCTAAACGAGACCATTATCGCCGTTCTTACCAAATTGTCGATAAAAGACCCTTCAAAGTAGTATCAGCACGTAGACAGGTTGCAACAAATCCTGAATTCTACCTACCAACGAAGCATAGATATTATGCCTTTCGAACTGTTGTTTGGTGTTAAGATGTGACATGAAATTGACTTACAAGTAAAGGAACTTATCGAAGAGGAATTTTAAACGCATTTCCAAGAGATTCAGGATACTTTGCGTGAAAACGCCGAAGAGCAAATTGCTAAAGTTCAAGCAGAGAATCGTCACTAGTATAATCTCAGACGCCGTGCACCGACTCAGTATGAAGAGGGCGATCCTGTAGCAATCAAGCGAACTCAATTAGGGCCTGGCCGTAAAATTAAAGCGAAATATCATGGCCCTTATATAATCGAAAAGGACAAAGCTAACGATACATATGATGTTAAATCTGTAGGTTTACACGATGGACCTTTGTCTACAAGTTCATGCGCCGAATTCATGAAACCATATGTTGCGAATGTTCAATGCGGGCGGATGATAAGTCAGGATGCCCGGATGTAGAGATATGAATTTAAAATACTGATGCGCGACCTAGCAATGAGAAATGAGAGAATGGAAAATAGGAAAGAATCGGGAGTGCGGAGCGTGCGGCGGAGTGATATAGGTGTGAGATTCCGACTTTATCATTGTATCATTTACATTCATCATTATATCTTATCTTGCTATCAAAAGCTTACTTTATCAAAAGTTTACTTACCAGTCAAGCACGCTCAATAGTTTTCGTCTATATTAATAAATATTCATAAAATATGTAATGTGAGTCATATAAGCAGAGAGGTAAAAGCTGTTAATGAGAATATTATAAGTACATTAGGCCTTGATTTTTCCGACGACTGATACAACACCGTCGGCCCTTTTAATTAAAATATGGCGACTTTAATACAAGTGCACGACAACAAGAACAACAACAGTGGTACCCATTTTCCAACGTTCTTTTCGCAATGCGCCCACATATCTCGCGAGACCCATTGGAACATTCTCGAGGGGTCATTTATCTATTTATCCCATCGCATGCAGCTGGAGTCAGAAGCCCCGTGCACCTCGTGATCATTAACGTACACCGTACACTCATTCTTTCTATACTAAATCACGTAAATTATACACACTTTTACGGCACATATTCTTTATATCATACATTCCGTTCATTCACTCGCGAGCTAAGACTAGATTTTCTACACGTATATGCTACAACATGAAAACACCCTATCTACATTTTTGACGTTAGGTTATGTAATACTAATTTCAAAAAATTGGTGTCCTATATACGTATTAAAGTGAGATTTGGTTTTGTCTTATATGCACTTTAAACGTCTAATTTTTTAACCTATGCGATTGAACATTGACCCTATCCAAATTTTATTGGACTATCCCAATCAAGAAAATACGTAAACAATAGAATTCAAGTTCCAGTAGAATTTTCTTGTGGAAAATCTATAAAAATCAAAGTTTCATCACATTTGTAATGTAAGCTGTACAATGACTTCCACTTTTCAAATGCTTTTTTCAAATTTTAACACACACCTTTAAGTGAAAGCTAATTAATTGAGATGTCTGGTTAGGCTTAAATCTTAAGTGCGGTATGGTACAGTACATGACTTAGTAGTTACGCTTTGTCGACAGAGGTACACTTTATTTCTCATACGATATACAGATCTTGACTCGCCCTCAATTTTGAAAACCTTATACAGGGTGACCAATTAATCGTCGAAGAGGAATTTTTTGAGGCCAGGAAATAATGGAAAATGGCAATGAATTTATTTTCCGAGCAGCAGTATTAAAGAATGCCGTTGTTGGCCTCATATCAAGAAAAACGTGAATAACATATTGCTTTGTCGGGGAAGGGGAAAAGCCGAACTGCGGGAATGAAGGAAGCAAGAAGGCGAGAGAGAGAGAGAGAGAGAGAGAGAGAGAGAGAGGGGAGGGAAGTAGAAGTAGTAGTAAAAAAAGTAGAATGAAGTAGAATGATTGGGAAGAGGAGATTAGGGCCTGGAAGGGAAGGACGGAAAAAAGGTTTGAGAAGATGGACGGCGGGTAAGATATAAAAGTAGGTGACAGGAGGGAGACTGAGAAGAAGGGTATTTTGTAGAGGGTACAGAAGGTGGTAGAAGAGATAGTGAGAGGGCGTAGGAGCGAAAGGGAGGAGATAGCAGCTAGGGAAAGGATAAGGGCAACAGAGCTGAGAATTGGGAGAGAAGAGAAGGCAGACAGAAGAAATAATATTGTCATAAGAGGGTTTAAGCTAAGGCAAGATAGGTGAAGTTAGTCCGGAGGGAAGAAGAGAGAAGGAAAATGATGTGAAAGGAAAGGGAAGAGCAGATAATGCTAAAAAGCAGGGCCAGCAGGGAGAGGAGACAAGGGCGAGCAGTGAATGTAACGTATCGGAAAATAAAAGTAGATGAGAAAATGTGGGCGTGGGACGAGGTAAAAGAGGTGTTGACGAAAGTACAGGGGCAGTTGTTCCATAGGAAGTAGGGGGTAGGGGTAAGGCAGGTTGAAGGAGTAGTGAAGGTACAGTACCTTTTTACCTGTTTCTAGTACAGACTGGAACGTAGCAGGGGTGAAGAAAAAAGATAAGGATTTCTGCAGGTATGTCCAAGAATTTGATGTTGTGGGACTGGTAGAGACGTGGGTAGAGAGAAGGTGGGTATAGGTGGAGGCTCCACGAGACGCTCAGAGTAAAGAAGGAAGGAAGGGCTAGTGTGGGAATTAAAACGGGGGTAAGGCATGGATTAGAGGAACAAGCTCATGGCGGGGTAGAGGGGAAGGGCATGTAAATGAGGGCAGTTAAGATGGGAGGAGTGACGTGTAAGTTTGTGATAGTGTACAATAGGGATAGGAGGGAAAGAATTGACGAAAGGGTGCAAGACTTGCTAGGCGGAAGAGAGGAGGGTATGGTGGTACTGGGGGTGGGGAGATTTAATGCGAGGATGGGAAAGGAAGGAGGTCTTTACAGGAAAGAAGAGAGTTTTTAACGGAAATCGAAGGATAAGACAAGAAATATGGAGGGGGAGATCCTAAGGGACTGGATAGAGCAGGGGTCCCCAGGGAGGAGAAATTTGTTGAGTTCAGCTCTTTTAACAAGTGTGAACTGCTAGCATCGTTTCCCCTACCAAGAGTCTCTACGCTACTCTAAGAGTTCGGGGTGGTGGTAAATTCTATTCTATGACCTCAGAATTTACCACCACCCCGAACTCGTAGAGTAGAGTAGAGACTCTTAGTGGAGAAACGATGCTAGCAATCCACACGTGTTAGAAGAGCTGAACTTGAGAAATTTCCCCTTAAAGTAGAATCAGATCATCAGCCATTAAGCTTGTGGATAAAAGGGGAGAGCGGCTAAAGGCAACGCTTTGAAGGGCAGTCGTTGGAAATGATATGGGAGGATGTGAAAGAGAAAGTCAAAGGGTGTGTGCAAAGGAAGGTATTTAGAAAGAATAAGAAAGGAATGGTGAAGCCGCGACGGGATAAGGAACGTGAGAAGATGAAAAGGTTGAGGGAGTTTTTTGAAGAATCGTTTCAGGGCTCAGATTCACAGAAGAGAGATGGTGATTGTAGAAGAATTCGGAAGGCAGAGCGGGAGAATTTGAATGACGACAAGATAGAGAAACAGATAAGGAAGTTAAGTAAGTCAAGGGCAGCAGGGCTGGGTGGGGTAAAGAACGAAGCGTAGGTGTTTTTTTCGCAATCTTTCATATATCAAAGTAGCTTCTCAAATATGATAAATTTCAGAAAATTCTTAAACCTTAAAATTTATGAACTGTCTACCGTTACGGAATTGTCCGTAAGACTAACTAATAGTGGGGATGGGGATGGTTTATCAAGACCCAAAGTTAACTTTGAATATCTATATTATAAAAAATGCATGCTTCATTGACAAGTGGACTAGGCCTACTGGGAATCACCACGTAAAAAAACAGGCCTTCGACACGACCTCCATATTGGTATGGAACAAAGTTCATTATTAAATTTAAAGGTACCATCGCATCGTAACACAGTAGCTTTCGGTTGAGCACTACATCGCCTCAGCGAGCACAAAAGGTCTGCTAAGCCGCCTGGAATCAGGTGAGATGACCCTAAGATGACCTTAAGCCCAGTAGATGAAGTGATTTCGTGCAAGAATTTCCACTGATGAGATGGGTTTGAAAACTAATACGTTAATGAAAATAACTTGAGGTAAAATTGACGGATTTACCAGAATAAATGTAAAATCCATATGCAAATAACTATTAAAAAACACTCCTTTATGTACGTGTTTCTCAGCCTTTAAATACATGAAAAATTGTTAAAACTTAGTCCCATTTTAAAGACAATTACACAATACTAATTAATACTGACAATAAAAACATTGAAAGTCCTTTTATTTTTATTGCATTGAAACTTATTCGTGTCTGATCCAAAACACTGGTTTTCACTGCCTCAAACCAGCAGACGCTCGGCCGACTGTCGTCATCTTACGAACTATTTTTCTGTACAAAGTGGGTTTAGGAAATAACCGTCACGCTAACCCGTACTTTCGATTAATTTTTTTTTTCGGACAGGATGATTTTGCTGGATTTCTTTAAGAAAATTGTTTAACAAGGTTTAGCTCTTCTTTTGAATTAAATGTGATGAAAATTATAATATTGATAGTCCAGCGAAGCAAGTGGCCGAAGGACGACAGATGGGATACCAGATATCAGACTGCTTGGTCACTTTTTATTTTTTATTTGTCTGTGATTGTAAATTTTTGTTTTTAGAAATACGAATCACTAATTAATGGTGTAAGATTGTGAGTAAAGATAAGTCAATTAAAAAAAAAATAATAATGCGCACATGTTTTTTTACACTTAGTTAGTTCCATGTTTATTTTACATATAAACTGTAGACTACTGTTAGTGACTTCTATCATAATTTTCACGAATTACATTTTTGTTATTAATTGAAAGTTCATTGTCGCATCGACTGCCAGGGCGATTAGTGGCCATACTATAGGGATAATTATAACTTTAGGGAATCTGTGGAGTAGTATACCAATAATAAATTTCACGGAAAAAAAATGTATAGCTAAACCAGCGATATTTATCATAGATCTTGCTGCAAATATTGTTAGAAACGAACGACTGATATTATTAGAATTTTTGAAGCAGGGATTTGCAGCGAAATCATTTGTAAGCATTATTATTAGTGAAACAAATATGCTAATCGTTAGTGAAGATTCAATTTGGTATGACATCTGAATCTCACGAAGTCACATGGCTAATTTAAATATATGAAGATCCTGGAATCGAGGTTACAGTTGGCAGTTTGAAAAACAAAAATTGCTTTATTGAATCATATTTCGGTTTTGTTGATTTGATTTTGCAGTATCTTTCTGTTTTAACTACAAAATTTTTTCGTGTGTTGAATGTATCTTGAATGTCAGTAAACAGTCAATCCACAGTAAACTTCTTCAGAATGCAGCCGCCTCTTTGAATTTACTAGCATTCGTTCAATGTCAGTAAAATTCAGTTTAATTTAAGGTGAACGTTCCCTTCGAATTTACCTAATTTCACTTTGAATTCAGATTATTTGATCTATAATTCCTTTTGATTTGGGTGAATTTATTTGAAATCACATCTGTTCATCATTTCTGCGTAATTTATTCTTGTTCAAATAAAAAAATTGGTTTGAACACACTTCGATGGATTTAAGCGAAACTTATACTATAAATTGAACAAATTCTGTATGATTGAATTTGAACAGAATTCACTTAAATTTACATTCAAGTAAATTGCATTTAGATCTATTTTCATCTAATTCACTAGAATTCATTAGAATTTATTAGAATTCAGCTAAATTTAACTCACTTGGCATTGAACTTCCTCTGAATTCAGTTAACTTTACCATAATTTCCCTTTGGATTCATTAGCAGTTGCTTGAAAAAAGTTGAAAATTCCCTTTAAAGTCAGCTAATTCCCAATCAAATTCACTTTAAATTCATATTATGTTAACTAGAATACTCTTGGGAATCAGCAGAATTGACTTGAAATCACTTGCTATTGTTTGAAGTCACGAAGAATTCGGTTTAATTGAATTAAGTGTATCTTAAGTTCAAGTAAATTCATCCCAATTCACTGTGAATTCACTTTTAATTGAGCTTATTTTACCTTGAATTCCCTTTAAATTCGACTTATTTGATTGAATTTAGTAGAATTTACTGGAACGCAACCCAGTTCATGTAAACTCAGTTGAATTTGAATTGACTTGCATTCCCTTGAAGTCAGTTGAAACTTCTTTTAGAAGTAAGCTATAGTTTCTACTTGAATTTGCTTTGAATTCGCATTATTTCACCTAGAATTCCTCTTGATTTTACTTGAATGTATCTTGAACTTAGGTAATTTCCACCATCTGCAGCAAAGTTCACTATATTCTCTTAAATTACGCTGAATTTACTTGAATTAATGGTCATTTATTTGAAGTCAGTAAAATTTACTTCAAGTTCTTGGAATATCTTACATTTTTGTGAATTTACCTAAATACACTTGAATTTGCTTGAATGCTGTTGAATTATATATTTAAAATCACTTAAATTCATTTAAAAGTCACTTAAGTCTACCTTAAATTCAGTTTTGAGTTGACTTGAATTAATTTGAATTCACACGCAACCATGTAATCTTGGGCATTCCTAGAATGCCAATCCACATACGGTCTTGAAATCGCAGATAACGTATTGCGTGACGAGTCACTTGTGTGTATCAATCGATATACTTTTGAATTCACTTTCTGTGCGTCTCTATGTACAAAGTTCTCACACATAAAGTCGAGGATAACCGCCGCGTCGCGAAGAGTCAGACCGTGCGTACATGCTCGACACAGTAAGAAACAGGATAAAGAAAGGGCATCGTATGGTACAGAACGGGATACGGCATACCTATTTAGGTAATTCGCAGTACCGACTATGCCGGTATCAGATGATAGCGATGATCCGCTCTGCGGAATTTTCAGCGTGGAGTTCCAAGGGCACCCCAGTGCTCCGCGGCGGGTCATGCATAATGAGGATACGAGCCAAGATGTGGAGGTACGTGACCTGAGGCTGTGTGGTGGCCTGCATAGAGATTCGCACCGGGACTGGTGGACCAGTAGCTGGAAGCCGACTGGAAAAGGCCGCCTGGCACCGAGACGGAAACGGAAGCGGCTGGAGGCGGCATCAGGTTGAGCTTGGCATGTCCATATCCGGACATGAAGAGTTCACTTTGGTACTTGTAAGCTGCTGGATCCGCGGCAGCTGGTTGCGTCGCTGCAGCCAGTCCCTGGAAATCGAACTTGTACGCGTACCTCTTCCCGTGGACTTTTGTCATGATGTTTTTGTCGTAATAATACCTGAAACAAGCCATAGGATATGCGATTATCAGAAACGGAAGACAGAGCAATTCTGCAGTAATGTAATCAGTGAATCTGATTGAAAAATAATAGCCAGCCTACGGACTGTGATTGAAATTTCTCCATTGCGCCACCCTGGAATCAACCTCCCAATGCCTTTATTCGGTTAGCTGCGCGAATTAGTGTCTGTATTGCTTTTTGTTGACATTTCTCTCTATGTCTGCCCGTCTATCTGTTGGTATATTAGCACTATTCATTCATGATGCGATACCGCAAAAGATGTCGAAACCCGTTTCAAACGCGGCTAATAAGTTTTTTCCTGAAACTGCAATATGTATTCTAGGTTTGTTCATTTTTCATACCAAAACAAATTGTTCAAATAAAAACGTGCTGTAGTCGATGCACATCCAAGTATGGCTAGAATGAAGATATTAGAATGAGTGTCCAAAGGAATTATTGGAACAGCATTGGAGCATCGAATTAAAATAGCGACAGTGTAAAGAAGTGCAGAGTGACAGTTGTAGTTTACTTTAGACTTTAAGAGTTTTTGCATTTAGAATGCACGCCAATATTATTATCAAATAGAGTTTGTATTCTGGTAATAATAATCTACATGAATATTGATTGCATGCGGTAATTATATTGAAATATCATGAAACTCGAAGGTAACAACAAACTTCACCTAAACACGTATTATACCGAATTCAGGTATATTAATTTTCTCGATACCAGTTTGAAAAGCGGCTACTGCAAGTATACATGTATACATATCTTTATTATTTAAAGAGAACTTTTGCAGAATGCTGTAAGTTGAATTTCAATAGTTTAAAACATTTATGCAACATTCTATTATTTAATGTTCATTTTAAAGGAAAAAAGAAAATAATTTAAATTGAAAAGCGGGCGCTTGGAAAGACTTTCGTATTCTGGTTGGCCCTACCAATCAAAAAAGGTTCCCACTGCAGTGGACAGTGCACTGTCCAAACTCTCCCTAGAGATCCTCTAGGGAGAGTTGGGACACGTAAACCCCCATCACTCGACTAAGGCCAACCAGGATACGGAAGTCTTCAAGAAATTCTAACATATCTTTGACAACGCATGCGCGTAGTGTAAGTTGTGGAAACAACCTCACCTTAATTCAAAGTTTCGACATTGCGATTGGTTGTTATTTGAAATTGCGCGCTGAAAAGAACTTTAGTTTTCTGGTTGACCCTAGCGAATCAGAAGCGATTCCTACGTGTCTCAACTCTCTCTAGAGGACCTCCAACTCTCTCTGGGGGCGCTTTCACACGATTGCAGATCAGCAGACTGCATGCAGAAAGTCCACAAGAGTGAAAGAGATTGGCTGCTCTCCATCTCTTTCACTCTTGTGTCTGCATGCAATCTGCTGACCTTAAATCGTCTGAAGAGCCCCAGAAGAGCTCTAGGTTAAACCAAAGAATATTTCAACCAAAATTGTGCATTACTATACAACTGCGAGCGAGCGAGTAAACTTCTAGCCTTGTTCAAAATTGAACAAAATGGCGTTGGCGCCAAGAAACAAAGAGATGCTATCAGCGCTTTCCCGACGTTTCTTGCTTAAAATTGCTAAAAATATCAGATATTCATATGTTCCTAAAGGTTTTCAGTAAAACATCACTGTGAGCAAATTGACAGTACTTTGCTTCTACATGTTCAGCTCAGAGCAATTTATATTTCATAGTGTACTGTTTCTACGATACCAAAATTTAATTTTATAAAAAAGGACATAGAATAATTACAAATTAGAGTTGGGCCAAAGGAATATTTGAAAGGACCCCGCACCAAATACATTGCAAAGAGGTCTCGGTGGATTTTTCTAAATTTTGGATATGTTGTAGATCACGACATCTTCGACAAAAAGTTCTAATGCCAAAAAGTAAAAAAATGGACAGTTTTTCGTCCCTGTCACGCTAAAGGTAATACAAGTGCCGTTAGGGAGAATCGTTGCAGAAACTGCGGAATTGTTCAGCGCCACGCTGATGTGTCGTGCCCAGAACTCTGACCCTCTGCCATTATGTAGTTTATGACCCCTGTTAGATGTGTTTATGACTCAAGGTCGAAAAATGACCAAGTTTTCGTCCTTCACTAGTCAAAAGTCGACTTTGATTATCTTTCCTTGTATGTGACCTCCGTTCAAAGGACTTGATGGCCCAAGGTCAAAAAGTTAACAGTTTTTCAACCCTATTGCAACAAAGGTCGTGATAGGAGTCCTTTAGGAGAATCACCGCAGAAACTGCGGGACGCTGGTGCCA
>CAKNXH010000658.1:76625-92734 GCA_932178445.1 Andricus quercusramuli | reverse complement strand
TACGTGCCCTCCGTTAAAAGGACTTGATGGCCCAAGGTCAAAAAGTGTACAATTTTTCGTCCCTATCACATAAGAGGTCGTAATAAATGCCGTTTGAGAGAATCGCTACAGAAACTGCGGAATTGTTTAGCGCCATGCTGATGTGTCATCCTTTTATGATCCTGGGTCATAAACACCTTTTATCGGGTGTCATAAACTACAAAATGGCAGAGGGACGGAACCCAAGGCGAAAACTTCAACATTTTCCGACCCTGAGGCATCATGTCTTCTTATCAGGGGTCACATACAAGCATAGCTAAAGGTAACTAAATACGAATTCTGACTCTATCAGGATGAAAACTTGGTCATTTTTTCAACTCAGGTCATAAAAAATTTTCACCAGGTAAGATGAACTACATAATGGCAGAGGGTCAGAGTGCTGGGCATGACACATCAGCATGGCCCTAAACAATTCCGCAGTTTCTGTAGCGATTCTATCAAACGGCATTTATTACGAACTCTCACGTGATAGGGACGAAAAACTGTACACTTTTTGACCTTGGGCCATCAAGTCCTTTTAACGGAGGGCACGTACAAGGAAATATAATGAAATTCGACTTTGGCTAGTTCAGGATGAAAACTTGGTCATTTTTTGACCTTGAATCGTAAACACTTCTAGCAGGGGTTATAAACTACAAAATAGCGGAAGGTCAGTGTTCTGGGCATCATATATCCATATGGCACCAGCGTCCCGCAGTTCCTACGGTGATTCTCCTAAAGGACTCTTATTACGACCTTTGTTGCGATAGGGACGAAAAACTGTTCACTTTTTGATCTTGGGCCATCAAGTCCTTTGAACGGAGGTCACCTACAAGGAAATATAATCAAAGTCGACTTTTGACTAGTGAAGGACGAAAACTTGGTCATTTTTCGACCCTGAGTCATAAACACATTTAACAGGGGTCATAAACTACATAATGGCAGAGGGTCAGAGTTCTGGGCACGACACATCAGCGTGGCGCTAAACAATTCCGCAGTTTCTGCAACGATTCTCCCTAACGGCACTTTTACGACCTTTAGCGTGAAAGGGACGAAAAACTGTCCATTTTTTGACTTTTTGGCATTAGAACTTTTTGTCGGGGATGGCATGATCCACAACATGTCCAAAATTTAGGAAAATCCACCGAGACCTTTTCTCAATGTATTTGGTGCGGGGTCCTTTAGAACATTTGGAAAGACATGGAGATCTTCGATAAGTGGAACAGTTCGACGTTCGGATAAAATTTGGAAGCAAAGTTTCCATAAATTTTGGGAAAGCTCGAAATCACAAGTCTTTCTAGACCTTTTTCCCACTAGGCTCGTTCGCCGCAACAAATTTTGTCCTGGGTAATGTATTCATTTTCTAATCAGAAGAATTAGAATAAACTTCAATTCAAAATCTAAAGCTTCTTCGGGTTTCAATCGTATGCGAAACTGAATCTTGCCGACGTTTCGTGAACATTGCAGTTCACTTATTCAGGGCTGACCTAAAACTGAAGTTTCAGGTTATTTTGTTCTTATATATGTATTCTCTACGATGCCTGTGATTTTCCAGGGAGCCCCCATGGTGGGGTATTATAACCTTGTCCCCATTGATGTTATTAGGATGTTTCAAGATTTCGATTGCTTCTCTGTGTTTTCTTGGAAAAATATTGTACGTTTTTGCGATGACGGTTGTTTTGTCAAATGAAATGCTATGTCCTGTTTCTATATGATGCTTAGCTAGTGCTGATTGCGTGAAATGTTTTAGCCTGACTTTACTCTCATGTCCCTTTACACGTTGGCTCACTGATCTCCCGGTTTCTCCAATATAAACTTCGCCACAAGGGATTTTATATACTCCCGGATCACGGCAAGGTGCCTTTTTATCTTTAGGGTTGTTTTTAAGTTCTCCTATTAACGCAGGTGGTTTACATATGGTTTGGATGTTGTGTTTGTTGAGAACTCTTCCTATTTGTTCTGTGATACCTTAAATGTAGGGTAGGATGGTGGTCGCTCTTCTCTCTCTTTCTTTAGTAGGTTATGTTGACTTGTTTTTTGAGTGTATTTTCTTATTGCTTCATCAATTTGTTTGTTTGTGCAATCGTTTTGTATTAGGATTTGTTTAACATTTCGTAGTTCCTTTTTGTAAGTTATCTTTATCTGTTATGGAGACAGCTCTGTATACAAGGGATTTGATGACCGATTTATTGTGAGAGGGGTGGTGGTGGGAGAAGGCATGTAGGCAACTGTTTGTATGACTGGTTTTCTGTAAACTTCATGTCCTAATGTGTTATCAGATATTTTGTAAACTAGTACGTCCAAGAAAGGTAATTTTCTGTCTTGTTCAATTTAAATGGTGAACAGGATATTAGAGTGTGATTGATTGATGAAATCGAAGAACTTGTGTAGTTCATCTAGTCCATGTCTCCAGATGACAGAAGTGTCGACAACGTAACCGCATCAAAATTCCGGTATAAGCTTGGATTTGTTAAAGATCGTAGTTTCTAGATTTTCCATAAAGATGTTGGCTATTACAGGTGAGATTGGAGATCCAACTGCTGCTCCTGAGGTTTGTTCGTAGAATTGGTTATCGAAAGAGAAGTAGGTATTAGTGATCCAGTGTTCTATCAAAGGTGTGAAATTGGAGGGGAAGTTTGGAAAGGATTTAATAATATCGATTGTATCAGAGATTGATGCTTTCGTAAAGAGAGATATTACGTCGAAACTCACTGGGATGACTTGGGGTTCATTGTCAATCTGTTGTATCTTTCTGTAGAAGTCAAAAGAGTTTTGGACGTGTGTGATAGAGTGTCCTGTAAAAAGATTCAGTTTTTTGGTGAGAAAGCTTGCTAGGTTCTAAGTTGGTGAGTTTATTGCGCCGACAATCGGTCTGAGTTGAATATTGTTTTCGTGGATTTTTGGGAGTCCGTAAATTTTTGGAGAGATGGAATTAGTAGGTAATAATTTAGATATTGTTTCGCTGTCAAGTTTTGAGTCTTTGAGGAGGGTTTTTGTTTTGCTGATCATTTTTTTTGTTGGGTTTTGTTTAAGTTTTTTATATGTATCGTCAGTAAGAAGGTCCATGATTTTGTGGTTATAGTCTTCTTTATTCATTATTACTGTTGTGTTGCCTTTGTCTGCGGGTGATATTATGATGTCTTCATTCTGATTGAGTTCTTTAATTGCTGTTTTTTTTTATTTTGTCAAGTTTGAGGAGGGAAGTTGGGCTTGGCATAAGATGTTGGCCGCCCTACGCCGTGTATCATTCGCTCTTTCGGGTGAAAGGGTATATATTGTGTATTATAAAGTACTAATGATTTCTCCTTTCGGGATTTTGGAGGGAGCTTCTGCAAAATTATGTCCTTCCGATAAGGCTGAAATCATTTCATTGCTGAAAGGATGTTTAGAGATGTTTTTACTATGTTAGTTAGTTGTGCGTGCCTTATTGAAAGTAATTTGCCAAATTTTATTTGTTGTTTTTGACTGCGAAAATCTTCAATCCGTTGGGATTGGTCAAATGATATGCGATCCAATGTAGACTAACTGTAAAATCTGAGAGTTTTTGATAGGAAAAGGTGAAGTTTTAATAGTTTTTTGTAGGTAGTGTGCAAGGCAAATTTGGAATGTTGTACTCTTTCTTTCAGAAGAATTAGATTTAAAAGATACGTTTTTATAAATGAAAAGAATGACAGAATTCAAATATACGAGTTTAATGCGTTCTTTTGAGCATCAAGATCATTTTACAACATTTATAGAAAAGTACGCGTATTGTAAGATAAAAACACGGAAAATTCTAGCTAAAACTGGAAATTTTAACAACAACAACCAAATATTGATTGAGTGACCTCTAAATATTTTTCGCGGTTCTTGATTTTTTGGTTTGAAACATTTTCTGGATAACCCTAATGTATTCAAAAGTTCTCATAGTCAGCAATATGAACAAACCTTTTAATATTTAATTCTTAATATTCGACGAGTTTAGGTTTAACCAACCTTCGCTTAGGCCATCATTTATTAACTGCTCTAACTTTTTAAGTCATCTCTTTCAACGTCCTTCAAATGTTCAGAATCAGTTCATTTATTCGGCAGTAGTTCATCAGAAAATTTACAGAATATTTTGATACCATCTCTTTCCACCAAACTCGCGGATCGAATTTTAAGGTCTAACGTCTATACCTGTATGTATTTTAAAACGCCCGTAGCTTCTACTCTACAAATTCAAATTAAACTTAAATACATTTTCAAGAATCTTTGAATTAAACAGGCCGAAAAAATGAACCTTTTTTGTACTCCAAGACAGATTTCGATGTCTTAAAAACGATTCCGTTGTCCAAATTTTTCCTATACGTCAGAATATCGAGATATCCTAACCCACAAGTAAAAATGTGACCATTTTCAGTCATAGTTGGAAAAAATTAACACGGGCACTAACAGTTTTCTAAAAACTTCTTAGCGCCATTGTTTAGTACTTCTTTTTAGTTTTTACCTTTTATTTTCCTTTGGGATCATCCCGAAATGATTCTTTTTCACCGAGATATGGCACATTAACCATTTCAGTTTAACAATGAAAAATTAGCAAAGAAGGCGAAGAAAGGGAATAAAATTGTGTTATAGAAAATTCTTATAAAATCCAATGCACATATTGTTAAAAGAATTTGTTTTAAATCGCATTTTTTATGTTAGAAATAAAAAATTAGTTGGACAAAAAAAGTTTAACCTCAAAACTGCAACCTAATTTTCTTAAAACTGCATTACCTTTTTTTCATCAATCTTTTTGCCCTGTATTTAACAACTCAACATTTGCGGAACATATTTTTAGTTTTTTTTTTAAATTGATTATTTAATTTTTTATCACTGTCCAAAGACTACTTGGACCGTGTGAAAAACAATGTCAACCCGATTTTGATAAATTTGGGCTACATTACCTCATAACTGGTAAGTTATTTGTTATCAAACTTTTTTGCTATCGATTCAGGAATGCGTCAGCTCTGAAGCGTATTTTTCTTTTCCTTTTTAATTGCGAATTTGATTTTACAGAATGTTTTTTTTTCTCCCTGGCGGACCGAATGAACGGAATGGATACGCTATAGCGTATCCTTATAGTATCCACATCGTATCCTTTCCGTATCATGCAAGAAAAACTCATTCAAAAAGCAAGATGAACATTTAAGTTGTTGAAATTCGGATTCTACGTGAAATTTTGCGTTAGAAGGTCACGGAATAATTGGAATAGTTTTTCTTGCAACATTAAAAACTTATAAAAAATATAATACCTATCGACAACGTGGGCTGAAGGCGCCTACAAGCGCATCCATAATCGCGTAAGTACATAGCAGTACTGAACGACGATGCGTTTGAAGTCACCTTCAGCCCACAATAATGACAGGTATAATATTTTCTTGAAGTTTTTAACGTTGCAAGAAAAACTATTGCAATTACTCAGGCCCTTTTAACGGGAAATTGCACGTAGAATCCGAAATTCAACAAGTTAGATGTTCATTTTCCTTTTTTAATGAGTTTTTCTTGCATAATATGGAGAGGATACGATGTGGATACTAGGGCTCTCCTGTAAAATTGCCATTTTGTCCCTTACCTCCTTATGATCTGCCACCCTTCAATTGATGGAAGGTTTGGGGTCTAAAGGCTTTTGAGTTTGCTGAACCCGAACTTGAGCTCAGGTTTGAAAAATTCAAGATGGCGGTCTTATAATTTTTCTGTATGAAACTGAAATGGTTAATGTTCCATATCTCGGAGATAAAGAATCGGTTGAGAAGTTTTACGAAAAAAATCGCTGCGCGTGTTGAATTATTTTAAATATTGTTAAAAATGAGCATCTGTTTACTTTTAGGCTGAGATATCTCGAAATCCTGACGCATAGGAAGAATTTGGACAACGGATTCGTTTGTACACCGACATTTTTTTTTCTTCAGAACAAAAAATTGATTCTAGTTAAACTAAATCTAGTCGGAATTACAAGCATTCCTTACTAACAAAATTATGAGCATAGAGTTGATTCACTTATACCAATGTAGTAACACCTAGTAAACAAAACCTAGTTTCATTGATATAGCAACATTGAATAATAACGATGAATATCTAGTGTGTTAGTCGGCGTAAAGAGGCGCTACGAACAGGCCACACTTACAGTGGGTCCAGAGACAGTGCGGAAACCTAGTGTCATTCTTGCCGATTGGCTCAGTTTTAATAACACTTAGATGAAGACCTCAATGTTGTATTGGGTGAAATGTTAAAATTGTATGTCTTTCTTTAGGAATGGGATATAACACATAGTTCGTTGACGGGTAGTGTTACGGAAAATTTTGTAGTGATAGCCTAGCGCTATACTTGATCGGCGAGTCTTACGGGAAATTCCATAATACTACACAGAGCCGCGAAAAATAAATTTATTATAGATATTAAAAATTTGAAAATTGTATCTCTTACCACGAAAATTATTTCCAATCTCTGAATTTGTCATTTTTAAATCTATTTTGTGTTTCAAAATCACTCAAATTAAAAACACCCATCTTGCCAGGACTACTGGGATTATACCTTACATCATTATGAGTTGACACTTGACAGACTGATAGTAAGTAGTGAATAGTGATTGGACCAACTCGAAGCGATATGTTACCATGACTGATAAATTACATAAAATGTTTGGATTCTCCATTACTTCTCGGAAATTTTTTGATTTCTTCTGAAAAGCTTTGGATACCTATATTTCCAGAAATTTTCGATAATTTATGAATTTACCAAAAGTTTCCAAAATTTCTCGTAATTTCTGATATTCCAAAATGGCAGGAAATTTATTTTCCATAACATTTCGAAATTTCTGGAAATTTCGTTCTTATTGTATCTTAGTTCGAACATTCCCTGCATTTGATACCAAAAATGTTGTGCGCAACAGGTGCTGAAAGTTGGCAGTTGTAAATATTGTGAAGTTCACCGTACTTGTCATCGGCTTATCTGTGGGTCGTTTCCGGCTCGCCAACAACTCCCCTTCGATTCGCCTCTGGCTCGTGCAGCAATCTTCGCACTCGTATGGAACGGCCCACTTTCTGCACTTGTATTCCAATAATCTATTAGTCATTTATAACACACAACCAGTTTAAAAGAGGACACTTGGTTTCACAAAATTGGTTTCATAAAATGATGCAGTGATTTAGAAGAAAAATGTGAGTCCGTGACATACCTAAACCAGGTTGCTACTTAGCGTTTTTCACTTTGGGGAGTAATGCACGAAAGTGCCAACCTGTGGGGAGGCCTGGCCGATATAGCGTGAATCCGAAGTCTTGAGAAGTCATGCGCAACCTTACCAGAACCCGAGGGCTATTAGGCTTGGCTGTTGGGAGCACTTGCCCGGGGGGGGGGGGGGGGTCCTTTTCTGAGAAGGGATGTTTAGGGAAGCCTTAAGCGAGTGGGAAGACATGATCGATGAGAAATCGTTTTTGTGGGAGGTGATGCCCTGGGGGAACCTGCCATGGGGAGCCTTGTCGCAGGGAGGCTTGTCTGGTGTAGGCTTGTCTCGTCCCCGTTTTGAAATAGATAGAAGGTAAGTTATACCCCACTTCAAGTTTTCATCATTTTACGCTAAAAAATATATTATTACAATATTTTGAACGTACAATAATCAAATGAATACAATATTTCTTCGCAATTTGTTGTTCTGAGATTGGAGTTTCAATTCCTCTGTTTATTTTTGAATCCACAACTGTGATATTCGGCAAGAATACGGGCCAGTTTGTCGACATGGAGTTACGTATAGTGACATATAATCAGGTAAAATCCAGACATTTGAAGCCCAAAAGGAAACCTTTAGGTTAAAGAATCAGGCATCGAGTCACTTTTGAATTTGGAACATCGACCAACCGCTTTTCGAGAAAGACGTGAGTGCCAAAAGTGCACGTGTTATAAATTTTTGCAACATAAAATTTACCCACTTCCACGATCAACATCATTTCAGTGTTTTATTACATAATCCATAATGCATTATCATTCACTTCTATTCTTACCATATTTTTCCTCTTTTTCGAAAATATCAATTTTATTTTCTACATTTGCAACAAGGATGTATAATCTAAGTACGATTATTACGTAATCAGTCTCGTTCTGTAGACTTATATTTCATATAGGTAATGTAAAGCAAGCAAGGTTTTTTTTATACATTCAGGGTTGCAAATAAACGATTGAAAGCGCAGAAATTTCAGTCCAAGAATACCGAGCCACATCATGAAAAGGAAATTTTTCTCAATGAGCCTCTACTCGAAAGTAAGTGTAAGAAAAAGCTAGATGAATCCAACGTAAAATATCTTCTAGAAAATGATCAGAATCCGAAACTTGCATAAATTCTTTCTAAGAAAATTGAAAAAAATTATTTGGAAGTACAACAAAACAACCTATCTATAACGCAGGATAATCTCTGGAAATGCTAAAAAAGCTACAGATTCACTTGCACGGTCCCTAGTTATGTTCCAGGAAGAAACTAAACACTATGTGGACGATATTGATAATGGAGGCAAAAGGAATACTATCTTGACTCTAATTGCTCAAAATTTCACGAGGATGAGAATCGCTTTGAAACAACAAACTGAAGAATCATGAGCTACCCAAATTAAGCCACACGAAGGTATTACGGACCAATTCAACAATGCTGATGTAAGAGATGATGGTGTAAATTTTACGGGAAATGCTCCCGCTTCCAATGAGCAAAACGAAGATGCCCATCAATTCCAACTTGTGCTCCAGGAAGATACACTAAGATCTTTTCAAAAATCTAATAATTAAGAACGATGAGCACCCATTGCGACCTTCAAATGTCCATATCAAAGCAATTTTCAAGAAGTTACGAGGGAGAGAGAATCTTGCGTTAGTGGTAAAAAGAAGGTATACGATTTTCTAATACAAAAGAATTAAAATACTTGAGAGAAGCAGCTGGAGCTAAAGAAAATATGAATGAAGAGTCATATTTTACTGAAAAATTGAATTCTCAATAATTCTAGTTAAAAGCAGCTTCAGAGTGCTTTACATATCATCAAGGGCATACATAAGAGATTGGTATGGACTCTTGATCAAAAAAGTGTGTCAAGATTAATCTGAAGCGAGGAAGGATTACAGGCGTTCCACGGGGACTCTGAAATTGTGGATGTAAATTTATTGAACATCTAGACACTGAAGAGACCTATACATACCTGGACATTTCACAAAGCGGCATTCAGAACTTAACATCAGTAAAGGAGCCCGTCCGAAGCAGATACAAGCGTCTTCTTCGACAGATTTGGTTTTCAAATCTAGCGACTTTGAACACAGCATGTGCCACTAACATGCTTGCCGTACCGGTACTACTTTGATTGTTTTGGGTGATTCAGTGGACGAAGAACAAGCTTACTACCCTTGATATCGTCACGCGTAAGATCATGCATGTGCAGAAGAGCTTGCATATTAATTCATCCGTTCCGCGATTATACATCCCACGCCGTCAAGGCGGGCACGGATTTCTGAATCTCCAACGTCTTTATAATCGAATTTTTTTTAGTACAGCTGACATCGTTACAAGTGAAATAGATCCTCTCCTAAAAATGGGCAGGAAACACGAAATAATGGTTGAAAAATATTGCCAACAGCTACTTGACAAGAAAATGCACGGGAAATTTCACAGAAATGTAGGAGATAGGTCCTTGTCGGAGGAGCAAACTTTTGCTTTCCTCAGATCATCAGGGCTTAACTCAGGTACAGAAATTTTCATTATCGCATGCCTGGATGGTGTCATTTCTACCTTAGTATACCGTGACCGTATTTTACGTCAAGAAGTTCCCAGCGATAGGCGCAAAGCTTATTATGCACACGCTGAGTATCTGGAATATATACTATCCAGGCGTCCTATTCACGTCGGAACGACTTATATCTACAGACATAATGCGGCCCTAAGACTGCTTGACTATCATCATTGACGCTCTTATGGCGTTGGACGCGACACTGCCTGCCCAACGCTTCGAGGGACGTAGAGTCAATTGTCCAAAATAAGAAGTGCCAAATTTCCTGGGACCACAGCAGTCTTCATTGCACACCCGAGGCTTGGCATTGTTCTCTAAAACTTCAAGAAACGAACGATGTATATTCGCGATCAAATTCTCAGCGCCGACCGACTACAACATCACTGCTAAGGAGAAGGGAAAGAAGGAGATGTATCAATACTTCAAAAGGAAGCTGCAGCGATTGTATCGAAAATATTCGGTTAGAGTAATTGTCCTTGTGATCGGTGCTCTTGGAGGTGCGAAACTATCATTGGTTCCTAGCATCGAAGCCCTACTCACGTGCCAAAAACATGCCAAGGCACTTGCGAGATGGATGCAGGAAGTTGTCATCCTTGGTTGCTTCGTGCTCTCAAGACACACGAGGGTTTTACCGGCATATCGCTGTGATTTCATCATGACACGTGGCCGTAGGTAAGGTTTACCGCAGTGGGAGCCGATGTTATTTTCATAGATGGCATTTGCTCCCAGTGGGACCCTTCGGTGGTTGTTTAACCTGTTTCTTTTTTGAATATATACACACACAAATATATATATATATATATATATATATATATGCGATTTGTTAAAATATGTTTTCTACTATCTTGTAAATGTGTCAAGATAGAATTATTCGCTATTAAAATTTACACCATGTTGGAAGAAGAGAATGTCTTTGGAACACATCCATCTTATACATATACATACATACACATACACACATCTTTCGAATGAAAACCTATATTATTTCAAATTTTCGACAGTAAGATTCATGATAGAAGATAAGATTCATTCAAAGAATCTCAAAGAATTTATTTTGAAATGAACAATCATTTTAAAAGATATGTACAAGTTTTGTAAAAATTAAAAAAAAAATTATTTGAACTTATTTCAAAAACTTGAAAAAATGTAGATGTTTGAGGATTTCAAATAAAAAATTTAGAAGCTTCATAAAAATTTGGAAAGATTTCAAGAGAATAAATTTTTTTGCAGGATTTCTAGGAAAATTTAAAATGATTTTTTATTTTCAACATTAATTTCAAGAGAATATTTAAAAAGGTTTCAAAACGTTTCGAAAGATTTTCTAAGTTGTCAAAAAATAATCTGGAAAATTCGGAAATAATTTTTTTAGTTTTGTAATATTTTTCAAAAATTTAGGAGAATTGCGAGTAATTTTAGAAAATATGTATCTAGAAGTTTTGCAAAAATTTATAAAATAATTTACAATTTGAAAAGATTTCAAAAAATTGAGAACAAAATGTAGATTTTTAATATTTCCGAACAAAAAGTGCAGAAGCTTTTTAAGGATTTTGAAAGGTTTCAAGGAAATAATACAAATATTTTCTGAACGATTACAGGGATAATACCGTAGATTTTTTTATTAAAAATGTTCAATATTTAATGATTTTAATATATAAACATTTAAAATTGAACAAGTTGGCGAATTTCAAGTTGTGAACATTTTCAAAATGGATCAGCATCCCCAATTAACTTATTAATTTTTCTCTGCCCTTCAAATTCCTGCTGGGATAAATCTCATATTGAAATAAAACTTATAGATTACTGAAAGCTGATAAAAATTTAAAATAAATTGAAACTATATGATAATCAATATGGTTATTTTTGTATTTATTTTAATTCATGACTTTCAATTCTATCTTATAGTACTTGAAATATGAGCATATATTTTAATTTGATAATTAGGCAATCAAAAGAAGGAATATCTGAGAAGGAGCCTTTCATGACTCTCGTAATCAAATTGCTCATATGTTTTATTTTTCGTCAGTTTATTATACCGAGAACGAAAAAAAAATTATTTAAAAACATGCTTTTCCCTTCCAAATAGGAACGGGTGGTGGAACTCTTAGATTAGAGTAGAGACTCTTGGTGGGAGAAACGAAGCGGGAAATCCACGCGTGTTAAAAGAGCTGATCTCGAGAAATTTTTTGTAGTACATTCATTCGGTTTATCTCAGCTACAGTTTTTAGTTCCTTTCCTTCAGTAGGTTTTGGAAAGCAATGAAAGCCTCCTTGAGACGATCGATAAATACATACAAAATTTCTGTTCGTTATATTGATCTGAGGCAGCAGTTATTATATTTTATGTGAATATTATCAACGTTTATTCTATACATCAGTTAAGGGAAGGCTATGAAAAACGAGGTTAGCGAAAAAACAATAATTCTTTATCATATAATGGAATACTTCATAATATCTCGAATTTATCAGAAATTATTACTAACATTACACCAAAGCTGCCCCCGTACCTTCTACCATTGATTTTAATAACTTTTTCACAATTTTTGTATCGCATTCAAAATGAATTTGACAACTGTGAAATGCGCGTTGCTTAAATTGACTATGTGTTTTAGTGTTTCCCATCAGTGACGAGGGATTTGCCTGCTTTGGGGCGAATGTGGCGCCTCTGTAGGGATTTAGAAAGTACTTTTTAGTTTAAACCTTTGACGAGTGAAATGCATGGCAGCTTGGGGGACCTGCTAATAATATTTCATTACATTTGACACGCGTAACGTCAGAGGCAAATAATGGGGTACTTTTCTGCCTAGGGACAGAAGCATAATGTAAAAAACAAAATATCATAATTCAAAGAATGATACGAATGTCAAAAAATTCAAATGAATTTTGCACTTCTTCATTTAATTATGAAAATTTAAACAATGTTAAGAAATGTATTTAATAGGATAAATGGACGTAAAAAGCCTTTATAAAAAACTCTTAAAAATTCAATTCGCGTATTTAAAGAGGAAGTTATGGCTGTCTGAAAATAGCAGTATGGACGCGATTAAACATTTCACCCCCTATAGTTGTGAAATAGAAGATAACAAAGGTCTGCATATTTATGGTTGAACTTGAACATTTGTGGTAGGTGGCACAAAATCTCCATTTATAGAAATAAGAAAATATAGGTGTAACAAAAGTAGGGAAAGCATTTTATTGTTTTTACTTCTCTCTTCGCATGTATAATATATGAAAGAACTTACAGATTTCGCTGACATCGATAAAAATTTAACTTGGGAATTGCGATGCTCACCTTAAAGCTCTAGACAGTTTGTCGTAATTCATATTGGGTTTGGACTTCCTCTCTCCCCATCGCCTTGCCACTTCGTCGGGATCTGTCAGCTTGAACTCGCCGTTCGTTCCTTCCCACGTAATACATGCCGCATTACTAGAGTCTGATAAGAGTTCGAGTAGAAATTGCCAAAGTTGAATCTGGCCAGAACCTGAGCTTGCAAGGCGACTGCTCGTCGCACCGAACATTTGATAAGGATCTAGAAAAAAATATAGATCTTTACATGAATAAACTTGCTTGCTTCGTTGGGGAAATTGCAAAACAGTAGTAAATATTTTTTCAAAAGAAATAGTCTTAGTCGCGCTTATGTGGCACGATTCGTTTCCTACTCAAATGTCCATTAAAAACATGACTAAATTTCCATTTGAAGGGTGGCAGATCATAAGGAGGTTAGGAACATTTTTCCGAAAACTTTTTTTTTGCATAGAAAGTTCTTATAAAATCCAATACACATATTGTTAAAAGAATTTGTTCGAAATCACATTTTTTATGTTAGCAATAAAAAATTAGTTGCACAAAAAGAGGTAAGGGGCCTTGTTCGCGTCCTTTACGCTCGCACGTGTTGTGTGTGGAATCGTGGAGATTGATCTTTGCATCTTCGGTGCACCCTGGATGGCAAGTTGAGTTTGCTGCCTAGAATGAAGGGTCGCATGTGTGGGTCTCCCTTAAGCAATGGAGTAGGGGTGATTCAAGGCCTGCATACGTGAGACGGGTGGAGATTGCGACTGGCTGGGGGTGTGTGTGACAGGGGTGAGCCTCTGGTGGTGATAGTGACTACCTTAATTGTGGACCTGATGATGTGCCCTTGTGGTGGAGATAGTGACGATCCTCATTTGTGAATCTGATGATGTGCCCTTGTGGCGGTGATAGTGACTACCTTAATTGTTGACCTGATGTTGTGCCCTTGTGGTGGAGATAGTGACGATCCTTAATTGAGCTGCCGGATCGAATAAGGGCACATAAAATTATTTCGCGGAGAGTGGGGAGACCCCTGGAGGCTTTCTGGAACATTTTCGAATTTTAATTTTTAAAGATTATATCTAGATGTAGAATTTCATTGCGCATCTTTTTTTCCTGAGGCAAAAAGTTGTATCTTTTTTAGTTTTCCAAATAAAGCCAAAAAACTAACTGTTTGGGAAAAATCGATTTTAATTCGTTTTTCACTTCAACTTGTGCTCAGTCAGTCAGTTTTTGGAATTTTTCGAAGAAATTATTAGGAAATGTAGTTCGAAATATCCTTCGACTGATACAACAAAAGGAATTCAAAAATTTATTTCAAAAAAATTGTTTATAATTTTTTTCTGATGCTTGCCACACATTGGACTTCTCTAACTTTCAGCGCTTCGTTTATGGAGCGAATTTTCAGCAACAAAAAAGTTCCAGCGAGAAAGTTGTTAACAACAGTACAAAGAAGTTTTCTGGAAAATTTTAGCCCAATCGAAGTGATATTTATTAAATGATTAACGTGTCAAGTCGCTAGCAGCTGTACGAATCGCGCGCGGACTGTAGCGAGAGTCTCAGATCCGATTCTGCATACAGTTCACCGGCGCCAAAAATAAAAACTAATCAAAAAATCAGGTAATATAAAAGTATTATGAATGAATAAATTAATAAATTTGAATAATTTTAAATATTCTATTCATTTCATATTGGTTCTATTTTTGAGACGAACTGTGCAAAAGTAAAACAAAATATAAACATCTAATAGTGGAGATTCACCCTAATTCCTTGAATTTTTCAATGCTTTAAATTCGTGGAATTGAAAAAAGTGAGAGATCGAGAGAGTGCAATTGTTTTTGGTTAGTTTTGTAATAATAATAATAATCTAAAGAAGTTTGTTTTGAATTTGAATCAGGGAAATTTAATTGAAAATCAGTAACAATCAGTAAGTGAACGATTCGTCACTATTTTATCAGCGAAATTTCCTTATTTTTTCTTTCAGGGTAAAGAATATATATCTGTTTCAAATAAAGTCCAGAATGCAGAAGTTTTTGAGCCAGCTAAACTTTGCTGCAAACGTTTGAAGTCTTATGAACAAGGATTTCATTAGAAATCAAAAGTTCAGAAAGCCTATTATTTATATAAAAGACGTCTATAAATTTTTTAATTAATATTAATTAAATAACAGAAAAAGACTTTAAATTGAAATAAATTACTTTAATGCAATGTCATGTATATTATATGATGAATCATAATAATTTGATATTACCTGATTTCTTGATTAGTTTTTATTTTTGGCGCCGGTGAACTGTATGAAGAATCGGATCTGAGATTCTCGCTACAGTCGGCGCGCGAGTCGGATAGCCGCTAGCGACTTGACACATTAATAATTTCTTAAATATCAATTCGATTAGGCTAAAATTTTTCAGAAAACTTCTTTGTACTGTTGTTAACAACTTTCTCGCTGGAACTTTTTTGTTGCTGAAAATTCGCTCGATAAACGAAACGCTGGAAGTTAGAGAAGTCCAATGTGCGGCAAGCATCCGAAAAAAATTATCAACAATTTTTTTGGGATAAATTTTTGAATTCTTTTTGTTGTATCAGTCGAAGGATATTTCGAACTACATTCCCTAAAAATTTCATTGAAAAATTCCAAAAACTGACTGACTGAACACAAGTTGAAGTGAAAAACGAATTAAAATCGATTTTTCCCAAACAGTTAGTTTTTTGGCTTTAATTGGAAAACTAAAAAAGATACAACTTTTTGCCTCAGGAAAAAAAGATGGGCAATGAAATTCTACATCTAGATATAGGGTTTAAAAATTAAAATTCGAAAATGTTCCAGAAAGCCTCCAGGGGCCTTCTCACTCTCGGCGACATAATTTTGTGTGCCCTTATTCGATCCGGCAGCTCAATTGTGGATCTGATTATGTGCCCTTTTGGTGGAGATAGTGACTACCTTAATTGTGGACCTGATGATGTGCCCTTGTGGTGGAGATAGTGACGATCCTCATTTGTGGATCTGATGATGTGCCCTTGTGGCGGTGATAGTGACTACCTTAATTGTGG
>CAKNXH010000658.1:63372-74852 GCA_932178445.1 Andricus quercusramuli | reverse complement strand
CTTGTGGCGGTGATAGTGACTACCTTAATTTTGGACCTGATGATGTGCCCTTGTGGTGGAGATAGTGACGATCCTTAATTGTGGATCTGGTGATGTGCCCTTGTGGTTGAGCGGGTGACGATCTGTTGATTGTTGAATGTTTGAGTGTGACGAGGACTGACTCTTCGAGAGTGGCAAGGTGTTGCCTCTGATGTACCAGTCATGTCGGGTATGCTTTCGAGTTTTGTAACGTTGCGGAGGAGGTGAGAGAGATCTCTCTTAGGCTTAAGCTCACAACCAGTGTGTAAGTAGTTTAATTGGTATTGTACTTGATGTTAATTAAGGTTTTATAATAATTTTAAATAAAGATGCTCTGCCTCATAGGCTTGCCCGGGCTTTTCCCTCAAATCGTGAGGGTTTTTATGCCTAGGCAAGTTTTTGTTGAATAGTATATTATCGCGAAGATTGCTGCATTTTTATTTCTAGGAACCCGACTACTCATTTCTTACGAATTCCTCTTGTAAAATATTTGTGAAGTGTATCTGATACAAACATGCCTGAAACCTTAAGACAATAAGAGGTAAGGGACTTCAAACCTTAACACCGTTTCCTATTCATATTCCTGTTCCCAAACTTCATGTAATACCCAAAATAAATATATGTTTCACGTTTGAGCCACAAAATAAACTTAAACTACTTTTTATTCATTTACACGCTGTTCCGTCTCCTACAAACTCCATTTCCTCGCAAGTAAATAAATTTCTTCCATTAAACTTTTCTTTCCTGTATTCAGCATACCCATATCTCGGGAGCATACATACATATATATATATATTTTTTTTTTTTAATTCGAAGTTAAATTTCTTATTGCGATTTGAAGCCAAATTTCAGATGCGATAAAATTATAACCTCAAAACTGAAACCTAATTTTCTCAAAACTGAATTACCTTTTTTTCATCATACTTGTTTCCCTGTATTCAAGAACTCAACATCTCCGGAACACATTTTTAGTTTTTACATTCTCATTATAATGAGAAGGTATTGGTTTTATGTAAAATTTGACTTGGTCGGTTTTCATCAAATCTCCACGTTTTGAGACCCCCTGAGCTAGAAAAAAAGGTTTTTAGCAAGGTGTCTGTCTGTCTGTAGTCTGTCTGTCTGTCTGTAGGCACGATAACTTTTGAAAAAATAATCAGACTGGGTTGTGCTTTGGCACACTTTTTTAGGGCCTGAAAAGAAAGAACAAGTTCGTTAACCAACTATTTTGGATAAAAATTCAAAAAGTGAGCACATTTTGAAAATTTTTTAGACCATTTTTTTTCGAAATTCAAGAATTCTATGTACGGATATTCATAGTACTCCAAAACTCGAACAATTTATCCTAACGACTTTTTCGGATAAAAAGAAAATTACCGGAGGTATAGCATTTTCAAAATTACAAAAAACAAACGTAAATGAACATTTTATGCCGAAAAACGCACGATATAGAAAAAAGTCAAGAGGAGGAAAATGTTTCTTTTTGAACACCCTACAATATTTTTTCAACAACTTTTCGAATTTTTTGAAAAATCCAAAATCCAAATTTTGATCACACAAAAAAATAATTAAAAATCTGCCCGCTTCGCGGGCACATTCTCATCGCGCGCTTCGCTCGCAAGTTTGAGCGCGCCTAGGGCGCGCGACTGTTGGATCTCGCGCTTCGCGCTCGATCATATATTCATCTCGCGCTTCGCGCTCGATTATGTATTCACCTCGCGCTACGCGCTCGGGCGTATTCACATCGCGCTTTACGCTCGATTCCTCTAGATCTTTGAACTTCGTGTTCGACTTCGATGAAAAGAAAAAGTTTATTTCTAAATATTAGAAAATTATCAAAACCTCTACATATGAAGTGATTGTTAAATTTGTTTTTATTTTAGACTGAAAAGGAAATTTATTTACTCAAGGTTCTATCGACCTTAAGGAACACATTCTCATCCAGATACCCGCGCTTCGCGCTCGATATTTGATTTCAAATTCATTTGAACCCTGCGTTCCACGCTCGGTTCTGTGCACCGTATAATAGAAACAAAAAAGTTTGAGCGCACTTACGGCGCGCGATTTGGGCGTCGCGCTTCGCGATTTGTATTTGATTTCAAATGAACAATAATTATATAAATTAAGCGACAAATTTTATTAGTTAAAATGTTATTTTAGATTTTCCGTTTTTCAAAAAAGTTATTTTTTTCATTTTGAATATATTCTTACAACGAAAATGGATTTTTCCAAAGTTTTCCAAAAATTTGATTTCTTTTACTGTCAATGTTATTTTCACGAATAAAATAAAAACTACGCATCCTATCGAAACATGATGGATAACAAATTTGTACCTCTTCTTTGAATGAACAAATGTTGTCTCCGTCATGTTTTTCGTAGCTTGTGTTATTCGTCTAAAAATTTATTTTTTCTATTTTCAATGCTGTTTTTTATGAATAAAACAAAAACTATGCATCATATCAAAAAGTGAATAATAACAAATTTGTAGATCTTTTTTAGGTGCATAATTTTGGTCCAGTCATCTTTTGTCGTATCTTGCATAGTTTCACAGCAAAATGGAATTTTTGATTTCTCATTATTTTGTTGTGCGATCAGAATTTAAATTTTTTATTTTTTGAAAAATTCAAAAAGTTATTATGAAAATATTGTAAGGTGTTCAAAAATCAACGTTTTTCTTCTCTTGACTTTTTTTCATAACGTGCGTTTTTCGGCTTAAAATGTTCATTTTCGTTTGTTTTTTGGAATTTTGAAAATGCTATAACTCTGGTAATTTTTTTTTTATTTGAAAAAGTCATTAGGATATTTTTTTCCTCTTTTTGCTTACTACTAACAACCGTCCATAGAATTTCCAAATCTTCAAAAAAAGTGTTCTCAAAAATTTTCAAAATGTGCTCACTTTTTGAAATTTCATCCGAAATAGCTGGTTAACGAACTTGTTCGTTCTTTTTAGGCCCTAAAAAAGTGTGCCAAAGCACAACCCAATCTGATTATTTTTTCGAAAGTTATCGTGCCTACAGACAGACAGACAGACAGACAGACAGACAGACAGACAGACTGACAGACACCTTGGTAAAAACCTTTTTTTCTGGCTCAGGGGGTCTCAAAACGTGGAGATTTGATGAAAACCGACCAAGTCAAATTTTACATAAAACCAATACCTTCTCATTAGAATGAGAATGTAAAAATCAATAATTTCATTTTGCTGTCAAACTATGCAATATACGACCAAAGATGAATGGAAAAAAATTATGCACCCAAAAATGATCTCCAAATTTGTCATTATTCACTTTTTGATATGATGCGTAGTTTTTATTTTATTCCTGACTTTTTCATTTCTATCATACGGTGCACAGAAGCGAGCGTAGAACGCAAGGTTCAAATGATTTCCAAATCACATATCGAGCGCGAAGCGCGAGTGCTCGGATGAGAATGTGTTCCTTAAGGTCGATAGAACCGTGAGTAAATAAAGTTCCATTTCATTCTGAAATAAAAACAAATTTAATAATCACTTCGCATGTAGAGGTTTTGATAATTTTATAATATTTGCAAATAAACTTTTTCTTTCCATCAAAGTCGAACACGAAGTTCAAAAATCTAGAGAAACCGAGCGTAAAGCGCGAGATCCAAGAGTCGCGCGCCCTAGGCGTGTGTGAAAAAAATGTCAACCCGATTTTTTTAACTTTGTGCTATGTTACCTCATAACTGGTAAGTTATATGTTATCAAACTTTTTTGCTATCGTTTCAGGAATGCGTTAGCTCGAAAGCATATTTTGTTTTTCGTTTTAATTGCGAATTCGATTTTGCAGAATGTTTTTTTCCTCTCCTGTAAAATTGCCATTTTGTCCCTTACCTCCTTATGATCAGCCACCCTTCATTTGTCAAACATAGAGGTTGATTACAAAATTATGTGCTGATTTTAATCTAGGGTAGCCACTGGACTGGTCTAGAATTCCAGTAGAATTCTATTTTACAATCAAACTATGTGAGATACGAAAAAATATTAAGCAGCAAAATTAAGCTCTCGGATTCAGTATCTCGCCCGACGCTCGAATATGCAGTATTAAAGCGGTTGCCCCCTAGTCTCAATAAATAAAAATTGTTAAATTCGCGAAATTGATTTTTATAAAATATGGCCTTGCGGAGAGTAAAAAGGCGGAATTTTTTTCTAATCGCAGTTTTTTTTTATCCGATGAATAGTTCTGATAATAAAAATATTTTAAAAAATGACTCGAAAATCAATAACTGATTGAAAAAAAAGTTGTCATACCTCGGAAAATGCAAATTAAAATCGGTCGGTAACTGCGTTTTTCTAGTTTCGCCGACAAAAAGTATCAAAGGAACTTCAGATTTGAACAAACTTTCAACCAGAAAGTTATTCTATATATATCTGAAAGAAGATTTGTGAAAAGTTGTAGGTAGATTCATCAAAAATTGGCAGAAATGTGTATCTACTATGAAAAATAGTACACGATGACGTAAGGATTGCCTAACGTAAGCCCAACAGCGAGTTCGCTGTAGTTGAATTCCGTTTTCCGGTCACAATATGCAAGATCCCAAAAATGCTTCCAAAAAAATTGTTTATCTCAAAATGATCTACTCTTCAGATCATATTTTATAAGATGCATAGTTTTTGTTATAATCTTAAAAAATGATATTACAAAAGAAAAAATGAGAACGTGCCCGCTTAGCAAGCGAATTTTGAAAATAATATTCATAAAAATGTTCCAAAATAGCTGCAGAAATATTTCAAGCACTTTTATTACACATTTTTTGTTTGAAATTTTTTTTTTCCATAAATAATCAACTTTTCTATAATTATTGCCATACACAAGAACTTCAATATAAGGCCAGTTCCGGGGGTTGCCTCGCAGTGGTCGTGGCACTGAATTAGTCGTTGGAAACGTAAATAGTCAGAGCCGTATGAACTACTTCTGTTGGATTTTTCTCCCGCTTACTGATCCCCCATACTGCCCGCTTTTATCGCTCGCTACTGGTGGAAACGCATTGTTGACACTGCTTGTGCGCTGAAAAACTGCGTGGGCCAGCAGTTCTAGGAAGAACTAAATCAGTCGGCCTTATATTGGAGTTCTCGTGTATTTCAGTTCCCTGACTTTGATTTAGTTAATGAATGGACACTTCAATTAAATAGAGATTAATATTTACCACTATTATTTTGCAAGTATGAGATATAAGTTTACATAACTTTGTGCCTAGGTGAATAAGTCCATTATCTCGATTGCCTCCCACCCTAAAAACATTCCTTGGGGTGCTAAATGAGCAATTTTATGTCAAATCATTCAAAGAATTTCATCTATTGTGACTAATTTTGATAAAAAGTCTAGTATCCGTTCTTTTAGGTTATATTCAAAATTGGAAATTTTGGTCCTTTTCTCGAACTTTTGTAACTTTGGTAATTTTAATGATATGGAGATGTATTTCTTTTTAATTATTCATAATAAGACGTAGTTGAAAACAAAATTTTAAATGTCCATTTTTCATTTTCTTTCAATATCTTCAATATCTTTTAATAGCTTACAATCTGCTCTACAAGCCCTGTAAACATAAAAATGGGATCTCTCTCAGTAACACCCTTAGTTTTCGAGAAATAATTAAAAATCTAAGCCAAAACGATGCACACATGTGAAAAAATATGTTAACAATAGACGAACAATAGACGAATATTGTAATCGTATGCACGAACTTCAGAGTTCAGACTCTCTAGCGCTGGGCACACCATGCCACGGCTTACGTTCTTATATATTTGTCGATAACTAAGAAAGACCCCATTTTTAGATTCACAGGACTGTTAGAGGATATTGTACTCTATCTATTGAAAAATTCAAGAAAATCAAAGATGGATTTTTTTCAACAAATTTATTAAAATTTGTTCATGAAAAATGGAAAAAGTTTTTTAATTACAAAAATATATTTCATCAAAACTGCGTTTTATTACGAATACCTAAAGAAACACGCATCGTGATATTATTAATATCACCAAAGTTATGAAAGTTAAAAAAAAGCACAAATTTTTTCAGTTTTGAATATCTTCTGAGTTTTTTGAATTTTCCAAAAATTATTTTTGAATTTTTCTTTAACATCTTAGAGAACGGATACTAGAATTTTCATCAAAATTACTAACAATAGATGAAATTCCTCGGATGATTTGACATGAAATTGCCCAAATACATAAAAAAAATCTGCTCGCCTACATTTGTGCACAGACTTTTTAGAACTAAAGGTCAAAGTATCGGTCAAGCTCCTTCGGCTTTAACGAATACATTCTCATCACGTATCTCGTGTTTTGTACTTGATTTTGTCAAAAATGTGAACTTTCCTCCATTATGTTCAACACTTTTATATCAAATGTATATTACATTTATTTATGTACCTTGGTCTGGAATTGCTTACTCAGATATTGCAATATAAAGTACAAATTCTATTTATCATGATTACTTTAATATTTATTTTTTATTTTGTATTGAATTTTATATGCAGCTACCCTGAAAAATGTGTTATTTCAATAAATTTATATTAGTACATTTCATAATATGCATTGGTATTGAAACATACGTATTTTCATTGTCTCGCTTTTATAATTGAAAAAGTGCGCACCCTATAGGAAAAAAACAATTTTTTATGACACATGCATGATTTCAGCCCTTTTCGACGCCTATGAAGCGGGGCTAAAGCTCTACTTTTTACTCCCTAGGGTCTGAAAAGTGACGTCAGAGATGAATAATGAAGATTATGCATCTATGAGCTTGCATTTTATGATTATCAGCCCACTCACAGTAAAAACTGAGAGGAAATTTTGGTTGCAGTTAATAGAATTTTGCGGTTTTTTATGGAAAGTTACCATATAAACCTGTAAAATTACCATAAATTACTGAAATTTTCCATAAATTTCCGGAAATTTGTGAAATTGAATTTTGCTTGTTTTTTACAAATTTAAACAAAAAATGCGGGTCCTATCAAAGAGTGAATAATAACAAATTCGTAGATCTTTTTTGAATGCATAATTTTTGTCTATTCATCTTTTTTCGTATCTCATGTCGTTTGACCGCAAAATGGAATTTTTTATTTTTCGTTCCTTTTTGTGCGATCAAAATTTGAATTTTGGATTTTTCGAAAAAACTCAATAAGTTATTATGACAATCTTGTAGGGTGTTTAAAAAGCAACGTTTTTCTTCTCTTGACTTTTTCCCATATTATGCGTTGTTTGGCTTTAAATTTTCATTTTCGTTTCCAAATGGCTGGCTAACGAACCTGACCTTCATTTTAGGGCAGTAAAAGAGTATACCAAAGGCCAATCCAATCTGGAAATTCTTTCGAAAGTTATCGTGTTCACGGACAGACAGACATACATACAGACATGCAGACATACAGACAGAAGTACATACAGTCAGGCAGACATATGGACATATATACGGACAGACATACATACAGACATACATCAGACATACAGCAGACATACATATAGACAGACACATTCGTAAAAACCCGTTTTTTAGGTTCAAACAAAATTTGAATTTTGGATTTTCCAAAAAATTCAAAAAGTTGTTTCGATAATCTTGTAGGGTGCTCAAAAAGCAATGTTTTTCTCTTCTTCACTTTTTCTAATATCGTGCGTTGTTTGGCTTTAAATTTTCATTTTTTTTAAATTCTCTAAATGCTATAACTCTAGTAATTTTTGTATATCGAAAAAATGTCATGAATCTAAATTGTTCGTCCTTTTTAGTATTATTAATAGCCGTAAATAGAATTTTCAAATCTGAAAAGGTGGTCTAAAAAAATGAAAAATGCTCTAACTTTTTGAATTTTTATCTAAAATGGCTGGCTAACGAATTCTAACTTCAGTTTAAGACATTCAAAGAGCATACCAAAGCTTAATTCAATCTTTCCATTCCTTCGAAATTTATCGTGCTAAAATCCAAAAATTCACAGACACACAAGGCATACATGCAGCCAGATACATTCACACATTCACGAAAACCTCTTCTTTGGGTTCAGAAGGTCTCCAAACGTGGACATTTGACAAAAAGGGGGGTGGCAAATTTTACACAAATTAGTTAATTAATTAATTTTACCTTCTTTGATTAGAATGTAAAAAGTCTCAAAGGGTTAACGTCCTAAAATGTGCTGTCCTTTTCTCCAAGTATAATAGGGCGGAGCGAATTTAGCCGCTTTCAAAATGGAGAGTTGAGCCCCTCTGGATTTGTTAAAGGGGTCTCAGCTGATTCCGAATCGCCCTAATAGACTTCTGTGTACGCATTGCGTTTGAAAATTTGAAATTGCGGTTAATTTCGGTCCAGCTTTCCGCTATACATTGTTGGAGAAATCTGTATGAAGTTTAACATAAATGTATGTGAAGCAAATATGCACTACCCCTACCAAAATGCTCAACAAATTGGTGTAGTGAATTTATTATACATGTGCATTAAATTTTATCTACAGGTGCTAACAGAGTGCGTTAAAAATTAAAGTGCTTTTACTTCTTTACATCTTGTGAAACATTCGGAATTGAAATAATAATCTAGAATTCCTCGACTGAATCATTATCTATACTTAAAGTGCAACTTACGGGCAAAACTTTGTTTAAAATTCGCTCTTATCATGTATAAATTTTAGATTTAGGCCATTACCAACAACGGGTGCAGTACTGCGCCTGTAATGGCTAGCTACAGCTGGCTGACCAGTACGGGCATAGTACTGGCTAAAACCCAAGCATAGTACTGCACTTCACGGGCCCAGTACAAAATTCTAACAATGGCCAACCTTTATTTGCCAAAGTTAAGCCAAACGTCGGCTGTATACGGGCACAATACGGGTAATGCTCACCATGCAAGTGGCGGCCAACCCTTAAGCCCTGCAGTTATGCCAAGTATCGGTTCAATACTGGCAGAAATCTGACTTAATGCATTACGGCCAACCCGTTTCTCTCGGAGTTACGCCAATCTTCGGTTCAATACTGGCACTTTACGGGACAAATAAATAACGCTAAACATGGGCCAACCTTTATTTGCCTGATTTAAGCCAAGCGTCGGCTGCATACTGGCGCAATACGGGCAATGCTCAACATGCAAGTAACGGCCAACCCTTATCTCACGCACTTATGCCACGCGTCGCGTCGGTTCAATACAGGCAGAACTCTGGCCCAATGCATGACGGCGGACCCACAGCCCATTCTTTGGTCGCGCAGAAGACACAACGTAGCCAAAAGTTTTCGGTTTCACTTTTCTTCCTTTTCTTATGTTGAAACTTGGAAGCTGTCTCGTATGAGGACCTTTTTTGACATTTGTCTTCATTATTAGTGATTGTATTTGCTGTGTCTATTGACTGGGTGTTGCCCATCTGAGTTTAGTAGATTTGCGAATATTCATCTTTTACAGTTCTGCTACAAGGGCAACGACCACGTCTCCAAACATTTTCTCCGGAGAAAAGAGTTCAAATTTCACACTTTCAGAACTATTAGACCCACGCCCTCTTTTCTTTATTAACCCGAATAATGAACGATTTAAATTTATAATTTCTCCACTGTCATTAAAAAGAACACGGATTTTGTTGTCGAACCGGATCAAATTAGGGTTTTGTCGCTCCAGAAATTATAACTGCGAAATGCGAAAATCTTGATTTGAACGCAGTTTTTGTAATTAGACTGCACCTAGATCTGCTGTCCTGATGAAGAAACTGTACGTGTACGGATACGTAATGAAAAGACGAATTTAACAATGCTAATCATTATTAAAAATTGTAATTAAGTCTCAAGATAATTAGGTCTCAATTAGCATATCTACAGCGATTTTCGAGAATTCCTGATGAAGAAGCAATACATCTGCAGAAATTCTAGCATATCTACACGAATTCCAGGATTTGAGATAGTGCTGAGTGGTGCTGACCCCTCAGATCCTGATAAAAGAAACACAACATTAGTATTGTAAAAGGAGCTCGTTAGTTTTTCATTTAAATTTAAGAGTCTAATGGATACCGATTTTCTGTGTAAGCCTATATCAGGATGGCGAACAACGGGGAGAAGTCAGGAAATTGCAGTACTAGTCGAATAAACTTTCCCTTTTTCTCTTTTTTTTTGCTCAAATGCGAACTAAATTACTATAATCCAATAAGAAAAACCAACTATATTTTGTCGAAAGTTAATTCTTATTATTCGAAAAGTCTACCGTTATATTTTTGGTTCTGAATTAATATTTTTTGGTTGAAAATTCTAGTATTTGGTTAAAGATTTACCTACTTTGTTAAAAACTTTTTTTTTTTTTTTTTTTGGTTAAGCAATACTTCTGTTGAATGAAAATTTGAATATTCTCTTTTTGGTGTTAAACTGATGGCTTTTAGATGAAAATTCAACAATTTTCTTTGAAACTGATGTATTTTGTTGTAAACTCGTTATTTTTGATAGAAAATTATTCTTCTCAATTGAAAATTAGACTGCTTGATTGGAATTTAAACTTCTTTCTCAAACATTCATTTTATTAGTTGGAGATCTATCTCTTCAGTTAAAAATTTAACTATTTCATTCAAAATTTGTTTTCTCTTTGGTTGGAAATTAATTTTTTGAGCCGAAAGTTAAACTGTTCCATTTTTGTTTGGAAATGAATCGCTGTTAGTGGAAAATTGATGTATAACGTTGTGAATTAGTTCAACAGTTTTCCAGGAAATCTGCCTTTTTGGTTTGAAAATCTACCATTTTGTTAAAATTCGTTATATCTGCCAAATAATTCCTGGTTGAAAATTAAGCCCTTTTGTAGCATTTTTGTTTATCTTTTTGAATTCTGCTGTTTTTTTTTCTTTAATTTCAGAAGTCATAACTGCCAAATGTCCAGTGCCAAAGGAAATAACCGGAAAGCTTAGCCACTGGTTTTCGGGCACAAAGGATAGGCAAGGTGCCGACTAATAGTACAGGGCCAGCACAGGGGGGTCCAGTGCAGAACACATTTGTCATACCAGACATATGCCAGTATTGCCCCAGCCCTGGCTGCCTGTACTGCGCCTTCACTGTCTGCCAGTACTATTCCTGTAATGGATGCCAGTACTACGCCAGTAATAGCCAGTACAGGCGCGGTACCGCGCGTCGATGTCTTATTGGTCTTATTAGATGGTAGGATTTTAATGTAAGTATAGTTTATTGTAAGTTAATCTGTTATTTATTTGCTTTAATGAACTTTTCGAATTGAAATCCAGTTTAATTCATGTTTAACTGGGAGAAGGTATCATGTTTTATTAATTAGAATCAATATATACTTCTGAACTCACTTTTCACTTGTGTAAAATGGAATTATCTGACTTTTCTGATAAGTTATCAACATGAATGTACATTGAAATCATACATTTTATTTCTATAATTAAGAATTTTTTAAAAATTAAAAACATGTAGATGGTGAAAGAAACTGACATACTTCAGACCAAAAGTAGATTTTGATGTTGTAAATCCTTTATTTCTGCCAACGTTTCGA
>CAKNXH010000658.1:22822-34420 GCA_932178445.1 Andricus quercusramuli | reverse complement strand
GTAACAGTTCGTCACTATCGATCAGCTAGAAGTAATTTTTGGGCGTGGTCCACGGAAATCAGGCCGACAGGGGTTGCGTGATTAGCAAGGAACATAATTGAAGGGGGTCATTCCAAGCAGTTACCTTCGTAAACTACCCTGAATTATTGTTTCATGCATGAGCAAATTCTCACAACTATTTGATCTATGGATTTGCTTCGACCTCCCGTTCTTTTTTCGGAAACGAAATGCAGTGCATTAGCGGCAAAAAAATATCTACCTACTACGTACCAGGCTGCCTGAGGTGTGTGTGCGTGTCCAGCGCTGTCTTTGATAGACTGCTTCCATAACCTGAGAATAAAATCATTGTGTAAGACGTTGTGACATTGTGTAAGACGAGGCACGCATATATATGACGTAGTTCTAAATTTTCAAACAATTTGTTTGACATCAATATAAAAGGCTGTATCGCCAAGAAATTTTTTATTGAAAAATTAAAATTGCTTCTTAGAAAAATAATTCTTAAATTTTTAAAAACTACATTCCATTGCAATTATCATATAATATAAAGTGTAGAAGCGGATATTGCGTCATCAACAATTTATTAATTTAACTACCCACCAGATTGATATCGAATCTTCTATATTTAGCACTGACATGAACCATGTAGGTTTTTAGCATGCAACAGAACCACACTGTAAAAACTATGGTTTCCTTTTAATTGAGCATTTTTTTAGCCTTCCCTTATAAAAACAAATCGTATTGTTTTGAAGCCATCGTCCGTACTATTTGACTTCGCTAACTTCAGATTTGACAGAAGAAAATTTTGTCAGCTGAACGCTAATTACTGGGCGTGTATCTGTGGGTAGAGAATTTATGGATACAAGAGCGGAGTTTTTTGTGAAATAGTGCGAGGTCGGTAAATGGACGTGGCTTCTTTACATAATGAAGCAACAGATGGCAATAAGCGTATATTTTTTTCTGAGGATGCCAAGTTAAACCCCCAAACAGAACTTCCTTTTAAATATTTGTTTAAATAGTGGACATTATTTACTAATGAAAAGTATATGTTAATATGATTGAGAACTTGTGATTGGTCGAAAGTTGTGCTTCTAGGTGATGAAAATAAATCTTGCTCGAGAAAGTTTGGTAAAGAATTTATATTTAAGATATTCGGAAGATCTTAAAAAGGGTCTCATCGTACGAATAATTAATCCTGATAGTGCGGGTATTAATAGTTCATCTTCTCCGAGGAATTTTGGTTAGGAACTGAAATGTAAGATACTCGGATGATTTTAAAAAGGGTCTCGACGTACGAATAATTATTAAAATATTATTAACAAACATTATTAACAATTTTATAATACGAAAGTATTATTATTATGATTAATCGTGGTAGTCCGGGTATTGAAAGTACATCTTCCTCAAGGAAGTTTGATTAGAAACTTAAATGTTAGATACTCCGACGATTTTATTAAGCACTTGTCGTACTGAAAATTAATCCTGATCGCCGTTAAGATAGCCGAATGATCTTTGGTACTTTCAATACCTGGACTACTAGAATTAAGTTTTAGTACGACGAAACCTTCAAAAAATGATCCAGTTATCTTGAATTTTTGTTTATAACGAGAATTTCTCGGGGAAGATTTACTTTCAATACCCGAACTACCAGAATTAATTTTTACTACGACGAGACCTTTGAAAAATGATCCAGTTATCTTAAATTCTAGTTTATAACCAAACTTCCTCGAGGAATACTTTTTTTTAATAACTGGATTTCCAAGTTTGATTTTCAGTACGACGAGACCTTTTTATAATCATCATCATTTAGAATACTTGTGCAAAATTAATTCCTTTTTATGATTTATGTTGTTCAGTGTTCTTCAGTTTTTATATTATAATGTATATGTTTGACTCTCATAAACAATTATACCTGAAAATAAGACTATTAAAATCCGCAACCGTTTATTATTTCAAGAATTTTTAGGAATAAAAAAAAGACAAATATCTATTGCCTATTTTTCTGCAATATCTTATTTTATAATTGAGAACATGGATTGTTCTTGTCATATGCACATATGCACAAAGTCATATGCACATGAAATTATATATTTTGAATAATTAAAATAAACAAATGAGGTAGGAATGAGTCGTGTATGGTGGCGCATAGTGAAGTGAAACGTCAAAATTTGATTTAAAACTACCTAGAGCTGACAATTCTTAATCGATTTTGATATTTGTTATTCAAAACTCTCGAAGACATTATTTTGATTAGACATCTGAATTATTAAATAAAGTGAGAGAAATGACAATTTTTACAACTTTATTTTTTATCCTTCCGTAAACAATCGAAACAAACACCGGATCAATCGAAATAAGTGTAGTGGCATCTGATATAATAAACAGCATCAACACATGAAATGATTTGAAGAAATTGTATAAACAGATATCCAGATTCGAACAGAGCATAAGTCAATACAGTTTGTTCAAAACATTAACAGATGTGTTGCAAAGATTGACTTTTTCCCCAACACAACACCTTCAAGTCAATTTAGGGTCCTTTTAGTGAAAACAGAATATATTTCTGTAAATAAGTAGCCGAGTAGTGCATTTGTTCATATAACTGTGATTGATTCCGAATTTAATTCGATTGTTTATGGAAAGATGAAAAAAAAGTTGAAACCATTGATATTCTTTCATTTTATTTGGCAACACAAAAGTACAATTAAGAAGATATTACCAAATGTGATCATATAATTTACTTTAGAATATCGTTACGAGTATTTGAAAAAAATTAAAATTGATTAGGAGTTGTCGGGTGTAGGTTGTTTTGGAACCAATTTTGACGTTTTACCCCATTGCGTAGCGATGTCGAACACAGTAGATATTATAAATAACGCCCGTGTTTGTGGATTTTTATATTAATTTCTTATATTAACTAGCGCTTGTTCGTTGGATAAATAGTGCTTAAATGTAATTTCTGTTTCAAAATACGAGTCATAAAGAGTAATGATGAAAAAACAGTTTTGATGGAAACAGATGGAAAAGTCTTTGGCAAACATTAAGTATTCACAGCATATATTGGAAGACAAAAATGGAAACATTATTTTTTAATAGGTGAAGTTTTTTTTAACGCTTCTGTTATCATTAATTGGTTGTATAAACGTCATATGTATATCAAAATTAATTTAATATCGCTGTATCCTTTTCAGTCTACAAACTTTATATTGTTGAAATAAATAGTATTTGAGTAATAACAGTCTTCGCTGATAATTTGAGCTTCATCTTAAAGAATACACACATCAATATCATATTTCAATCATAATTTATAGCACGGTTAGTTCAAAGCTGGCCACCAGAAACCACTTTCCCCTAGTTATTATACAAAATTTCAGTGACAAATGTCACACAAATATTCAAGGTTGAAATAAGAAAATTCAATATGACTCAGTGCACCAACAATTTTCAGCCCGGCACTAGTCGTTTCTCACAAGCGCTAAGAATTTTCTTGGTTAGTATATAAGGACCGTTTCGACCGATACACTCAGCCTGCGATATTCTCCGTGAGTGAAGTGCGTTTTATGTGGTAGTGTCATGTAAAGCGATTATAGAATTAGATTTTTTTGCGACAAATAATAGCTGACGAATGCGTTTCTTGTGTGTTAACTGTTACATATTGTTATATATAACCTTGTAATGTAAACAAAAGACCACAAATCTGGTATCAGCTCCGCAGTACGACTTTTTTTCATTTTTCCGTGAAGACATTGGCGGTCGTATCATGCGGAAAGAGCAGCGCGATTGAAGGAAGCTTGTTCCACCAGAAGCTCTTGATGCCATCTGGTTCCGCAGCAGGATAGTTTTGCATGCATGGTTTTGAACCGTATTCAGAAAACAATTTTCCAACTTCACCTCACGAAAGGCGAGAAAATGGGTTCGTCCGTACCCGCAGAGCCCCACATGCGAGGGTAAGACTATACATATACTCTTAGTCCAAGAGCTGGTGAAATTTTTTCCGGCTGATTTTTAAATGGCTGAAAAAATTATATAATATAGCCTCGGATGGGTACAATATGAAATCGAGTGACTGCCAGCTCGAATCCGTTGCGTTTGTTAATAAAAAAATTGTTTATAGTGTTTTTATAAATAAAGAACGGACAAATCGCGTTATGCATGAAAATTTGTTAACATATAGTAAAAACATTGCTAAAAACGATTTCGAGTGACTGCCACTCGAAATCCGTTGTTAAGTGGTGACTGCCAATCAAAAATAGCGAAAAATCTTATTGAAAATTCTGCTGATTTTAAAATGCACGAACAAAAAAAAATAATTTAATTGAAGGCATAAGAAAAATATTCCCGAGTGACTGCCATGTCAAAGCCGTTGTTTTCTACTGACTGCCAGCCCATAAAGTCCGCGCCGCATCGTCCGGCCCGTGCTGCATCGCTCTGTTTGCGCTGTATTTCTCAAAAAGGTCAAGGTCATTCTTTAAGTAACTTTCAACGAGGAATCCAGTGGTGAACTTGAATTTGACCTTGAGTTTGACCTTCAAGGTCATTTCAAGGTCAACTTTGTTTTTTAAAATGGGAATCCATATTTTTGACAACGGCATTCGAAAGAGCGCGAAATTTTACGTTGAAAAATGTACTTAGGTCATGGCTCAAGGGTGACCTTGAACTCCAGCTGAAGGTTATTAGGCTTGACCCAGGTATGGGGTGGGTTCAATCTGTACTGCTGCGGCTCAGGTTTTTGCTAAAAATGTCGAGATCATTCTTGGAGTAACTTTGGGTGCAGTTCCGAATAGCTGAATTCTCCGATTTTCTTGAAAATCCGTATGCTTATGTATTTTGACTCGGTGATTACGAATATTGTATTGAAAATTTGCGACAAGGTGATTTCCATGGTGAAACCACAAAAAACCCATAAAATCATGGTTTTCCGTTTACTTTAGCCATTACGCAAAATTTCACAAAATTGTTCAAACAAAAAATATAGAACTCATCGAGGTACACATTTTTTGTTTCAAATATTTTTATTTCTGCGAGTGATAATTTTCGGGAAAATTAGTGATACATCGATTTTCATGGAAAACCCATGAAAATCATGGACTTTTGCGTTTATCTAAGCCAAGACGCACAATATCGCCAAATATTCCAAACAAAAGTTGTAGATCTCATCAAGTTATACATTTTTTGTTGAGAACATTTTTATCTACGAGTGATATTTTTTGCGGAAATTAGTGATACATCTAACCGTCTGCTCTTTCCTTACTGTTCATTACCATGACGACAGGCCCTAAGTGGCGACAAGAGACCTCAAGTAATGGCAGCAACCACCATCTTCAAAGTTTCCAACGTCTCGTGGGAGCAGACGGCACCCCTGTCATTTGTCACAGAAATAATGTTGGTCAAAACCTTTCCCCTTTCCAACGTCCCGTGGGAGGCGGAAAGGCACCCCTGTGACTGGCTACAGAAATAATGTTGGTCAAACCCCTACCCCTTTCCAACGTCTCATGGGGGGCGTAAAGGCACCCCTGTGACTGGTTACAGAAATAATGTTGATCGAACCCCTATCCCTTTCCAACGTCTCGTGGGGATTGGAAAGGCCCCTCTGTGACTGGTTACACAAATAATGTTGGGGCTTATCGCACTGAAATCTGTTACATTTCAGCAGATGTATCACTAATTTTCTCGAAAACTATAACTCGTAAAAAAAATGTTTCAGACAAAAAATGTGTATCTTGATGAGATTTATAACTTTTGTTTGAAGATTTTGCGAAATTTTGCGTATTGGCTTAGATAAACAGAAAAAACATGATTTTTATGGTTTTTTTTTATGGTTTCACAATGACAATCGCCTTGTCGCAAATTTTCACTATCATATTCGTAATCAGCGGGTCAAAATACATAAGTACACGGAGTTTGAAGAAAATCGGAGAATTCAGCTATTCAGAACTTTATCCGTAACTTTTAACGAGAAATCCAGTGGTCACCTCGAATTTGACCTTGAATTCAACCTCCAAGGTTATTTCAAGGCCAACTTTGTTTTTTTTTTTAATTGGGAAACCCTACTTTTGACAACGGCAATCGAAAGAGCGGGAAATTTTTCATCCAAACATGTACTCCGGTTATAGGTCAAGGACGACCTTGAACATCACCTTGAAGGTCAAGCTCAAGGTCAAATTTAAGTTCACTACTGGATTCCGCGTCAAATGTTCCTCCAATAATGACCTCGACGGTTTTCGTAAACACCTGAGCCTAATAACTGCGCCTAATAACCTCCAGCTGGAGTTCAAGGTCACCCTTGGCGATTTTTGATTGGCAGTCACGACTTAACAACGGATTTCGAGCTGGCAGTCACTCGATTTCGTATTGTACCCATCCGAGGCTATATCATATAATTTTTTCAGCCATTTGAAAATCAGCCGGAAAAAATTTCACCAGCTCTTGGACTATCTGGGAGGTCGTCCGGTATCCCAGAGGCTCTGGTTGAGCCACCATTCCCTGGTGCCATGCAGCCATCAGAACGGTTGTGTACACCTTAGCTCGGGGGTTCTCCATACGAGAAGGAACCTGTATGCAAGGTACTCTTTAAAAGATCGTGCACTATAAGTTGTTCAGGATCCTGTACATGAACTTGCATGTGAACTAATACACGAGGGCTAGTGGCTTGGCTCTCTCGCTATTAGGTTGGATCTTCAAGGGAATAAAAGGAAGGCAACTTTATAGCTGTGAGCGACATGCGTTTTCGTGATGGCTCTTCATTTAGGACCCAACACTGCAGAAGAAGGTTACTTGTAGCAAGTTAATTTTACTTGGCTGAAGAATGTTAGAGTCTTGATTATTCGCAAATGAATATTTATTGGAGGCAAATAATCATGTGCACTTTGAATTGAAAAATGATTTACTTTAGCCAAAGAAATTTTAATAGGATTAAGTTACCATTGTTTGACTCAAAATTTCGACCTATTGATCGAAGGGAAATATTCCTATGAATCAAAAAAATACCAATTGAAGACAAAAATATTCATTTTAATCCAAATGAATGACCTATTGTTCCAAATGAATGTCCGATGAATGTGAATAAATACACAGGCCCACAAAAAAGTGTCTTGAGCGAGAGTTCAGAGTACGTTATCTATATGTATTTCGGGCTTAAAATACGAATCTGACATTAGTTTTTCCCCAGAATGTCAGGGTTTCTCCCTAGGCGCGGAGATTTTTCTACAAAATCTGCTCTTTGGGGTATAAAATAACCTTTGGCATTGAGATCATCTAGAAACAGGTCAGAGCATTATATCGTTATGTATTTTGGTGCAGTGAATACGAATCTAACGTTAGTTTTCTACCAGTACGTCGTCAGCGTTTTCCGCCAGTCGCAGAAATTTCCCTAGGAAATCAGCTTTTTGGGGTATGAAATTACCCTTGGTTTTGAAAATATCTGGAAACAGATGAGAGCATGATATCTTCATGTATTTTGGTGCACTGAATACGAATCTGACATTAGTTTTACCCAGGAAGGTCAGGGTTTACCCCTAAACGAATCTGAGATGAGTTGTCCCCCGTCACGCCATAATTTCCTCCTAGACCCGGAAATTCCCCTAGAAAATCAGCTTTCTGGGGTATGAAATTGCCCTTGGTATTAAAAGTATCTAGAAACAGGTCAGAGTATGATATCTTAATGTATTTCAGTGCGCTGAATAGGAATTTGACATTAATTTTCCCCAGCTGAGTCAGAGTTTGCCTCTAGACAATGAAATTTCCCTAGAAAATCCACTTTTTTGTTTATAAAATTACTCTTGGCATTGACATCATCCGGAAATAGGTCAGAGCATAATACCTGTATGTATTTTGATGCGCTGGATACGAATCTGACATTAGTTTTCCTTCATCCCGTTGGAATTTCCCCCTAGACGCGAAAAATTAACTAGAACATCAGTTTTTCCAAATACGAACCGACCCTGGGTATTTAAATCGTCTAGAAACAGGTCAGAACATGAAATCTATGTATTTTGGTAAGCTAGATATGAATCTAACATTAGTTTCTCCGCACCCCCACATCAGGATTTCTCCCGAGACGCAGATATTTTCCTAGGAAATCAGTTTTTTCGTGTACAAACTTACCCTTGGCATTGAAATCATCTGAAAACAGGTCAGGCATGATATCTTTATGTATTTTGATGCGCTGAATACGAATCTGACATAAATTTTTGCCACGTACGTCAGAGTTTTTCCGTAGACGCGGAAATTTTCCTAGAAATTCAGCTCCTTCAGGTATGAAATTACCCTTGGTATTGAAATCGTCACGAAATAGGTCAGAGCATGATTTCTTTGTATTTTGGTGCACTGAATACGAATCTGACATTAGTTTCTCCCCGACACATCAGGATTTTCCTCATTCATTCTACATACTTCAGCGAGTCTATGCAAAAAGTTGAAGGCTCTATAGCGTAAGCTTCTATCTGTATTCAACCTAAAAAGTTCCCCCGAAGTGCCAGAGGTGATATTATATGACTAATTTTTGGAATCAAACTTCTCACGCCCAGTTTCAGAGAATAGTGTGTGGGACGCATGCACGTAGGTGATTCTCGCACTTATCACAAAATATACTATTTTGTTATAGGAATTCATTCTGTGAAAATATCACCTCAGCAACATTAAATTGGCATCCAACGAGAAATTGTGCATCCCTGCCGATTGAACAGGACTGAAAGGGCACTGCCCAGTGGTCCTTAAGTGCTGCTCGTTTAAAGCCACTCGGATTTCATTTTTGAATGCCTACATACGTTCTCTTAATAACTGCGACTAGGTTACCAAGTAGACCAGCTGAAAGGGTTTGAAAATTAAAAATTGAAATTTCTTTAAAATTATAAATCACCACTGCGAAAGTTGGAAATTCAAAATCTACAAGTTTCCATAATTTCAGATATTCAACTTTTTTTAGAAGTATAAAATTTGAATAAATGTAATGTTTGTCGTAAATGAAATACGATACGCAAACATAGGAAACATTTTTGAATTCAATTCCAGAAAACTATATTATTATATAATTTATAATTAATATATATATATATTATATTATATATATATATAACTCTCTCAACCGTTTCACTTTTTTCAAATACTCAGCATGAAATTCTCAACAAACGTAAGGTTGCCGAGTTTTTCATTTTGTTTACTTGAAAAATATTATAATTAGAAAGATATCGAAAAAATGGCAAAATCGAAGTATTATATTTCAAATATATTGTAGACCATTGCAAATAAAAGTAGCATTGTCAGAAATTCATTAAAAATACTCATTAAATGTAAATAATTGGTTTTATAATTAGAATGACTATTATTAGGAGTATTCATAAACAAATGCGCATGTTTAATCCTTTTTCAGAGTTCATTATTTTTTAAAGATGAAAATCGAACGGAGTATAAGCCCCATGATATCTTATCCGGAATCTTTTATAATAAATTAATATTTATCATTTTTATGAACAAATTTCGTTAACAAACCTCAAAACCGTCATTTTATTTCGGAAAAACTTCACTATTAGTAATAGTAATAATAATAATAATAATAACCCGTTCCAGCAAGACCACCCTTGCAGATAGCCGATAATGTCAACATGAGAAGTAGGAGATCTATCCACCAAAAAGTCTTCCTCGGGATGGACAAATTAGCTGAAGCTAATACTGCTCTCCGCGATTTGCTCCCCGAAGATGTTGATCTCTGGAATATGAACTGTGTAGTTTACGAGAAGGCGGTCTCCCTGCTTAGCGACGATAGAAGTAACGAAACTTCGGTACGTCTGAGTAAGACACGCGAGCGTATTGCACAGCTTCAGTTCAAAATTCAAACGGCGAGACGGCATGCATCAAATGTTCAGTGCGTCATTAGCTACATAACAGCAAATAAAAAGTTCACTCCAAAAGTTAGGGCACTTGCTCGAAACTTGAGGAAAGCAAATCACACGCTGAACAAGTGTAAACTGTTGACCATCAAGCAGCACTGGACGCAAAAAGTAAGATCTCTTTCAACAGCCAAACAGCGCCTTGAACGGCGAGTTAAGTGGATTCAGGAAAATTTCACCTTTTCTACTAATCCTTCCCGTCTGTTCAATAAAGCGTCATGTGTAGTTAAAAATCCGCCTAGTCGAGAAGAGATTCAAGCCTTCTGGGAGCAAGTATATGGAGATACTTATCAGCTAAATGAAGACGCTTCCGATATATCACTCTTTCGTAACTATTGCCGAAGGCAAAGGTTACAAGATCCAGAGGAAGAGTGTCCACTAATTACTGCTGAAGAAGTGAAGAAAGTTATCGCTAGAACTAAGAACTTTTCGGCGCCAGGGCCAGATAAAATCAACAACTTTTGGTGGAAGAAGTTTACTTCTACGCACCAACATCTAGCTCGTATATTTACTACTTTCTTAAACGGAGAACAACCTGTCCCGCAGTGGCTAGTGGAAGGACGCACGGTATTGATCCCTAAGGCCGGAGATTTGTCATGTCCAAAGAACTACAGGCCCATAGCTTGTTTAAACACCAGCTACAAGCTATTCACTGGCACCCTCAAAGAGAGGATATTGACATCTATCGAGCCGGTATGGAGTGCAATAGTCGAACAACGTGGATGCAAGAGAGGGCTGGCAGGTTGCAGGAAGAACCTGTTAATAGACAGGTGTATTACCCAGGACTCGATCAGGTATCGACGCAATCTGTCCATGGCTTGGATTGATTACCGTAAGGCATTCGATAACACGAACCATGAGCTTCTTATCAAGCTCCTTGAGTGCACGGAGGTGCATCCAAAAATAGTGAGATGCATAAAAGAGCTGATGCTCTTGTGGCGGACAAGATTTGTCATAACATCTGACAAAAGACAAGTGACTACAAGCTTTGTCACTTATAAGAGGGGGGTCTTTCAAGGAGACTCTCTAAGTCCGATACTTTTCTGCATTTCCCTCTTGCCTCTATCTATTGTGCTCCGAGGCAAAAGCTCTGGATACCTATGTGGCCCCCCGAGCAGAAGAGAATATAAGGTCAACCGTCTTTTATACATAGACGACCTTAAACTCTTTGCTTCCTCAAAAAAGGACCTTAACATCCTTGCAGATGCGGTAAATAGGTATTCTAAAGCGATTGGCATGAGTTTCGGACTGGACAAGTGTGCCTGCGTGCACTAACACCAAGGAAGACTAGAAACTACATCATCCAGTGACGATCAGGATGTTCAACTCATAGGCGGAAATACCATTCAACATCTTGGTATTGGAGAAACATATACATATCTTGGAATACCGCAAAATACCTTGGAATACCCAAAATGTGCATAACTTGAAAACGGCCCTTGGAAAAAGGTATCGCCAAATTCTCAGAAAAATTTGGGCTTCCGAATTATCTGGAAAGAATAAGATCCAGGCGACCAATATGCTGGCCGTTCCTATACTGCTCTACACGTTTGGTGCAGTAAAATGGAACGTCGATGAGTTAAAACAACTTGATCGAAGCACACGCAAGATGATGACAATACAACGAAGTCTTCATCCTAGATCTTCCGTACCTCGAATATATCTCCCTCGCGATAAAGGGGGTAGAGGATTGCTAAGCTTAGAGTGTCTTCAT
>CAKNXH010000658.1:0-11157 GCA_932178445.1 Andricus quercusramuli | reverse complement strand
TCCCATGTCATATCTTATTTAATCGATTCAAAAAATATAGAATTGGGAATTCAACTTCTAAAATTATTTGCAATGCAAGCCTTTAATTTCATATAAATTACATAAACTTATTCTTTATAGCTATATAACATCTTATTAATCTTGAACCTACTAGAATTTATAACCAAAAAAGAATTTGCGATTAAAAATTTGTTCGAAATTTAAAGTTTCCAAAATTAAAAAAATGTTAAAGATCCCGAAATTTGTAATTACCTAAATACCTAAATTTCAAATTTCCGAAATCATTAACCTAGAATTTTCAAATCACCAAAATTTATCAAGCAGCCCTGCACAGCTGTAGCTTATATTTTAGATTTTTTTTTATACTACAAGTTATGTTAGCTGCGAGGTTTTCTCAGGAGCTCCGAATCCGTAGGTAGGGGGTTCGAACCCACAGCGAATAATAATTTTAATAGCGTGCGATTATTTTTGTAGTGATTGTTTGTGTAATAGTAAATAATTATGTACTTAAATATGTGAACAAATATTAAAACATAATGATAATAATAATGATAATAAAAAGATTTTTTTTTAGGCTAAAAATCGGCCATTATTTTATAGAATTGTTCTCTATAGTTTCGAGACTTCTCCGATGTAGACTGTATATTAGCTGGACTTTTAGATTTTCTAGAACTATTCTACCTAAGCCACACGAAAGATCGGATAGCTTAGAAAAAAAAAAAAAAAAAAAAAACAATGTAAAACCAAGAAGATTTTAACTTTTAATAAACTACCCGTCGTATCCTCTACTATAGGACTAGTTCTATAAAATTTAATGAAATTTTTTTTTCCGTGCAATAGCTTTTAATTTCGACACACCTAAAGTCCTTTAATTGTGCGCGGAAATGTCACAAAAAATGCAAAATAGCATTTTTCTATCAAATTTATGCTAGACACGGTATTTAAGAAAAAAATTCAATGTGAATTATTTTTAATCGATAAGTGACGAGTTTTAAAGTATATTTTAAATAATTTTAAATTGTTGAAACAATTTTCATTTGTTTAAACAATTTTTTCTCCCTTAAATCGTGAAAAGTTATAATTTTCTGAAAATAATAACACAATTAAAGAATGTTGGAAGCAATACATTTTTGAAGGATGTTTGGTAATTATTTAAACAATTTTGATTTGTTTAAATAATTTTTTCCCTCTGTAAAGCGTGAGAAATTATTACTTTCTGGAATTAATGACACAATTAAAGGAATTTAAGAGTAATATTTTTCTTCTACAGAATATTTAGCAATTTTTAAAATAATTTTTATTTGTTTAAACAATTTTTGTTTGTTTAAAATTTTTTTGCTCTGCAAATCTAGATAATTTATTCTTTTCAGCAATTAATGACACAATTAACTACTCATAACAGACTGCAAAAGTGGTTAATATTAATGATTATTAATGATTATTAATTGTTCAAATAATTTCAAAATATCTTAAGCAAAAAAATATTATTCTTAAAATTCATTAATTGTTGAAAAGAATAAATTTTCTCGATTTGCAGAGAAAAAAATTTTCAAACAAACAAAAATTGTTTAAACAAATGAAAATTATCATAAAAATTGCTAAATATTCTGTAGAAAAAAAAATTACTCTTAAGTTCCTTTAATTGTGTCATTAATTCCAGAAAATAATAACTTTTTACGATTTTAGGTAGAAAAAATTGTTCAAACAAATGGAAATTGTTTAAACAATTTAAAATTATTTAAAATATATTTTGAAACTCGTCACTTATCGATTAAAAATAATTCATGTTGAGAATTTTTTTTTAAATACCGTCGTTAGCATTAACTTAATAGAAAACTGCTATTTTGCATTTTTTGGGTCATTTTCCGGGCACAATCAAAGGGGTTCAGGTGTGTCAAAATTAAGTCGAGCTTTCCCCATTCAAAACCACATGTTAATTTCAAAATCCCGGGGGCACGGGTTAACGTTGAAAAAAAAAATAAAATTATGGAATTTCTTTTTCCCGAAAAAGAAAAAAATGGGGGGGTTTTATCACAAAAAATCGAAAGTCGAATTTTTACAGGTATAAATTTGGACCACCCTCATGGCTCCTATCAAGGATATTTGCAGATAACCCGCGAAACTGTTGTTAAACTGAGGGTTTGGTGTATATCTATTTATATAATTCAAAATCGCGAGGAGGCAGACAAGAGCTAAAATAAAAATAAAATTATTTATTTAGTGTCATTAAACATTAGTGATTACTGAGATCCTGTAAAATATAAAGATTTTCTAGAGAAAATATCGGGATATCGGAAACAAACTAACAACATGACCTCAAAACTATAAAAGTTACGCAAACAAATGTTTCTGATTTTTACAGAATTCTCACTTTTTATTTTTGCAATTGCATTAAGGCCATGAAATTATATCGAACTATTCCTCCTCAAAAGACGATTGAATTATTTTATAAATATAAAAATATAGCACTGTAAAAGCCGATGTTCTCTCCCTAGGCTACCGGAACTAATCGTATTTCTCCGATTCATGCATGTTTCGGATCATTTCATTTGTCAATATCGCTCAAAGAGTTGCGTATGCATGGGGATACATATCTATAATGTCAGAGGAGGGCACGGGATAATGCAGGAAGCTGATAAATTGTAAGTTCATGTCTATATTCCATATGGATATCTACGGACTTCCTTCAGACATGTTTACTCTCAGTTTCTCTCTGACTATATCCCTTCCAATATCTTTGAAGGCGATAAGGATTATTAGAAAGAGAATCCTTAAAGTCCCAATTCTCAGAAGACGACAAATGCTGTGATTATTCTTCTAAAATCCTTAGAAACTGTCATAACCATAAATTATCCTTTAAATCCTGAATAATATTGTGAGGATCTAACTGGTAATCAAGGAAGTTTCCCTTTTCCATCATAAACTTCAAATAACAAGTCAAGGCGATGACTGAATTTAGGTGATTCCAAAAGTAGGAAACGGTAAAAAAAATTAGGTCTTATTGATACTATTATACTTGTAAACAGATTGCATGCTCTAATGAACGTGACCGTTGGAAACATACGAGGGAATCGAGTTGATAAAATGGACGCAGTGAGTGTCGACAAAACTAGGGAGAAACGTAAACGTAGCACTCAGCTCTTATTTGTCTACACGGAAATCCTCTTCAAGGGATTTTACCGCTCGAGTAATTTCGTGCTTTTCCATCTTCAAAAGCTTTAAGATTCTTGTGAGTTTAAGATAAGAAGTTTGTTATTTTGTCATTGTTCAAACGTACTAAAAAAATAACTTCTTACATTATTTATCAGTTCTTCTGATTGTGTTTCAGAGATTTCGTAGAATTAGGGATGAGCACAGTTTTTAAAGGCCTCAGCACAAAATTCCAACTTGGCCAAAAACCCAAATTACCTTACGTGAATACTGTATTTTTCTCAAGCTCAGGCTATATATCGGCTTATGAAGAATTTGGATAGTGGGGTAATTTGGGTCTTGAGGATGAGCTAAAGGATTATTATGTATGTTAACGGAGATAAATAGTTCGAGAATCATTACCCAACTCAATTGGTTAAACTTGGGACATATGGACTCCTTGATAAAGTTCTATTTCTAGTTGGGTAAAACAAAATTCGGTAATACTTCCTCCACGTTCATGAAAGTGTCATAAATTGATACGAATATCTAGAAAACTGTACTGTCATTAGTACTGTATTTGGTAGTTGACATTTCAATGCACATGATTGTAAAATATATGAAAGGTTAGATGAAAATTACTGATCAGTTGGGTAAAGGGCTGTCAAGGGCTCGGTAAAAAATGTGAGTGGGCTTATAGAGAAGGCATGAAGGTTTCACTGATGCTCGAGAAACTGTAACTGACAGTTGGGTAAACCATAATCTTCTGTTGATCAAAAAAAATCTCATACACGTACATATAAATTAGTCAGTCACAGCCAATCAGAATAGCATTTTGTCGCAAATACACTTACGAAACCTATAACTACTGTACACATATAATATACACATAAATGAACCTAATGATATTACGAATACGCTTATAAGACGCTTTCGAAGAAACTTCGCAGATGCACGCTTGACGCTGGGCGGTGAAATTTAGAACTCTATTATATACTAACTAGTGTAATGCTTCAGCACTTGCAAGAAACAGACGTCAGGGGTGGCTGAATAATTTTGTATAGATATTTACATTGTATAGGTATTTACATTTAAGAAATATTTTAATTATATAAGAATGAGGACAGTTATAATCATAATAATAATTTTTTTAAACAGATGAGAACACATTTACATATTGAGTCTGGGACTCGACCTAAGGAACGGTAATATCCACTAAAGTCACCTCGGCATCGGCCTCAACAGCGCGAAGATGTCGTACAACGGGCTCGTCAACCTTCGTCATCATGGCTGGGTGTGGCTGTTTACCGCTGTCCTTTTGAAGGCTTTCTCAACGGGGCTATCTCCTTAAACGACATACACAGTATCGATTATACAATGTTCGGTAGAATCAAATTTGGAAGGTGTCCACGCGCTTTTATGACTTGTACCTGAGGATTGGGTTGAGGGTGCAGAGAAATATTCAAGGCTTCTTTTTGATTTTGGGGAAAGTTGGCGCGTCAGAGGAACGCGTATATTTCAATCAGTCCTTCGGAAACCCTTCGATGATATACATCAACACGTACTCGTGACCTTTCCGAGCCCCCCTCTCTCTTGGTATTGTACACGCGTATTTTAAGAGGAAAAAGACAGTGCAGTGTAATGAATACGATCGACTCAGTGACAGTGCATTGTGGTAATTACGATCGGCCCAGGGCCATAAGAATGGAAGAATGAGGAGAACAGTGTGACGGCAAAATCGGCCCAGGGCCATTTACAAACGAAACGAACGATACGAATTGTTGATTCGAAAGACATACACGCACACACACATGAAAATTCAGTGACTCACACCATCCACACATTCTTAAGGTTAATTATTTTACTTTTGTAAACGAGTGTTATTTTCTTTTCTTCAGAAAATCACCTTCCCTTAATCACGATTCCTCGCCGCGTTTGGCGAGCTTTCCACAAACAAAACAATTTATTCTGGGCTGATCGGTCAAAAGTCCGTTTCCAGCATCGTCCTCTATTCTAACCATCTGTCACAGGTGAAGAACGTGTGCGATGCGTCATGTCTATACAGGCCGCAATACCTGCAATCAGGACTCCTTGCTTTGCCGAATTTGTGCACGTATGCCTGGAAATATCTGCGGCCCGATAGTAATTGCGTCAAGAAGTAGTTCACCTCTACATGTGATCGATCAATCCAGGCAGTAAGGTCGCTTATCAGTCTAAACGTCGACCTAACTCTGTGATCATTCTCCCATCAAGCTTCCTACTGATGCATGGTTTGTGCTCAGGCCTCCTGTTTTGCGACAATTTTCTCCACATTCTGCTTCCTCTTGAAGATCTCCTTTATTTCGCGCGCTAGAAGGTCGATCGGGATTATCGCTGCGATCATCAGCACCGCGGGCACGGAAACTGTACGATAAGAGCAGGCTACTCGCTGCGCTCCTATCTGCTGTCCACCGACCATGCATCTTCTGTACTTGTATATTCTGAGTGTGTCCACTTATATTTTAACTCCGTACAGCAGGATACACGTGGCGACCGACATCAATAACCGGCGTTTTCTCGGTTTGGGATCGCCTCCGTTCGCCATGAGTCTGCTGAGGCATGTCGTTGTTGTGACTGCCTTATCCGCCGGCTTCCATGTGTGCACTCAGAATGTGATTTCGTATTGAGATAAATACCGAGATGTTTGACCGCTTGTTGCGTTTGAATCATCTCGCATTCCACTTGTAGCAGGATGCACGTCTCAATCCTCTTGGCCGTAAGGACCACTATCTCCGTCTTCTGTGAAGCCAGGTTTAGGCCGTGCTCTTCCATCCAGCGACACACCCGACGCATAACTTGGTTGAGCTTCATTCGCGCCTGTTCCATATTCCGCAACGTGAGGGTCACCGCGATGTCGTCTGCATAGCCAATCAGAAACATATTCTTTGGCAATTCCATTCGCAGGATACCGTCATAGGAACTATTCCAGAGGTGTCGCCCCAGAATGGATCCCTGTGCTGCTCCTGTGGTGATTGCTCTTCTTCGTGGACCATCGCTAGTATCATACAATAGCACTCTATCCTTTAGGTAATTTGCTACCATCCGGAGGAGATACTGCGGCACCTTGAACGTTTCTCGGAGCGCGCTTATAATGTCCTTCCATCTGGCCGTGTTGAAGGCGTTTTTAACATCTAGGGTAACCAGAAGTCTACGATTTTTCTCATCGTTTACCGTTGCTTTTCAATCGTGCTGTGCTGGCTCCCAGCTTTCGGGTAACTATCGTGTAGCCAAGGCCCCAGGGTTCCCTGTCCGCGTTCATTGTCATGGCCATCCAGCCTGCGCGTTTGCTTCGCTTGATGGTTTCCCTCAGCTGTTTTCCTTCTTAGCTCGGCGAGCCTTGTGGCGCAAGGAGAAGCCGGTCTTCCTCAACTCGGATATTTCTTCCGACGACCAGTAAGCCGGGTATCAGCTGTCGGTTCAGCTCTTCCGAGGCATGACAGCGTTTCATGGCCGCTGAATAAGAGCCATCGTCTGCTCCATAACAGTGACAGAGTCTTCTTCCATTTCTGGGCCTCTTCGCGTCTTCACTGCTGTTCTTTGCGTGCTGGTGACCATGTGTCCAAAACTTCTTATTCAGCTTCACCGCATTCCACCTCTTTGGTCTGCGAGTGTGCATTTTCGGAGCTTTATTTCCCGTCTATATCCGGAACGTGATGTGCACATGATCACCACCTGTGAATTCCTCCATCACCTTCCAGTTTACCACGTTTCTCGCCAGATCTTCGGAAGCGAAAGAGACATCTGGTGTCGTCCCTCTCTCCGGGTCGTTTAAATGTTAATCCGCCAGTATTAAGGACTATCAGTCCTCTTCTGGCCGCCATTTTCATTATTCGTTTTTCTCTAGAGTCCGACTTGGCATTCCCCACTATAACGCTTTCACGTTAAAGTTGCTGGCAACCACACATCCGCTTCCCATGTCCTGGATTGCTTCCTCTAGGCCTTCCAATTAAGCCTGAAAGTCCTTGATCGGCTCATTTGGGGTAAGGTAAAAGTGGTCCGCCTACTTCTAATAAAAAAAAATCCTTTGCCAAATCCATGGTCATCCACTGTTACTCGTGTCTGGTTCGGAAAACATTGCGGCAGTGCTGAGGGCGTCCCTATACCAGGTCGGACTGTTTTCGTACTGGTATTGCTCATTTAAAATTAGTATATCGGCCTGCTATTCATAATTGATGTGGTCCAGTATGGCGTCCGCTGCTTGGCTCAGATGGATGACAGGGTAAAAGCCAGGCTTTGCCCAATATGTCAAGGCACACGCTCTTATCAGATCACTTGATTGCATTATAATAATGCGTCTGTGACTGATAATATATACCGGAACAGCCCCGTGCATAATATTCAAACAAATAAAAAATCCAACACTAACCAAAAATGCCTTCGACATATTGGGCTGTAACCATCTTAAGCCTGAGACATTAATTTTTAGACAACCTCGGTGGTTCAGTTGGTTAGACGCTCAGGCATCAGCTTAGAGGTCCGGGGTTCGATCCCTGAGCCGGTACCTCTTGGAATTTTACTATGTACATTTACCGAGGTTCTGGAGGTTCGTATCGCACCTTAAGCTGTAGGTCCCCCTATCATGAACTTGACTGCAACAAAGTGCAAGAATGATGGGGTAAACCCAAGGCTTTACCCAATATGTGAAGGTACAGTCTAGGGTGGTCCAAAAATGCATTGCAAATTTTTTTTCACCGTGGAGGACCAGCCCCCTCCCCAAAGTTTCCATTTCCGGAGAAAAAAATACCTAATTTTTTTCGAAATTTGAATATTAACACCTTCCACCGGGCACTTCAAAATCCCATTTAATTAACATGGGGAAATTTTGGATTTTCGAAAAATTGAACTCATACTTCAGGGTTTCATTGAAACGTGCCAAACGTTCTAGGGATTGAAGATGAGTACCTACGACATGAAAGCATACTAATAACTTTCATTTTTAACCCACCCTTACGTCCCCCCCCCCAACAGCACCCCAAATATGACCCCAAAATCCAAAAACTACATTTTTACGTATTATTGTTACTTTTTAGCATTTTCCGTTGTCTTTGTCATACAAATAATTACTAATGGATAACTTGAATATTTCCCATGACTTTTTAGACAATTCTTAATTGTTTAAACAAATGTAACTTATTTAAACAATTATTTATTCCCAAAAAATGTAAAAAATAATCGTATTTTCTGATTGAAATGTAATAGTTTGTCATTGTTTCAAGTAGTAATTTTTGAAAAAAAAAACATTGTGTGATTATTTAAACAATTACTTATTGTTTATTCTCAAAAATTTTCAAAATTGACCCAGAGATGACCCAATTCGATAACTTTAAAAAAATAAAATAAAATACATATAATTATTTTTCTGACTGTATAGTGTATAGAAAGAATATATTAATAATTTTTCAATTGTTTGAACAAATACAATTTGTTTAAACCATTTCTTTTCCAAAACTATTTTTAAATCGTATTTACTGAATTAAACATAATATTGAACGATTTCGAAGAGTAATAAATTCTGCTAAAAACTTTACGTTATTGCTTATACAATCAATTATTGTTTTTTTTTCTACAAATTTCCTTCAAATTGAGTATGGATGGTTTACATCTTCTTTGGCGCATTATCAAATAAATCATCAGAGTCATAATAAAATTTAAATTATAAAAGTGTATTTATCATTGCTTTCTACATATTTCTTCATAATCAGACTGCATATGAAATGGATTTAGTTTATATTTCATTAGAGCATTTTAAAGTCTTATGAATATCAATCTGACATACTGGAAGGCACAAAAAGTATATATTAAAATATATTCACGAAAATAATTCCATGTTTAATATTTTATATTATTGATCCACATTTTTTGATAGAAAACTGCTTGAGCTAATCAAAATTGGTTGAACAATAACACGACGTTTTTAACAGAATTTACTACTCCGCGAAATCATTCAATATTACGTTTAATTTAGAAAATACGATTTAAAAAATATTTTTGGGAACATCATTGTTTACACAAATTATATTTGTTTAAACAATTAAAACTGGTTAATATATTCTTTCTATACACTATACAGTCAGAAAAATTATTATATGTATTTTATTTTATTTTTTGAAAGTTATCGAAAAAAACTGCTGAAGTAAATCAACATTCTTTAAAAAAATGTAAATGTATTGAACATTAAAAGATATGTATCAAAATTATATAATTATTTTACAAAAAGTAGGATAGGATGCCAATTTGAGAAAACACTGGACATCTCTGGGTCAATTTTTAGAAATGTTATGAATAAACAATAAGTAATTGTTCAAATAATTAGATAATGTTTTTTTAAAAAATCACTACTCCAAACAATGACAAACTATTAGATTTCAATCAGAAAATACGATTATTTTTTACATTTTTTGGGAATGAATAATTGTTTAGATAAGCTACATCTGTTTAAACAATAAACATTGTTTGAAAAGTCATGGGAAATATTCAAATTAACCACTAGAAATTATTTGTATGAAAAAGACGACGGAAATTGCTAGAAAGTAACAATAATACGTAAAAATGTAGTTTTTTTTTGGGTCATATTTGGGGCGCTGGGAGGGGGGGCGGGGTAAGTACCCTGAAGCATGAGTTAAATTTTTCGAAAATCCAGAATTTCCCCATGTTAATTAAATGGGATTTTTAAGTGCCCGGTGGCGCGTGTTAATATTCGAATTTCGAAAAAAAATTAGGGTTCATTTTCTCTGGAAATAGAAACTTGGGGGGAGGGACTTGCCCTGTAGCTTGAAAAGCGTTTTTTGGACCACCCTAAGGCACACGCTCTTATCACGCTCTTCCCGAGGATCGTCGGGGCGCCCCTGGAGCCACCGATGGTAAGCTGCGAGATGGTCACACAGATCTTACTAATCAAACAGCTGGCCAGCAACGACATCTGCGACTTACGGTAAGCAGTGAAACATCAACTGTACCTGCTGAGCATGCTTTGGCTAGCGTCAGCTATTTGCAGCCAACCACTTCAACAGAAATACCGTGGGAGAGCATCAAGTGCGATACCACAATGAATGGGGAATTGATGCGTCTCTATTATGTAAGTGCGAAGTTTCAACCCTCACGCAAAAAAAGACAACATTTTGAGGAAATTTGCTGCAAAGTATGCTCAAGAAGAGAAAGTCGCACTAAGAGATCTAATCGCTAAAGTGAAGGACATCAGGACTAATCTGCACATCTCAGAAGAACGAGCAATGGAGATTAAATAACAGGTTGATTTGGTGTGGAAAACGACGACAATGAACACCATTCAGAGGAAGCCGCGTCACACGAACAAGCAGCGGCAATTGATGTTCTTCCTCAACCTAGTGATGATCCAGCATCACCACATCCTCTAAAGATAGATGGCCTAGTACAACCAGAGCCAGAAGCAAAGGTTCAACAACCAAGAAAGCGAATAAAATGGACATACCATATGAATTGGGATGTGATGCGCTTTTATTTGTTGGCAAAGAAAAGTGGGCAAAAAGTGAGAAGAGAACATCATCGTCACTTCTTACTCAAGTATCCAGAACTAGCCACAAGAATAAATTAGCAGAATCTAGCAGATCAAAAATGTTCAATATCTGTAAACATATTGCTTTCGGCTGCTGAAATAGCTGCCATCAAAATGGAAGTGGAACAGCAACTTCCTATTGATCAACTTCCATTGGAAGATGTGGACAACGAAGACTTGATTGAAGCTGAAGGCATAGGTGCTAGGGATAATGAGCATCAAGCACTGGATCGAGTAGAACCACATCCAAACATTATGAACGATGATCTGAACAGCGGAGTCTCAGAAAAAGTACAGCACCTTGAAAGGAATTTTGGTCATGCTTCACTAGAGTTCAGACATGTAGAACCAACACAAAGGCAATCACTGCCCAAGATGAACATCAAAAATGATCTGCGTGCACTAATAGAACACCTGAACAGCAATGTTTTACCTCCGCATTTAAACGCAACATAAGC
>CAKNXH010000657.1:162093-179874 GCA_932178445.1 Andricus quercusramuli | reverse complement strand
ATGAATCACAAAAAAAAAATTAGTTCAAAAGAAAGTTATACCATATTTTTTTTGGTTTGAGCTAAGAAAATGTCATGTTCGACATGCTAATTTGTTCTCAAATTCTCTCAAATTCTTTGTTATTATTTACCAATTGAAAATTCACAGGAAACATTTATGATAATGTTCGATCGAGAAAGAATTATCTTTTAATTTTGATATCAAAAAAGAAAATAGAAGATATTAACCGATTTCGAAGAAACGTTTTCACTTTTTTCGAATGAAAATGCACGCATTTCTTTTCTTCGGCTGAAATAATTTGATTAAATTTAGCATTTCCACTCCGCCCTAATCCCCATTCGTTCTGTAAAAAAGGTCGACTTCTTGTTAGTATTAAGAGCAATTCAGCCAGACGTTCTCACGAAACGATATGATGATTCTTGATTTATTTCTGATTCTATCAGAACTAAAGATTTATAATTCATTAATTGAAGAATTTAAAAATATGACATTTGTTCACTTTGATAACTTTTCTGCGTTTTAGAGCAAATTGTTGTATAAGGCTTTCAAATCATTATTGATTTTAATGATATTGAATTTTTTTTTTTAAACTCATGATAAGACGAAGTTATGAAAGAAATCTATATAAAAGAAATTTCTGAGAATGTTCAGATTTTTCGGAAACAAATTTCTTAACTGATTTTTTGAAAAAAATCATATTTGATTTTCTAAAATTTTTTATAGATAGCGCCCGAGGGTCTAAACTCTGAATATCGTGCATACCAGTGTAATATTCGTCCATTGTTTACATGATTTTTCATATGACGATTTTCTCAGTGAACTTTTTTAGTTATTTCCAATTATACCATACAATATATCATACCATGTACCATACCATACCATATCATTTAAATTGTTATATTGTAGGAAAATATTTGAAAAAATTTCAGTAAATTCCAAGGAATTTATTATTTATTCTAATAATTTGAGGGAATTTCAAAAGACTGGGAATATTCTAGGGCATTTGAAAAGAATCCAAAGCATTTGAAAGAGATGTCAATACTTTCAATGAATTCAAAAAAATTTTGTAGGCTTTGAAATATTTTAGGACATTTCATCAGATTTCAAGGAATTTTCAATTGATTTTAGTAATGTGATTGATTCAAAAGGATTTTTGAAGGAATTTTTCAAGATTAGGAATGTTTTAGGGTATTTCAAAATAATCCAAGGTATTTCAATAATTTGAAGGAATTTCAAAAAAATTTGAAGGATTTGAAAATTTTTAGAGATTTCTTGAAAATTCCAAGAATTCTTCATTTGATTTTAGTACTTCAATTGATTTCAGAGGATTTGCAATATTCTAGAGTAATTTAAAAAATTCCAAGGCATTTTCGGAAGCTTTTAATAGTTTTAAGTGATTTTCAAAGTTTTAGAAGGTCTTTAAATATTTTGGGGAATTTCTAATGAGTCCAAAGATTTTTTTTATTTGAATAATTCGGAGGAACTTAAAAGAATTTGAAATATTTTAGGCTATTTTTTAAATTTTTATTTCATTCCAAAGAGACTGAAAAAATTTCAAGAATCCAAGGAATTTTGAATTTATTTCAGTGACTGATTTCAGAGGATTTCAGGGAATTTTAGGAAATTTTTGAGGAATTGAAGACTTTGAGATTATTCTACAAAATTTCCAAGAGTTTTAAATTAGTTTTAGTAACTTAATTGATTTCAGAGGATCGGAAATATTTTAGAGTATTTCAGAAGATTTCAAGGCATTTTCGAAAGCCTTCAAAGGTTTCAACTTTCAAGTAATTTTCAAATAATCAAAATGAATATTTAAGGAATTTGAAAAGACTCCAAGGCGTTTCCAAGAGATTTCAATAATTTTAAGAAATTTCAAAAAATGGTAAAGGATTTGAGAACTTTTAGAGTATTTTAAAAGATGTCAAGACATTTTTGCGCTCGCACGACTGAGTCGTGCGAGCACCCCAACCATTCGGGTGCTCACCCGATACAGCAGTGGCCGAACTGGTGGGGCGCCCGCCCGAATGGTTGGGGAGCTTGCACGTATGATTCGGGAAATTTGAGTCGTCAATTGCGTTGGAGCTGCGCGTTCAACGTTTGCGCATGTTCGCTAATGGCCGCAGCTGATGAACATCAGGCTCTTCCGGATTGTCACTGTTTATAGTTTATGTCGATTTTACTCTTCATGTGCAATATGTGATCAATGTCAGTGGAATAAAGTGTAACTAGTTATCAGGTTTTTCTTTGGATAATCATTAACGAAGGTAAGAGCTGCGTCCATTAGCGAACATGGGCAAACGTCGAACGCACAACATTCAACGCGGTTGATCACTCGAATCTCCCGAATCATTCGTGCAAGCTCCCCAACCATTCAGGCGGGCACCCCACCAGTTCGGCCGCTGCTGTTTCGGGTGAGCACCCGAATAGTTGGGGTGATCGCACGTCTCAGAAGTGCGAGCGCACCAATCCTTCGTGTGAAACAGAAAAAAATAGAAACCACACGAACTATTGGGGTGTTAACCCGAATCACTCGGGAATTCTTCGATCAGTGCGACTTCGCAGTTGTTTTTGTCTTGTAAAACCTGTTAGCGTAAAGAGATTATTAATATTTTTATTCTTATTATTACTGTAACGTGTTTTCAACGCAGATTGAACTAACTGTTTTTTAATCGGATCTAATCCGACTTTAATAGTTTATTATTGTACTGCGATGAAATTCTCTTCATTGTAAAATCATTTTTTGAATTTCCTTGAAACTACCGTTTAAAATAGTAACTAGCAATACATTTACCAATTCATGTGGTAGTACCATTACCAGTTCCTTTAGTAGATACAGTTACTTATTCATTTAGTGAATTATTCTTACTCTTTGAATTAGTAGATTTTTACTAATTACCAGTAAAAGACTCGGCATCATTTGAATTAGAAGAAAACTACTACCAATTATTAGTTTTCTACTAATTCATTTTGAGAGAGTATTATATCATACCATACCATACAACATATCATACCACAGTTAACCATATTGTACTATACCATACCATATCATTTTGTATCATATAATACCAAAAAAGTATATGAATTAACATGGCAAACTAAATTCAACAAAAAAAAAAGGAAAGAATTTCTGTTATTTACGCGACTATCAATGGAATAGTTTCTGTTCACGACAGAATTAGGATTAAATTACAGAAACCCTTGACAGGTGACGAGAGTTGACGGGAAGTGACGCTGTCATTTAGAGATGAAAGATTAGATGAAAACCTAATTATAGTATTATGGCTTCAAATGACAAAAAACTAGTTTCCTGATATATTATGCGTAAGCGATAAATAATGTCAGTAATAAAATCAACAATAAAATAAATATATAAATTGAGTAATGAATTTATTGAGAAATAAATCGCTGAATAAACTTAACATTGACAATTATTTTATCTGCTATTCAAAAAAAAAAAAAATTTGTTGTTCATTTTCTGGGATTCTATGTCTTTTTTCAGGTGATTTATCACTCAGTTTTCGTCTTTCATTGAGAGTACTAAGTGCTACTCGGAATCTGGGTCAATTTTCCATCAATAATATTTTTCCCAGTGGAAATTTCAATAGAAATCTAGCAAAGCGAACCAACGCACAGTAGTGTAAATCTGGAATTTAGTGCAAAATGTACCACAGCTCCCAATTTTTAAAAATGTTAAAATGTTTTTTTAATCAAATAGCATTTCATTCTTATGAAACGTTCATAGCAATATTTAATTTTTTTCAATTTCAGCCATTTTTATAGACAACGTGACAAAAGAAATACTTATAACAAACTTATGAAAATGGCCTATGAATAATTGTAAAAAAATTATGTAAGTGTAACATTGGTACAATAAGCTACTTCGGTACATGTAAGACAGGAATAAGTTTTGCAAAAATGATGATAATTTTGTGTTTGTGTATACAAATTATTTATAACAATAATTGATGCAAATTTTTGACAATATTTTGTAGCATAATAAGTCTGATATAACAATTGGGATGTTGATAAACAATTAAAGTGAACAAATAAAAAATGTTTGCATTCATGCGCAAAAATTTTGTTTTTCACAAAAAAATGCTTTGAATTGTTGCTAGAATGACTGTTAGTCACAAAACTGTATAAACAGTTAATATTAATCATATTTATAAGCAATTTCGATGGAAAAAGTATACAAGTTTTAGGTTTATTTGATTCAATGTACCTCTAATCAGCTGAATTTGCAATAGATTTTCCTGAAAATAAAGAACATATGAATTTATTTATTAAAATATAACAATTGGAATTTCCATAAACGAATGAGATAAGTTGATGCAAACTGTTAGCATTTGCTGCCAATTTTTTCTTGTACAAAACCTACTTAAAATAGCGTTAACTGAAAATTATTAATAATAATTTCTATAAATAAGTTTCATAAAACAAAGAAAAATTGCAATTATAAATATTTCCACACAAAAAATTGTTTATAACAACGGTTTATTTTATCTTTTGATGTCGCTCGTGATGTGAAAAGGCTACTAAAAGCATTTACTTGATCGATGCTCAAAGATATTCTAGAGCTTTCCCACAGATCTATCATTTTTCTTATGAATAAGACATGAGAAATTTATCATATATTATCCAGGTGTAGATAGGAGCAATCCACAGATACTTTTTCTTGCAAAATAAAAATTTATGAAGTATAAATTCCACTGGAAATGATAATATCAATGCAGCATAAATATCTTTACTTTTATTCATAATAATAAAAAGCGTTTTAAATTGGAAGCTCTTGTATTTTCAGTTTATTTATAACTTTCGTTTTCCATTCTTATGGAAAGAACATTTTTTTGTTTGACAGGATTTCAACAAATTCAAGCAACATTTTTTTAGAAGTCTATAATAAACTCAAAAATATTTTATATTTTTCAGAAAGCTTTTCAGGTTTTATAATATCTTTTAAACTGGCTTGAATTGGTCCTAACATTTTTTTTAATTATTGTCAAATTAAAAAAATTGCTTCAAACCTTCCAGATTCTTCTTCGACATTTTCATAAATTTTTTGAAATGCGTTGAAATCATTAAGACTTTTTTTTAAAGTGAATCTTTTGAAATAAAAATTTGTCAAAAATTCTCACAAAAATGGTCAGAAAATTGTTTAATTTCTTGATGCCTTTCAAAATTCTTAAATAGCCGCTACATTTTTAGTCTGAAATATTTGTAAGCCTAAATTTCGGTTTGAAGGTTTTGCAATCTTTTCAAGTTTTAAATTATTATCAACTTCCTTAGATTTTATAAATATATCTTAAACTCTTTTATTTTTTTTTATTAAACTATTTTTTTTAAATTCATTCCTAAAGATGAAAACGCCGTTTCAACTTTCCCATGAATCTCTGGAAATTTTTGAAATTGTATTTCGAAATCCTCAAAAATCTACATTTTATTTTAGTTTTTTTGAAATCTTTTCAGGTCTTAAATTATTTTTGAATATTTTAAAAGCGTTTAGATATCTCATGAATTCATACCAATTTTTTCGGAAATTTCGTAATCTTGCAAAATTGCAAAATTTTGCATTAAAATCTGTGACATTCTTCTTAAAAATTTGAGGAAATCATCTGAAATATTTTGTAATCTTTGAAAATTTTCTTTTTACACTAATCTTCGACAATAAAAGTTCATTTTAAAATTTCCCAAAAATTTTCAGAAAAATTGTTTAATCTCTTGAAATCTTTTGAAATTCTTAAAAAGCTTATACATTGTTTTTTCGAATTCTGTAAGAATCTACGTTATATTTTAAATATTTTGAAATCTTTTGAAATTTTAGATATTATAAAATCTTTTGAAATTTTAAATTCTCATGGAATCTTTTCCAATTTTCGGAATGTTTCTTTAACTTACTGGAATTTTATATAAAATGTTCTGATCTTGCAAAAATGAAATTTTTTGCTTTCATATCGTACACATTTTGTTTTGACATTCAGAAAAATTGTTTGACATATTTTAAAAGCTTTATCAATTTGTTCTTCTAATTCATTTTTCAAATTAAAAAATCATTTGAATTTTCCCAGGAATCTCAATCAATATTTCGTTTTCCAAAAGTTGTTTCAATTTTTAAATTATTTTTGAATCTTTTTGAAACGTCTCAATATCTCTTACACTTACCTAATTTTTTCTGAAATTTTATAATATTTATTATTATATGTATACATATAATATATATTTCATTATTATTTATTAATATTATTTTAATTGTAGGAAATCATTTGAAAAGTTTTTAAACCTTTGGAAAATGTTCTTTGAAAATTAATGTTTTAAAATCATGGTAAATTTTCCCCCGAATTCCAAAGAAAAAATGTTTCTTATCTCTTGACACCATTTAAAATCCTTAAAAAGATTTAAGATTTTATTCCCGAATATTCCGAAATCTACATTTTATTTTAAACTTGTTGAAATATTTCCACTCTCCTTAAAAGTAATATCAAGTAGGCTTTTTCCTGATTTTTTTTTCAGGATATACGTGGAAACAATGGTTATTTTTTTATCTTAAAAAATCAAGAGTTATTGTTTATTTTTCAAACAAATTTGATAAACAAATGCATATCTCAGCCATTTCACGCTCTAAACATTCGTTACTCTAACAAAATTTATCAAAAATCTAGCGGCAATAAGTTATATGTACGATTTTTGAAAATCTCATAACAATTTGCAATTGTTTAAATAAAGTTTAGGAACAAATATAAATTTTCCTGAATTTTTACCCAGCAGATTTTGTTTCAGTGGATTTAATTTAAAGTTTATTGGAAAAATCGTTCCTTTAGGCTACTTTATCAACAAACAATAATTGCTTATTTTACACACAATTTTATAAACAAATTAACAACTTGACTACTTCTCAATAAATAGATTTTTTTTATGAAATCTACTGGCTCTCACTTAGAAGGAACCTTATTTATCAAATGACCTTTCACGGCAACAATATTTATTCTTTATCTGAAAAAACTTTGTAAGTAATCAGCGAAAAATTATTATTTATCTTATAAACAAGTTCAAAAGAAAATATACAATAATACAACATTTTACAAATTTACAAATATTACAACATTTTTTTTAAGGTCAAATCTTTTTTTTTCATGAAAATTTATTGGGAAATAATTAAAAAATTGGCAATCACTAGACTTTTTCATGTGTTGATTCAGAGAAAATGAAAAAATTGTTGGAAAAGTAATCAATTATATTGATTGATATAAAAAAAGACTTGTGACCTACATTTCGAAAGTAATTGAAAAATTTCGTCAAAGTGGGCATCTTGCGTCTTGAGTATTTTCAAATTTTAAATTATTCTAGAATCTTCACGAAATACCTAAAACTTCAAAATATCCTTTCAAATAATTCAAAATTTTTCCAACTTTTTTTTTTAATCTTTCAAAAATTGAAGAAAATTTATCTTTCTCATCACTTTAAAACTATGAGAAAGTTTACAAATTATGTACAGTGTGTTAAAAAATGTGAAAAATAAATTATTCACCAATATGAAAAAATAATTTACAATTCAAATGTCCTCTTTTATCAATACTGTTTAGAATAATTGAAAAATAAATTTTCATCCAGAGATTATAAAGAGAAACCTTTTATCAGTTTTTAAACAATTGTTCAAAAACTTAGGAACATAATTTTTGCTTTAATTATTAATAAATCATTCACAGTTAAAATGTTCTTCTTTATGAAAAAATTCCTGAAATGAAAATTTCTCTGCAAAATGTAATTTAGGATATTCCAGAAAATTCAAAAGTACAAGTCTTTTTCACGCAGTCTGCAATCAATCAGGTATTCAGCTTTCTATTTGTCCATTGTCTTGTTTGAAAAAATATTCCCTACGCCCCAGGTATAAAAAGAAAATAAAGAAGTAATTTGCACATTTTTTCGCAGAGTTACTTCATGTCGCAAAAAGAAATGTCCCATTTCGCGTAACTAGCGTGACATAATTAAATGTTTGTGAATTCCCAGCGAGAGTAGCAATGCTATACACACCCCATAAGGATTTTAATTACATCGTGTCATTAGTGATAATAACGTCCTAGATTATGATATATTACGTTTATGAGATTGTCAAATTATTACACAATTTTGATGACCACACAATCAAATTTAATTCAGATTTGCGAAATGTAGTCAATACCAGCGTTTGGTACATTGTGGTCGCATGTAAATAGAATGATAATCATTCAAGAGGAAACACATTGATATCTTTCCGGAATCAGAATATCGGATATTGAATTCGATTGAAATTTTAATTGAGGATGATGCCACAAATCCAGGAAAGGACTTGTGTTTCTCACAAAGCGTATCTCAATTAAAACTATGGTAAATTAAATGAAAAATTTATCTTTTAATATTGAAAGCAAACTTATTTCTCAGTATATTTTATGAAGTCGCAGAAAAAGGTAGAATTAAATTTCAGTTGATTTCAATCGATTCAGATGAATTTTGTAATTAGGGTTTCGTAGCTCCGGGAAGAGCCCCTTATAGTTTCGGTTGGGTGTCTGTCAGCCCATCAAAAGTACTTTTTCCGAAAAGGGGAAATGGGGGAAATTCAGGAGAGGAAAAGTGAGGAGAGTGAGAGGAAATGAGTGAGGGGAAAGTGGGAGAATTGAGGATATTAAAAGTAAGGGAAATGAGGGTTGAGGAAGTAAGGGGAAACCAGGGGACTGAAAGTAGGTGAAGTATTCAAAAATGAGGGAAATGAAAAAAGAGAAAATTAGAGGAAATAAAGGAGAAGTTTAAAAAGTGAGAACATATAAGGAGGGATTAAGGGGAAGTGGATAGAGGGGAAGTTGAAGAAATTTAAGAAGGGAAAGTAGAGTTTATGTGGGAAGGGTGAGTAGGGCAAGTTAGGAGAAATAAGTAATAGAAAAGTGGGTGAATTGAGAGAAAATAAAGGGTGGAGGTGTAGAGGAAGTGGAAGAAAATGAACGGAGAGAAAGTGGGGTAAATGATATAAGGGATGGTAAGGAAAAAGAAGGGAGAGATAGTGAGGAGAAATAAGGATCCTGGGAGTAGGTGAAGTACTAGAAATAAGGGAAGGGAAAGTGGAGAAAATTATAGGAAATAAACCGGTAGTTGAGAAATTGAGGGGGGACAATGGGGAGATTGTGGGAAAATTAGGAGAGCGGAATATGGGAAATGAAGGAAGGACAAGTAGGGGAAATTAGAGGACGGTAAGTAGAGGAAGTAAGAAGAAATGAGAGTCGGATGAGTAATGAAAGTAATGGGAAATCACTAAAAATAAAGCAGCAGAATTCAGGGAAAGAAAGTTGAAAGGAATGAGGTGCGGAGAAATAAGGAGAAACGACCAGAGCAAAAGCAGAGGGAGTAGAGGAGGAAAATTAGGGCAAATTAGGGAAGAGGAAGTGAGGGGAGAGGAATAAGACAAAAGTAGGGAACTTAAGGGAAAAGGAGGAAATAGTTAGTACGGAAAATAAGGGATAATCAGTGGGGGATGCGAATTGAAATGACAGAAGCACAAGAAGTTGAAGTAGAGAAATCGAAAGGAGGGGAATTAGAGGATGTCAGAGAAAATAAGTTGTAGCTAAGTATAGGAAGTGATGCAAAATGAGTGCAGATTAAGTAGGAAAAATGAGGGGGGAAAGATTAGAGAAAAGGAGGTAAGTGAAAGTGAGGAGAAATAGTTGGAGCAAAAGTAGAGGAAGAAGGGGCGAGAAAATAGAAGAAATGGAGGGAGAGAAAGTAAGCGGAAATAAGGGAAGCGAAGAAAGGAGAAGTCGCAATAGGGAAGAAAATGAAGGAAAATGAAGAAAAATGAGGGAGAGGTTCGGAAAATGAGACAGGGTAAGGGGGGATGCAGAGACAATATTGGAGAAAAAATAGGGGAATTAAAGGAAAGGAATGTAGGTGAAATAAGAGAAAAATAAATAGAGGAAGTAAAGAAAACTTAGTAGAAAATGTACGTGAAGTGAAGGAAAATGAAGTGAAAAAGAGCAGGAGAATCGGGGGGAAATAAGGGAACGAAATAAGGGGTAAACACGGGAAAGGGGGAGATCTAGGGTAAGGGAAGTGAGGGGAATGAGTGAATAGAACGTAGGGAAAACAAGGGTGGGGATGTAGGAGAAGTGAGACGAAATAAGGAAAGCGAAAGAAGTTGAATTAGGGGAAATAAGGGATGGGGAATTAAACAATGTGAGCGGAAATAAGGGGTCAGTAAGTAAGGGGAACGATGGTAAGTGAGGGTAGGAAAAGTAGTGGTAATGAAGAGAAGTATGTGAAGTGAGGAGAGGGAAAGTAGCGAAAATGTGTGGAGGGAAATTAGGTGGGAGAAAAATGAGAGAAAATAAGGGGAAATGAAGGGAGAAAAAGTAGAGAAGCAAAAAGTAGAGAAATTATCTTCAAAAATCATTTGATATAATTTGGAAATGTTTTTCTCGAAATCTCGAAAAATTAGAAAAATAGTGGATAAGAAATAAAAAAAATAAAATAAATGAAGTTCCTTCTGCATATGATATGTATAACATTTTTTCAATGCTTCAATTTTTTTTCTTCCTTAGAATCATTTATAAATATTTTATTATACAAATTCTTCAAATTCCACGTCTAGAATATTTTTCAGTAAATACGCTTAGCTAGGAAGAAGCTGGATTTCAGCTATCGGATATTGCTTTCCTACGTGCATGGTGAAAAATAAATCAATCAAATAACGTTTCTGTCAGCTCCACCAGCAATGCAGAAATATTTTTCTACTTTAAATATAGAAAGACTTGGATACATTTTTTGGGTAAAAATTTTCAATGCGAGTTAATTTTTCTCTAAATTTTGTTAAAATCACCAATTTGATTTTTCAAAACAGTTTTTTTTTTGTTCAAAGAAGGAATGTTGCCGAATGGACATAAGTAATAAAGAATCGAGTTTCAGTTGATTGAGATTTATTAATTTAAAACTTTATTGTTATATTTTCAGTCGAAATAATTAATTTTTAGCCAAGATGAAGAGAATCTGCAACAAAATAGTTAAATTTTTAACCAAACTGATGATTCTTTGATGAAAAAATTAATTTCAACAAAAAGTGTAATAGTTCATATTTCCATAATTTTTTATTTTTTTTTTTTTTAATAAAAGCTGTTAAATTAAATTAGAAAATACAAGTTTTTAACAGAAGAGTGAAATTTCTAACCGAGAAAGTGTTTTTATTCAATAAATTGAAAAAATCTCGTCCAAAATGTTGAGTTTGTAAGTCATGAAGAGGAAATTTTGCAAAAAAAGTTGAATTTATAACACACAAAAATATGCATCTTCTACTAAAATGATTGAATTTACGACAAAGAAATACGAGTTCTCAGCGAAATAAGTGAATCTCCAACTAAAAAAAAGGAATTTTCTAAAAAAAATTGGAATAGCTATATTTTTAATAAAAAATTCATTGTCGACATGAAAAAAGAATTTTAAAACACTTTTTTAAATCTTCAACCAAAAACATGAACTTTCAACTAAAATTATGCATTTTCAATTTAAAAAATTAATTTTTAACCAAACAGTTCAATTTTCAACCAAAAGGTTTATATTGCTACAAAAAAAGACAAAATTTCAACACAATAAATGCTTTTCCAACTAAAAAAGATGAATTTTCGATAAAAAATAGAACAGTTCAATTTTAAGTTGAAGAAATAAGTTTTGAATCAAATAAAATAAATTTCTAACGACATAGTTAAATTTTCAACCAAATGAATTTTCAAGTAAAAAGATTAAATGCCTATAATCAAAATGTATAACATTTTTAGCGGAAAAAATTAATTTTCAATGAGAAAACTAATTTAAACAAAAAAATGAAATTTCAACAACAAAAATAATTTTCTACATTTTAAAATAAAAAATTAATAAAAATTTTCAACAAAAAATAGAATAGTTTAATTTTAAATTGGAGAAATGAGGTTGTAACTAATTAAGATAAATTTTCACCGAAATAGTTGAATTTTCAACCAAACAGATGAATTTTTAAACAAAAGGATTAAATGTTTATAACAAAAAAATGCCGAAAAGAATGAAATAGTTAAATCTGTAGTTGAGAAAATTAATTTTAAATAAAAAAAAAACTGAATTTTTACCGAAAAATAATGATTTTCAACGAAATACATAAATTTTTGACCAAATATTTCAATTTACAATAGAATTTTCAACCAAAAAGGTTAATTTTCTACAAAAAAAGACCACTTCTTAACAAAATAGATGAATTTTAAATAAAAAAGGTCAATTTTCAGCAAAAAATAGAATAATTTAATTTTAAGTTAGAGAGATAAGTTTTTTATCGAATAAAATGAATTTTCAACGAAATAGTTGAATTTTCAACCAAACGAATGACTTTTCTATCAAACAGATTCAACGTCTATAAAACAATTTTCGACGAAAGAATCAGAAAAAAATTAGTTTCAGCCAAGGAAAAATTCATTTCCATTTGAAAAAATAATTTTCTACTGAAATACAATAATTTCTAACAAAATATATGATTATTTAATCGATTATTTTAATTTTAAATGGAATTTTTAACCTAATAGTTGAATTTTAAACCAAAAAGGTGAATTAGTCACCAGGAAGATTAATACTCTACCGCAAAACACAATGTTTTAGCAAAATAGAGAATATTTCAAACACAAAAATAGTTTAATTTCCAAGTCAAGAAGATTAATGTTTGAACAAACATAACATAGTTGATTTTTTAGTTAAAAATTTAATTTTTAATTAAAAAAAAAAATTGAACCAAAAAGATTAATATTGTCAATAAAATTAATGAATTTCCAACGAAACAGTTGGATTTTCGAATGCAGAAGATAATAAATGTTTAACGAAACACGAATAGTGAAATTTTCAGTTCAATCAAAAAATGTTTAGATGTGAACAAAATTGTTTTCTCAATCTTTTCTGAAGAATCTCACTAAAATGATGTTGATATACCCTTAACAACGGAAAAATAAAGAAGAACTAGTTACTCAAAATTTGTATTTTGTAATAAAAATTATTTTTGCCCTGACATCGAAAAAATAAACAAGCGCGTAGGATGCGATTGATGATGCCATTATTATTAAAATATATCAAAGGAATTAATGAACGTATCTTTTTCAGTCTTAGAAGCTATATCTGAAAAGACAGTTGGATGTCATGGCCGACATGTCTAATTATATACTTCTTCTATTTTCCAGCACTGTTCCCTTCAACTATTTTTCCAATAACACGCGCTTTCATAACCTGTTGAAAGCACACGGATTCAGTGACAGCATCTTTATTTGAATGGAAATGAATCTTTGCTTAAGGTTCGCTGAACCTGACATTTCCAAGCTTGTTGGAAATACCATTCCACTTTAGGTACTCAAGAACTGACACAGAAAAAACTTTTTCAATCAATTGTCCTCGCCAGTTTTCGCAAAAAGAAAAAAACTGATTCTCTTCAGCGAATAGAATTCAAATTTACTATTTTTTATTGATTCAAACATTATTACAAGCATTCTACTCTCTACATCTGAATTAGTAAAAATTTTACACGATACTACGGACTACAGACAGACAGACGGACAGACATACAGACATACATATAGACATACATACAGACATACAGACATACAGATAGACATACAGACATACGCCTTTGTAAAAATCGTTTCTTCTGACTCAGGAGGTCTCCGAACGTGGAGATTTGATGAAAACCGACAATGTCAAATTTTACATAAAACTAATACCTTCTCGTTAGAATGAGAATCTAAAAATTTCTTTTGTAATAAATTCGTTGTAGAACTAATAGGAGAAGAACTAATACATCATTTTTCAATAAAAAAATTATTTTTCAAATTGTCCAATCGAATGGCGCTATCAGTTTTTACACATTAAGTATTTTCTGAAAATTCAAAAATTGAAATGTTCTCACAAGAATTTACGATGGAATCTTAGAGAACTTTTGAGAAAATAAAATTTGTTTCGAAGGAAGTTGCAATTCCGTGGTTCTGTGAAAAAAAAACCTTCAAGTATAAGTTTCTTATTTTGAATATGCCGCTAAAAATAAATGGCGTCTCTCGTAGAGCGCAAGCGTATGCACTGCCTCTGTCATGACGACGTGACTCTTGCAATTTATCTTGTGTGAATAAGTGGATTCTGACACCAATTTATTGCAAATTAAATCATTTTTTTTCAACGTTTTAATTTTTTTTCTATTTATTTTCTTTGAAATAGGTAGGTTTTGGTTTCATATTGAAGAATAAGTTGGTAATTTGAAGGGAATTGGAAAAGTGTCATTGAAAACAGCGGCGTAGCCAGGAATTTTTTTCGGGGAGGGCTGAACTTTGGGAAGAAGGGCAAAAAAGGTTATCCGAAAAATAAAATGACTTAATATTGATGTCAACAAACATAATTATTTCAACAATTTTCTTTTCTTTTGAATAAATATTCGCTTTAACACCATTTCTAATCTAACTAATATTATGCTTTTGACACATTTTTATCATATCGTTATTGACAAATTTTTCGAAGTTTATCATCACTAAGGATTCATGTCATCGAATTCTAACACCGTCAATTACAAAGGATTCATGTGATCAAATTTTCAATTATTACGAAAGTAAATTTAACTTATTAATGCATCAATTTTTCGATAAGATGTTATTTCAACGCATGTAATTGTTAGTAATTAAATTAAGTAATTTAAGTTCTTATAATAATCATTTTTCACAGAAATATGTATTTCAACGAAATCAAAAATAATTTTCCAAATTCTTTTACAGATGTTAAAAAGTTCATCAATTTGAACAAGAGAATTAATAATTTAAAAACTAGAGAATCATTTCTTGTCAATTGTAGGTTTCACCATTTATTACCGCAGAATATTACTAATGCTACTAGGAATGTTGAAAATTTACAATTTTTCAGTAACAGTGCAAAAAACCATGTTAATTTGATAGTAGAATCTTTAGAACATCGGTTGCTTAATGATGAAATAAAAGACTTAAATATCCATTTAAAATATTTAAAACAAAATTTCAACAATATCAAAGTAAATTTAAGAAATTCATTACCTACCAATATATATACAAACATTTTAGAAATGCAATTAAATACCTCAAAAAATAATTTAAAAGAAAAACAAAGATTGGATAAAAAACTTCATAATTTAAAAATTAAAATTAATGTTCAAGTACGTATCAACATAAATAAGCATAAAGATACAAATAACTGTGATACTAAAGATCCTTGGATAATGAATTTTAGTAATGTTGATATTCCAGACAATGTTAATGACATTTTATGTTAGGGAATAAATTTAGTTCTTCCTTTTTAACAAACAAAAGCAATGTAATTTTGAATATGGTTAAAGATATAGAGTCAAATACTAGATTAATTGAAAATATTGAAGATCGTGACTTATTAAGACACAGAATAATTAATACAGCAAATAATTTTTTACAGAATGATAAAATTACAGAAGTTGATAGAATTTTAGCAAAAAACATTAAGAAAACACAAACATTTACTAAAGCTGATAAACAATTACTAATAACTGATGCAGATAAAAGTAACATTATAGTTATACTAAAAAAGAAATCTTATAATAAAAAAAATGCTAGAATTATTAAATGAAACAAAACTTTATAAAAAATAAATGAAAACCCAGAAAAAGAATTAAAAAATAAAGCATTTAAATTGTTAAATTCTTGGAGAATTAATGGATATTCAGGTGAAGAATTATTAAGAAAAGATATTTTAGTTCATGATACTAACATTCCTAGAATTTATGGATTACCTAAAGTTCATAAAGATAATTTTCCACTTCGACCTGTAGTTTCACTAATTAACTCACCTACTTATAAAATGGCTAATATTTTTAATAATATTCTTAAAAAAGCACTTATAGTACCAAAATATCAAGTGAAAAATTCTTTTGAATTTAAAAATAAAATAATTAATCAAACAATTCCATCTGATCATATCATGGTTTCATTAGATGTTTCTTCATTATTCACAAATGTACCACTTGATTTAGTTATCAATAGTATTTTAAGTAGATGGATTCATATAAAAAACTATACAGAATTACCGATTGAAGAATTTGAAGAGGGAATTCAATTTTTAATGGAACAGTTTTTAAATTTAATAACAATTTTTACAGACAAATAATTGGAACACCTATGGGTTCTCCTATCTCTCCAACATTAGCTGATTTAGTTATGCAAGATTTAGAATCAAATGTAATAAAAAATTTGAATTTTTCTTTACACACATACTTTAGATATGTTGATGATACGTTCATTATATTACCTAAAGATAAACTAATTTAAGTTTTAAATCAATTTAATTCTTATCATCCAAGGCTTAAATTCACACATGAAATTGAAAATAATAATTCTATTTCGTTTTTAAATATTAAAGTTATAAAAACTGATACAGGTAACATCATCACTGATTGGTTTCGTAAAAATACTTATTCTGGTAGATATTTAAATTTTCTTTCTAACCATCCAATACAACATAAAATTTCGATAGTAAAAAATCTTATTGATACAGCTTTAAAATTATCAGATAAATCATTTCACAGTTCTAATATAGAATTTATTAAAAAAAAACGTTATACTTAAATAATTACCCAACAGAATTTGTTCAAATACATATTGATAATAAAATTAAAACAATTACAGATTCTTTATCCAACCAAAATAATACAACAATAGTTAGAAATTCAAATTTTAAACCAATAGTATCAATTTCTTATCATGGTAAGTTACGTTTTGAAACTAAAAGAATTCTAAATGATTTTAATATGAAAACAAATTTTAGAATTTATTCTAAACTCGATAAATTCATAAAATTCGGAAAAGATTTATTAGAAAATTTGCAATTTACTGATGTAGTATATAAAATTCAATGTTCGAATTGTGAAAAATGTTATGTGGGTCAGACTAGCAGATTACGTACTACAAGAATAAAAGAACATCATGATAATTTTAGACAAAATCCAAAAAACCATAAAGTCATAGCAAAACATCAGGTTGAAACTGGACATTTGATTGATTGGGATAATGTTATTGTTTCACATCATGAACCTAATGAATTTAAAAGATTAATAGCAGAAATGTTTTTTATAAATAAAAACAGCAATAATTGTTTGAATATAATTTCAGATCTCAATAATCATAGTCCAATATATAATATAATTTTGGATTCTCTAATTTAGGAAAATATTTAAAACTCAAAATTGATGAATTTTTCTAATAAAATTTTTTTTTATCATATTATATAGCTATACATTCAACTAATTAGTATCATTAATAATTTTAAATTTCAATAACAATGTATAATGTCTAATTTTAAAAATTAGAATTCTTTCAAAATTTAATATTGTCATTAGAATTACATAGAAACTATAGTACCTTATTTTATAAATCGTTGATACGTCATTGCTAATTTCTATCCTTGTTAAGAATTCTCTTCCTCTCTTACTATCTTTCTAAATTTTTCTCCTTGCAAAAATGGAGCAAAAAAGTTGGGGAGTTTTTGACTCTTCAACTAAGTCAATTTTAGAATTAAAATGTTTTTAACAGTATCAATTTATTAATTTTTGTAAACAAATTTAAATTTTTCAAAATTTAAACAAAATTTCTCACCAAAAATGAAGCTCCTTAAAGGTAAATTTCTCAATTTAAATTTCTAACCTAAAAAAGAATGTATTTTCTATTCAAATGATATTTATAAAAACTAATTATTATTTCATATTTATAGAGATGTGAGGAGGAAGATGATTTTTAT
>CAKNXH010000657.1:139028-149668 GCA_932178445.1 Andricus quercusramuli | reverse complement strand
TTCACTTTACACTGATTTATTACAAAGCTCCTATAGACGGTATTAGTCACTGCTCTTAGGTATTAACACAGTAATTGTATCCAAAGATTTGTCACAGATAATTCCACTGATGCTGAAATAATATCAGTCTGCGGCTAATCAATCTTTTTCAATTACGAAAGAAATAAAAATAAAAGCAGAGCCAATTACGAAAAAAGTCTGCAATTTAACCCAAGAATTTCCGCAGTGAAAAACATTAACGAAAATTAGTGTTTACTGAAAAGCAAATCTTGATTCGGCAAACAAGCTTTCGGTTGAAAATATATAATTATGTATTTGGCATACGGCATTCATCAAAGTTAGTAAATAGCGGCCTCATTAAAATAATTAATAGACCTCAAATAATTTTATATTTATCCCAACGCTTTTTATTAAACTGACAAAATTTTTTACACATACGAATGAAAAAATACGTCTTACATATTTTGTTTAATTTGTTTCACATTCTCATTATTTAGAATTTAGAAAGTATTAGAATAGTCCGAAATTGCACAACTAAGTTTTTCAAAGGATCTCCATATTTTGAGACAGATACGTAAAAAAAGTTCAGAAGAATAATGTAAGCATTTTGGAACATCTCTAATTTTTACTTTTGCCAGTTTTCGATAGGAATTAAAATTTTTGTTTTATTTATTGAAAATACTTTGAAAAAATTTTAAATGCATATTTGAAGCCAGAGAACGCGAAATGCATGAAAAACTCTCTGAAAGAAATTACAGCTTTTGAGAAGTCCTAGAAAATTCCTCATAACCGGTTTGATATAAATTGTCATTTTCATTTTATTTGTCGAAAATACTATCGAAAAATAAATTATTCAAATTTTGAGCCAAATGACGCGAGTTAAGTGACAAAGTTCAAGAAAGAAATTTCAACTTTTAAAAAATCCCATACAAATTTGTTCAACTATTTTTCAATAGGATTTGTCAATTCGGTTACATATGTCAAAAAACGACGAAAAATTGAAAAATTCAAATTTTGAGCCAAACGACGTGAGATGCGGGAAAAAGTTTTAAAAAGGAATGTCAGCTTTTGAAAATTCTTATGAAATTTTTTCAAATCCTTTTTTTATAGGACTTGACATTTTGGTTTTATTTCTCGAAAACACTATGGAAAAATCGCCAATTCAAATTATGAGCCAAACGATGTCAAATACGGAAAAAAGTTTTTGAAAATTCCTATAATTTTTTTGACCTATTTTTTCATAAGACTTGTAATTTCGGTTCTATATGTCGAAAAAACTATGAAAAAATCGAAAATTCAAATTATGAGCCAAACGAACACAGAAAAAACTGGGGTTTCTATTAGAACCAATTTTTGGTTCCAAAGGAGCTGCAACAAAAAGGAACCTCTCTTGCTGAAAAGGAACCCAAAATGATAAATGGTTTCTAAATGAACCCAACTGTGGATTCAAATGGTTCTAATAGAGCCTTTTTCTCACTTCTGCCTGGACTCACTTCAAAGATTGCACAAGTTAAGGATGCACATTATGCTTTATAATTGGAATTAAATAATATTGCACTGGAAAAAATTTAATGAAGAAACTAAAATCATAGACATTAATCATTCTTGAAAGGAAGATATCGCACATGAAATGTGACAGTTTTTAAGGTTATGTTGCAAATCCGAAGTTTTCCACTGCGCATGCCCAAAAAGCGCGGGACTATTCAAAATGATATAATATACTCTTGCAATATTAGGTTAATATAAAATTTTTTCCAGAAGCTAGGTATTTCTATAATTCAATTTAATTTGTTTTAAATAAGAATGAAAAAAGTTTGTTAACATTTATCTGTATGACTGTTCATAGTATTTATTGATTTCAAATAGGCCCGCGCTTCTCGGCACATGCGCAGTTGAAAATGTCGGCAACCGCCGATGGCCATCTATCGGATATGAACAAACTAAAAGGGAACCCTAAATAAGAGTTCCTTTAGAGCCCAAGTTCTAAATGATCCCAAGTTTCACTTGAGCCGCAGCATTACTGATCCCTCAGTTTTTTCTGTGAAGTAAGATACGGACAAAAGTTTTGAAAAGAAAATTCAGCTTTTGAAAATTCTTACAACATTTTTTCAACCCATTTTTTGATAGGACATGTCATTTCGTTACTACTTGTCGAAAATATTATGAAAAAATCGAAAATCCAAATTTTCAGCCTAAGGACGTAAGATACAGAAAAAAGTGCTAAGAACAAATTTCAGCTTTAAAATATTCCTATAAAATTCCTCATCAAGTTTTTGATATGACTTGTCATTCTGATTTTATTTATCGAAAACACTATTAAAAAATAAAATATTGAAAATTTGAGGCAAACGACGTGAGATAAATGAATAAGTTCTTGGGAAAAATTTCACCTTTTAAAGAATCCTATAAAAATGTTTTCAACTATTTTTTCATAGGACCTGTCATTTGGTTTCTATGTGTGGAAAAAACCATGGAAAAATCGAAAATTCAAATTATGAGCTGAACGACGTAAGATACGGAAAAAAGTTTCGGAAAGGAATTCCAGATTTTGAAAATTCTTATAGAATGTCGTTTCAAAACAATTTTTTGATAGGACTTGTCATTTCGGCTCTATTTTTCAAAAATACTGTGAAAAAATCGAAAATTCAAACTTTGGGCCAAGCGACGTGAGATTTGGAACTAAGTTCTGATGACAAATTTCAGCTTTAAAAAATTCCTAAGAATTCAAAACTTTGAGCCAAAGGACGTGAGATACGGAAAAAAGTTCTAAGGAGGAATTTCAGTTTTTGAAAATTCCAATACAATTTCCTTGAAAGTATTCCTTAATAGGACTTGAAATGTTGGTTTTATTTCCCGAACACACTATAAAAAAATCGAAAATTCAGATTATGAGCCAAACGACGTAAGATACAGAAAAAAGTTCGGAAGAGCAATTTCAGCTTTAACACATTCCTATACAATTTTCTTTAAACATTGTGAGAAGAAATAATAGGATGTAAAATAGGAGAAGTGAAGGGAAATAGGGGAAAGAAAGTAGGGGAATATATGTGAAGTGAGAGAAGGGTAAGTACGAGAAATGAGGAGAAATGGGGAGAGGAAATGTGAAGAAAGGTATATGAGATGAGAGGAGAGAGAAGACGAAGTAGGAAAATTTAGTAAAATTAAGGATGGGAAATTGAGATAAACGACGAGAAATAAGGCAAAGGGATATAGGGTAAGTGAAGAGAAATTAGGGAGGGAACGCGAAGCAGTGGAAGTGAAGGGAACCGAGTGAGGGGTAAGTAGGGAAAGTGAGGAGTGAGAAAGTAGGGGAATTGAGGGAAAACAATAGGAAGGAAAGTAGGGTGAGTAAGGGCAAATGAGGGGAGAGAAAGTATGGTAAATGAGGAGAAATGATAGCAGGGAAAGCTGAGAAAGTGAGGGGAATCAAGCCATAGGGAAGTAAAGGAAGCGAGAGGAAATGACTTACGGGAAACTAAGGGAATTGAGGGGAAATAAGGAGCTGAGAAGAAGAGGACGTGAAGGAATATGAGTGTGCGGAAGTTGAGGAAGGGATGGAAAATGTGTGGAGGGTAAGTAATGAGTGTCAGTTAGGACCTTCGGGAATGGTACCTTTTATTTTATAAGTAATTAATTAGCTTCAAAAATAACTAAATTTGTTTTGTAATTTTTGTTACCGCCCACTTGTCTTGGAACAAATGTTTATTGTTAAACAAATTAGTAATATTTAAGTAAAAAGTAAAAAAATGTTTTTTGTTTGAAAGATTGAAAAAGTCTATTTCCAAAACTACGCAAACGCTTAGTGTCTTTAAACTATTAAAAAAAAAGGATTTTCAGAAAAAGTTTCATTTTTATTAACGGAAAATATTTAAAATATGAAAAACTTCAAAATATGAAAAGTCTTGAAAATAAAAATTTTCATTGTTATTGAAAAATTCTCTGAATCTGAAACTAAATATAATGAATTGCAACGAAAATCACAGGAAAGTAAAAATTTTTTCTATTAGTCAGACGATTTTGTACATTTTTGTACTTTGTACTGAAAAAATTTTCTTTCCTTTTATTTTAAAATTATTCTTTTGTTGTGAAATCCTGAAAAACCCACCAGCGTTTTTCCAAATTTTTAAAAATTGCTTCTTAGGCAAACAAGAGGAAAATAGCAGTATTCTCCCCATAAAATATTTTTTTAACGACGGTTTCAATTGACGGTTGTCGATTTTGGTAAATTTTCAAATAAGGACCCGAATTTCTCAAAAATTGGTAATGATTTTTTCAAAATTAATTATGAATGCAATTTTCTAACTATAAATCACCATCATTGTTATAATTAAGTTGCTGCGAAAATGTCTCTAAATTTGAATCAGTGAGAACTGGGTCACTGAATCAAATAAGTAAAGATTGTCACTGATGAACAGTAAAATCTCACTGATTGAAATGCAGCGAAACTGTTTTACACTAGCAACGTTTCCAACTAATTTCTCAGCAAGAAACACTTTAATACATGAATAATAAGAAAAAAATTACTTTTTCTGACAAATATATTATGGATAGAAATGCAATGATGGCTCAAGATTGTCTTGAAAATATTAATTTCCAAGAAATAACTTTACCACGTTATTAAGCTCGCCAGGGCAGAGAGCCTTCGGGCTCATTCAGATTTGATTTGCAAGGAACACGGTTTCTACTTAGCTTTGAAATTTCATGCAAATATTGGCACCCTCCGGCATTGCAACTGCCTCCTCGAGTTCACACAAATTAAAGCTTTTTTCAGCAAAAAAACTCAAAATTAAATTTTATAATTAAAAATCTTCACAAATTGTACAAGAATAAAGGGCTAATTATTTCAGGAACAAAAATAAAATAATTCAATGAAATTAAAATATTAAACAAAGCCACAAAAATGATTTTAAGATCCTCTCTTCTAACTGCAAAGAGCAAAATTCATCTTGAAAGTTAAATATTTTGTTTTGCTAAAATTTTTATCATTTGAAAATCTTCCAATGAGAAAAAAGTTCCAAAAAGTCACCAGGTCCAAAAGAGGTAGAAAATTAAAAAAAAAATTGTATTACTATTTTTTTATTACTTTTATCCTCTTATTTGTTTGCTTACAAGATTTTCACTTGAAGTAGAAAAAAGTGGCATTTTTTACATGTGTACTTAGGGATTTGACAGTCTTCCAAAATCAGCCCAGAAAGTAAAAAAAAAATCAAAATCGACAGAATGGCAACGATTTTTCTTAAGATCAAAAATTCTCTTTTTTTTTAAACATACGCGAATTAGAAAAAAAGTTTTCACATAAAAGTTGTTTTACCAAATATATACAGAAAGTTCGTTCATCACTTTGCTATATTTCGTACACATTTTTCCCCGTTGTTAAAAAAACAATAATTTTCGAAAATTGGAAAAAAATAAAAGTTTGAAACGTCTATTCTGGTGGAATGAAAAAAAAAGAATCTGGTGATATTATTGCAGAAAAATCATGAAAAACGATACTTCTCACGTATCTGAAGAGACAGCAAGAAAAAAAAGAGTTGTTTTCTGAAAAGGCATACATTCTGGAAAATCGCGTATCTTTTCAAAAAAATGAGAAATTTTGATTTCTAGAAAATTTGTTGCTATTTTGTGAAATGTTTTTAAATTTTCGCTGGATTTCGAAAAAGGGTAAAGAACTTCACTAGAATGAAAAAATAAAAAGTTGAATGTCCTAATTAGTCACAAAAATTAAAAATTTCAAATCAAAATTGTGACCATTTCTTCAAAAAATAAAAAATAAATTGGACAAATAATTGGCATACCTTCTAAGACAATTTTAAATGCCAACCTTCATACTAAATTCCAATACTGCTATAACAATTAGAAAAAAAAATTAAAAAATTGTTTCAAACAAATTTGATAAACAAATCGGCCAATAATGTTATTAATTGCTGAAAATAATATATCTTTAATAATTTGTTGTAAAATATATTAATTGGCATTTTGATAAACAATGGAAACAAAGAAATTAACAATTTTGGTAGTTAAACATGAAAAAAATAGTTATTATAATTAAAATCACTTGACACTAAGTTCAGAGTCTAAGTCAGTCACGAATATTGATAAATATTTTTATAAACAATTTATTGTAGTTATTAATTATAAAATATTAGCACTCAGTGTTATTATCCATTCACAATAAACTCAATTCGAAAATATCTTGATTTAAAACACAAATCCTAATATTTTGTCACAATAATTCTGCATAAAAATAGGTATTGTTAACTTTTTAAATATTTTTGTGGCCAGCAGTCATTCGTATAATAATTTGAAATAGTTTCATCTTTTTCACCTTAAAGGGGATTAGATAATTCAAACGCGATAGCAGAATTCCCAATTCTGAAAAATACCGAAAATATAAGTATCGAAATGAAAAATTTACAAAAAATGAAGTTTCAATATTACTAAAAATATATATACCTACCTAGAATAATTCCAAAGTACCCAAATTATTCAATTTCGAAAATAGTGCTATTATTTACGTAAGGCCTAATATGCGACTTTTTAGCATCCTGAAATTTCAAATTTTAAAAATGGTTTAATTTCCACATTGAGTATGTTACAAAAATTCACAATTTCTGCTGGCAGAAAATATTCTTCAGCATTTTGAATTTGTTGAGACAATAGTTTATGAAATTATGTAATGATTTCGATAATTTTAAAGTTCTGAAGTTTTCGAATTTTGTTAACTTTCACCTCCGAAATGTTCTAATTTTGCTAATTATATTTTTTGCGTCCTCTAGAAATGAGAGTTTTGCTGAATTTTCAAAATCCCGGATTTGGAATAATACTGAAAAAATAATTACCGAGACAGAAACGTCCCGAACATGAAAATTCCCTTCAAAAAAATGAAAACCAGGCGAAATGTTCTTTCATGAAATTTGAAATTCCCGAAATTTAAAAAATTTTCAAATTCTGAAATTAGTAAATGAGCGAATTGCAAATTCCGAAAAATGGTGAATCGTGAAATTTAAAAAATCCCGCAGGAAACAAAATTTTTTTCCATTCGGATAATCTTCGATATTATATGCGACCTTTGTCCTTAAGGGGGAAAAAATTGTCGTTAGCTATATTTTGCTTTCGGAATTTTTGTTCCTGAATTTCTCTTTTAGTAACTAATTTTCCGTCATTTTTTTCATATTCGGGACTTTGAAAATTTCGAAAGTACCTGATTTTCAGGATTTTAAATTTTGAAAAAATTTGCCGGTGGTTCTATTTTCTTTCATAAATTTTCATTTTTAGAAAAAAATATCTTTTCGCAATTAATTTTCCGTTATTTTTCCATATTCGGAACTTCGAAAATTCGGCAACTTACTATTTCCGGTAATTTAAAAATTTGAAAATGAATTGATTTCGGACTATGGAATTTTGGGGATTTGATCATATCAGGAGTTTCAAAATTTGCGTTTTAAAATTCCGGGAATCAAAATTGTCGACAGTTTTATTTTCTTTCAAAAATTCTTATTTTTTGAAAAATTTATGTTTTAGTAATTAATTTTGTGTTATTTTTCTACATTCAGAACTTTACTCAATTCGGGAATTTAAAAATTCGGATATTAACTAATTTCATGGCTATGGAATTTCGGGAATATGAAATTTCGAGCATTTGATTACTTCTAGATTTTGAAAATTTGGGTTTCAAAATTTTTTGAATTAAAATTGTCAAGAGTTTTGTTTCATATCGGAAATTTTTATTTTTTGGAAAATTTCTGTTTCAGTAATTAGTTATACCTTACTTTTCCACATTTAGAACTTTGAAATTTTGGCAATTTACTATTTTTTGAAATTTGAAAATTCGTCAATTAACTAATTTCCGGAAATTTCATCATTTGGGGAGCTTAAAAGTTAGGGTTTTGAAATATCGCGAATAAAAATGGTCGGTCTTCATATTTTCTTCCGGCAATTTTCATATTTCCAAAAATTCCTGTTTCAGTAATTGATTTTTTGTTATTTTTTTCAATTGGAAATTTCCAAAATTTGATAATTCACTATTTTGGGGAATTTTGAATTTGGAAAATTTGGAAAATTTTGGAAAATTTTCTTTCGAAAATTTTTATTTTCAGGAAAATTTCTGTTCCAGTAATTAATTTGTTGCTGTGTTTCTAAATTCAGAACTTTAAGAATTCGGCAATTTACTATTTTCGGGAATATAAAAATTCGGAAATCATTTAATTTCGGGAATATGGGTTTCGGAAATTTCATAATTTGGGGCGTTTCAAAGTAAGGGTTTTAAAATTTCGGGAATAAAATTTGTGGGTTGTTTTATTTTTTCGGATGTTTTCATATTTCGGGAAGTTCCTGTTTCTGTAATTAATTTTTCATTATTTTTTCAGATTGGTTGTTTTAAAAATTCGGAAATTTCCTTTTTTTTAGAAAATTTAAGATTCGGGAATAAAATAATTTCAGGGCTTTGAAAGGAGCTTTTCGGGAGTTTAAAAATTCGGGTTTCAAAATTTGGGGGATAAGAAATGTTAAGAGTTATATTTTCCTTCGGAATTTTTCATTATTTTTTTACATTCGTGTTTTCGAAAATTCGGCAAAATCATCTCATCCCGACTAAATTCTCTCTGAAACTTTCTCAAACGTAATTTGAAACCAGCAATGGAAATTCAAAATTGAGAAATTCAATATTCAGCATAGCTGATATCACTGAGGTAAATCCAATTTGTAACTGGCGTGAAACAGGTGTCAGGGCGTGATGTAATTAAAATCCTCTATTTCGAACAAAAGCCTCAGATTTTCGTCTTCAGTACAACCAGAATATCCCTCATCTTCTATAATTACCACTTGTAGCGGGAATTTTGGGCAATTATGGTTATTTTTATCACAAAGCACAATTCCCGAGCAGATGAGAATTTAAAGCTCGAATAAAATTGAAACGATTCCATGAATTTGCAAACAGCCGAATTTAATTGTCAAGAGAAAATTGTGATTCACAACATTCACAACATTTGAAACAAATTTTTTTTTTTAATTTCTATATAAAACAATTAATGATTGAAAGTGGTGTCTTTACTGCTTCTTTAATATTATATATAAATATAATTTGCTGCAAAAAATGGGATCCGTCATAACAAAAATTTGTTTTAACTCTGTTATTTATTAAAAAATAATTAGCAAAAATATTCAATAATCAGTCACAACAAATCTCTATGAAATTTAATTTCCTTTTATGTTTGAGCAATGCTTGTATTATTTCGGATTACTCTGGATTACCTCTTAGAGAATATTACTTTGGATTATCTAAAATTACTCGGCATTGAAGATGATTACTCTGATCTACCTACAATTTTGGTAAATCAACAAAATACATCAAATTTTAATGAAGTTTTTCTAAATTTTAACTAAAGAAGATCCATTTTAAGTTTTCAGTTGAAAAAACAATTTTCAATCAAAAAAAAAGTTTTAACAATTTACTTAAACTTTAAACTAGAGGAATTATGTTTGAACTTAAATGATGAATCTTCAACTAGAAAACAAATCTCTCTCAACGTAGTTTTATTTTTAATAGAAAAAATAAATTTTCTACTAAAATATTGTAATTTCCACTGAAAAAGTCGAATTTTGAACAAACCGGTTGACTTCAACGAGATAGTATACTTTTAACCAAAATTGTTTAATTCGCAACAGAGTAGATTAATTATCAAACAAGTGGTTGTATTTCCAAACAAAGATATGAATTTTTAACTGAGAAAAATTATTTCTACCTGAATTTCAATAATGTACATGAGTTTTAGAATACGAAATAAATTTTTTTTACCATAAGTGAAATAGTTGTATTTTTATTCAAAAAACTTATTATCTTTAACAAAAAAAAATTAATTTTTCGCGAAATATTTCAATTTTCAACCAAACTGTTTTCAAATAAAATCAAGAATATTTATTCAAATGACCAAAAAATGAAACAAATTTTCATCTAAGAATAGAATAGTTCAATTTTAAGTTCAAAAAAATTAATCAAACTGAATGCCCATAAATTTAGTTTATTTTTTAACCCGAAAAGACGAATTTGAAACAAAAAAGTTAAATTATCAACCTAGAGAATTTTTAACAAAATAGTTGCATTTTTCACAAAGTGGATCAATTTTTCACCAAATAGTTAAATCTTTAACCAAAATCATGAATTTTTAACAAAGGGGATCAATTTCATACCGAAAAAGAGGAATATTCAACAAAATAAATGTATACCCAACTATTGGGTCAAGTTTGAACCGAAAATGAAATAGTTACATTTTCAGTTTAAAAAATTAATTTTCAACAAAAAATGCAAAGAATTTTCGGGACGACTGAAAAATCCCGAAAAATAAAATTCCTGACACTGCAAAATTCCTGAATCGGAAAATTCCCGAATAATAACATTTACGAATAATAAAATTTCCGAAAAATAAAAATCCCGAATAATAAAATTCCGAAATTATAAAATTCCCGAATGCTAAAATTCCCGAATAATAAAATCCCCGAATTGGAAAATTCCCGAATAATAAAATTCCCGAACATTTTATAATATGACCGAATTGGAAAATTCCCGACTAATAAAATTCCCGACAGTTTATAATATTGCCGAATTGGAAAATTCCCGAATAATAAAATTCGCGAATAATAAAATT
>CAKNXH010000657.1:128288-139018 GCA_932178445.1 Andricus quercusramuli | reverse complement strand
AAAAGTTTATAATATTACCGAATTGGAAAATTCCCGAATAATAAAATTCGCGAATAATAAAATCGCCGAATTATAAAATTCCCGAATTGTAAAATTACCGAATAATAAAATTCCTGAATAATAAAATTCCCGAATGATAAAATCCCCGAATTAGAAAATTCCCGAATAATAAAATTCCCGAACATTTTATAATATGACCGAACTGAAAAATTCTTGAATAATGAAAGTCCTGGAGGTTTATAATATTACCGAATAGGAAAATTCCCGATTAATAAAATTCTCGACAGAAAATTGCCGAATTATAAAATATCCAAATTGGAAAATTCCCGAATTTAATCAATTAAAATTGTTTTATAAATATATTCTATCAAATAAAAATACAATAATATAATATTATTGTAAAGATCTATTCTGTATGCTTATTGTATTTTTATTTGATGAAATATATTTATAAAACAATTTTAATTGTTTAAATTCAGAAATTTTACAATTCGGGAATTCTCCAATTAGGATATTTTATAATTCGGCAATTTTCTGTCGAGAATTTTATTATTCGGGAATTTCCCTATTCGGTAATATTATAAACCTTCGGGAATTTAATTATTCAGGAATTTTCCAATTCGCTCATATTATAAAATGTTCAGGAATTTTATTATTCGGGAATTCTCCAATTCGGGGATTTTATAATTCGGGAATTTTATTATTCGGGTATTTTATTATCCGGTAATTTTACAATTCGGGAATTTTATAATTCGGTAATTGTATTATTCGGGAATTTTATTATTCGTGAATTTTCCAATTCGGGATTTTTATTTTTCGGCAATTTTATTATTAGTAAATTTTATTATTCGGGAATTTTCCAATTCGGGAATTTTACAGTGTCGGGAATTTTATTTTTCGGGTTTTTTCAGTCGTCCCAAATTTTCAATGAAAGAAATAAATTTCCTACCACAATATTTTATTTTGAATTCAAAATGAAAAAGTTTTAACAAAAAGTTGATATTTTAACAAAAAATTATTGTTTATCGAAATTGTTGAATTTTCTAGGAAAGTGGAGGAATACCCAAGTATTGAATAAAATTCAAAAAAAAACTGGAATAGTTATATTTCCATTTGAGAAAATAAATTTTCAAACGAAAAAAGAAAGAATTTCTAATCAAAGAAATAAATTTCTTACCGAAATAGTTTATTTTCAATTCAAACAGATAAAGTTTCAACAAAATTTGAAATTTCAACAACAAAATTACTCGTTCTGTGACATTTTTACTGTTTTTTTTTAAAACAAAATTACTGTTTAACAAAATTGTAGACTTTTCCATGTAGTGGATGAATCTTTCACTAGATAGTTAAATTTTCAACCAAAATCATGAATTTTCAACAAAGAGGATTAATTTTCTACCAGAAAGGACAAATTTTGAACAAAATAAATGTATACCCAAATATTGGGTCCAGTTTGAACCAAAAATGAAATAGTTAAATTTTCAGTTGAGAAAATTGATTTTCAACAAAACATGGAAGGAATTCCTAATCAAAGACATAAATTTCTCACTGAAATAGTTTATTTTCAATTCAAAAAGACAAAGTTTTAACAAAAAGTTGAAATTCCAACAAAACAACTACTGTTTAACAAAATTGATGGATTTTCTACAAAGTAGATGAACTTTTCACAAAATAGTTGAATTTTCAATGAAAATCATAAATTTTTAACGAAGAGGATTAATTTTCTACCAGAAAAGCCGAATTTTGAACAAAATAAATGTATATTAACCCATTGGATCAAGTTTAAACCAAAAATGAAATAGTTACATTCTCAGTTAAGAAAATTATTTTTCAACAAAAAAGGTGAAGAATTTTCAATCAAAAAAATTATTTTTCATACGAAAATAGTTCATTTTCAATCCAAATAGACAATGTTTCAACTAAAAGTTAAAATTTAAACAAAAAAATTACCGTTCAACGAAATTGTTGAATTTTCTATGACGCGGATGAAATTTTTCAATCAAAGAAATAAATTTCCTACCACAATAGTTTATTTTGAATTGAAAATGACAAAGTTTCAACAACAAGTTGAAATTTTAACAACAAAAAGAATTAATTCATTTTCAGGGAAATTCACATTTCCGATAATACAATTTTTCACCAAATAGTTGAATTTTCAACCAAAAAAAATGTATGACAACTATTGCATCAAATTTTAAACAATTAGCAGAGTTGTTTTCCCCTGGGCAGAATGTAGTTGGAATAAAACTTTTACAACATCCAGATATATTTCCATAGTTAGATGTGGTTTTTAGGGTTTCGTACCCGTAGGCAAAAAACTTAATAATTCCGGTCATGTATCTGTCCGTTCCTTTCATCAGGCCATCGTACTTTTTTTCCAAGGAGGGTAAGTAAGCGAAGGGAATTTAGGGAAAATCAGGGAAATAAAATAAAGGGAGCATAAGTAGATGGGTGAGGGAAAATGAGGGTCAGGGAAGTATGGGAGATAAAAACAGAGAGTTTGGGGAAATAAAGGAAGAAAGGTTGGGAGGATGAGGAGCGAGGAAGTAGATGGATGAGTGAAAATAAAAATAGGGGTATAAGGTAAAGGCAGAGAAACTCAGGAAGGCATAGTGGCGGAATTATGAAGAAATGGTGAGAGGTAAAGTAGGAGAATTGTTGGAAAATGAAGGAATGTGAAGCAGGGTGAAGCAGAGGAAATGATTTAATAGGAATTAGAGAAATGAGAGGAGGTGAAATAGGTGAAGCAGAAGAGATAAGGGTAGGAAGAAATAAGGGTAGGGAGAATCGGAAAATTAAGGATAGTGAATGGTGGTGAGTCTATGGAAAGGAATGGAAAATAAAGGATATGTAAGTATTTTTGCAGTGAGAAGAAATTATGAAAAGGGAAGAAGGGGATACAGGGCAATAAAGAAAGAAATTGAGGAGAAATAATTGCAGGATCAATCAGGGAAATGAGAATGAGTAGTAGGGTGAATAGGGGAGGGAAGTGAAAAGAGGTAAAGTAGGAAAAGTGAGGCGAGCTTAGAGTGGGCAAGTAAGGATAACCGAGGGGAAATAGGGGAAGTTATCATGTATGAGGATAAATAGGAGAGAGGAAGTGAGGACTGAGGAAGGGAAGCAGAGGAAGGGGAGTGTTAGCTGGGGAAGCGTGGAGAGGAGGAAGTAGTAAAGGATGAATTTTGATCAGCGAATGATGAAGCGAGAGGAGGGGAAGTTGGGATATGTGGAGCGGGAGAGGGAAAGCATGAAAGGGGAAGCTCTGAACGACTTAATTAACGTCCCAATAGGCTACGAAACCGTGATCGTATACCGTGGATCGTAAACTATAAGATTTTCTAATTAAAACTGGAATAGCTCTTAAAATAGATTTTTTTTTTTAGTTCGGCCAGCTGAATCGAGATATCCACACGCAAGTTTAATCTGCTGCATTTCATACTATACGAGGGAAGTAAAGGAAAAAATAAAACGACAAGGCAAAACAAAAAAAGGAATGGAAATTATGAAAATCCGCGAATAATATTCCGTACACGTGCTGCGTACGATCCTATAGCTTTTCTTTCTTTTTGCCTTTTTCTCTTCTAAAATAAGCTCGGAAAGGATTCGAAGAATCTCGATGATTTATGGTTTCGACGAGGAGGTATTTGATTAGTCGAATAATCTAAGAAAAATTGGGGCTTCGAAAATTCGTATTCTAATGTGATCCAATTTCAACACTTTGCGACTAGAGTGACAATATAAATATTATAACCTGAATAATAATAAGTTTTTTGAATTAAAAAAATTTGGACTCAATAACAAAATAAAAATAATTTCAAAGTTTCAGAATATTGAATTGAAAAATTTGAGCCAATAGAAAAACTGCTTTTCATAAAAAACAAACTGAAATAATAACGGGACGACTGAACAAATCTTAAAAAATAAAATTCAGGACACTGAAAATTCCCAAAAACGAAAATATTCGAAATAATAAATTTCCGAAATTAAAAAATTTCCGACAATTTGAAATTCCTCAAAACAGAGAAATTCTCAAATTATTATACTCCCGACATAAAATCAAAAAAAAAATTGTTGCATAATAATACAAAAAATACTGAATATAATACTATCGTAGAAAATTTTATTATTTATAAAATTGAAATTGAAAAATGTCTGAAAATTAAATTTCTGACATAAATTATCCGAATACTAAAATGATAAGTAATGGATCAAATGAAATATTTTTATTTCATGGACATATTTTTTACTCTAATATTTTTATAAATTTTATAATTCAGAAATTCCCTTGTGTCTACAATTTCATTATTCGATAATTTTTCAATTCAGGAATTTCATAATTTTAGGAATTTTCTATTCCGAATATTTTCTTTCCTGGGGATTTTACAGTGTCGGAAAATTATTTTTTCGGGATTTCTTATTCGTCCAATTTGAATTGGAGAAAGTTAAAAATTTTTTAAATGACATTGTTTCTAATTATTCTTGAAAAATTATATTCATTTCATTCTCTTCAAGGGATTTATTCATTGATTTTAATTTTTGCTTATTCAATATTTTGTAATCATTTTTGAAGTTTCGTAATCTAGTGGATCAATGAGCTGGGAGTAATTTTCATTTAATTATTATTTTTATCCTGCATTTTTGTAATATCTTTTGTTCTATTGAAACATTTTTTCATTCATTAAATCGATAATTGAATAATAACCTCACGATTCCGATTTTAGCTAACAAGTTTATAATTTGTTCGAAAATTCAACAATTTTCTTGAAAAGTCATCCACTTTGGTTGAAGTTCATTTTTTGTTTTGAAAATTTGTCTTTTTGCGTTGAAAATTCCACTATATTCGCAAAAAATTGACTTATTTTTCAAAACTCAGATTTTTATGCCCAAACGTGTAATCAAAATTTCTTTTGGTAATCCTTTGATCCTGTTAAGAATTAAACTGTTTCATTGAAAATTTATCTTTTTTGGTTGAAAATTCTACAATTTCGTATAAAATTTCCTTTTCATTTAAATATCATATTTTCATGCTGAAAAGTCAAACCCAAACATTTTTTAAATCAAAATTCAACTCTTTATTGATAATTTGTCCTTTTGATTTAAAAATTCATCTATTTTATTAGAAATTGCATCTTTTTCGGATAAAAATGCGACTGCTTGGTTCATAGTGCAACAATTTGTTTTTAAAGTCATGCTTTTTTATTGAAAATTCAACTATTTCGTTGGGAATTCGTCTTTTTGGGTGGAAAATTCAAGTATCATCTCAGCAGAAAATTTACTCTTAGCTTCAAACGTATATCTCGATGTCGAAAAGTGAAAATAAAATTTTTTTTTGGATGAAAATTCAATTCGTTTTTTGTATTTAAAAATTCATCTGTCTTTATAGACATTTCATCTTTCTCGGATAAAAATGCTACTGTTTTCTTCAAAATTAATCTTCTTTACTTAAGCATTTTATTACTTTTTCTTTCAAATTTTGGTGGAACACATTATTAAGAAATAATTTCTTCTGAAAGATTCATATTTCAGTTGAAAATTCATCTCTTTGGTTGAAGGTTTAACTATTTTGCTAAGAATTAATTTTTTGCTGGATTTTCATATTTTCCAGTTGAAAATTCAATTTTCGTACATGAAATTCTTATACTAACATTATGTAGGACAAATAAAATAACATTTTCTACACACAATAACATACATACATAAGAAGTCGTTTGTATTACCTTCACTCATATTTTCTTACTATTTATATTCTCAGAGCAAGTAAAGACTATATATTTTATATTAAAATCAATGGAACCGAAAAAATTTGCCACGCCTTTAAAATTTTCAGTTACAGTAAGTGAAAATTCCTAAACTGTATCAGAATTTTTTTCAACATGTGACTGAAGCTTTATGCAGTTACCGTTGCTGAAATTTCTTTTACAGTTTAAGAAAATTCAGGAACTATTTCTGCATAAAGCTTTAGTGACCTATCTCTGAAAATTTCTACAGAAATTTCTAACAGTGTAGAAAATAAATTCAACTAACACTTGGATTATTAATCAATTTATAATATTCTTAGGTTTAATGCTTAAATTAGTTCTACGTTTTTAACTACAAGAAGCCAACCTATTTCTGGAATCGTCACAGGTGTTGAAACTAGCACTGATATAATTCCCGAAAAATTACTAGCTGAAATAAGACATTGAGTTCTCTTTTTATCTAACCAGTAAATTATTAAAAATCAGAATATAAAAAGGCCATTTTGACACGAACATGAAAAGAAACGATCTTTTTACTGAAAACGCTAGTATGTCTACAGTTCAGTACCTACTGTTTTGTCCTATTGACAACCTTAATATAAATACACCACACGAAAACTTAATTAAATTATTAATTCTTCTGATTGCATTATCATCTAACTTGATATAACTTCTCTTTTCACTAACGTTTCTTTGAATCCTGTTCTGAACAGCGTTGATGAAAGATGGCCTCATTATGAGAAAGTTTCTGCCTCATAGTTAGACAAATTCAAAGAGGGTGCATAATTCCTGATAAATAAAACATAATTCCAATTTACTAGAAGATATTACAGAGAAACATTTGAAATCCCGAAGGGTTCTCCTTCTTTAAATAATTCAGTAGACATGGCTATGAAAGACTTAGAAATTGAAATTTTCAATTAACCTAATTCATGAACTATCACGCGTTCTAGAGACGTTGGTGACAACTTTTTCATTATTCCTAAAGATCAGATTGAAAAACAGGTCACAGATTATCAGTTACACGTGAAATTGTGAACAGGAATACTAATAACGTTCGACAATAATATAATAATAATAAATATCATATTATCAAGAATGATAATGATTTCATTTTAACTAACTGATACCATCAATCGACCTACTTTATCCGTTTCTTTAATTGATGAACAGATTGATACTAGAATTAAACAATTTAAAAGAAACACAATCCCTAATGCTACTACTAACATCACGAAAAAAGAATTTGACCAATGTAGTATGATTACAATTCCTCATTGAGGCAAATTTCCAGAAAACATCAAAAGACTTTCAAAGACTTATAAAATAAGTCCTGTGGAATGGATTTCAAACTTAATGTAATTATCACAGCAGGCAAAAACTAATCGTAAACCTGAGAAAAAACTAATGTTTTTTTATCATTTTGCTTGTTGTTCGTGGATTTGAAACATGGAAAACGAGCAGACCCTTAAACATGGGACTTGCAGAACACATAATAATGTTGAATCAAATTACGACGATGTTCTCAATGGCCATCTACACAATAATATTAATGACAGTATCGAACAGGATTTCCATCGAGTGATGTTGGAGTCATGCATCAAGAAAAAAATCCAACTAAATAGCCTTCGCTAAAATATTTTTTATCAAACTTTGGCTTCTCAGATGTGAAAGAACTCTCACATGAAAATTGAACCGCCGGAAGCAATAAACAGCTCCTCGCTCGAAAACGTGTAAAAGTATTGTCTGATCGTCTCAAGAAAATAAAGTTTTCAAAATAAAAACATCAGTTTTTTTAGAATAAGGAAATGAAACTTTTTCCTATGAGCATGTTTTTTGCAAACGTTTATTTTCAATAAAAAACGAAATATTGAAAAAAATGCTCTCTTTGTAAGACGTATTCAAAATACTCTAGCGATTTCCAGAAAATCATGAAAAAGTTAACAATATCTTATTTTTTGATAATGTTTAATTGCAAAACGAGGTCAATCGATAATTGTGTTTTCTTGGTTCCGCCGGTATATTGGTTCTAAAAAATTGAGATTTAAAAATTAAAATTTAAAGATTTTTCGGGGTTCAGTCTTGTGCGATACTATGAATGTTGCCGATGTTTCGTGAACATTACAGTTCACTTTCTAAGGGATGACCTGCAACTGAAGTTTCAGGTTATGTTTCCAGGTTATGTTGTTCTTATATATGTATTCTCTACGATGCTGTGATTGGCCAAGCGCTCCATGGTGGGGACTGCTTGAAAGTAATTGGCCAACCAAGTCTTTTTTTAAAAAACCGGGAGTACGGAAAGCCAAATCGGATGGGTATGGTATCCATTGTCCCTATTGATATTATTAGGGTGTTTTAAGATTTCGATTGCTTCTCTATGTTTTCTTGGAAAAATATTGTACGTTTTTGCGATGACGGTTGTTCTGTCACATAAAATGCTACCTCCTGTTTCGAAATGATGCTCAGCAACTGCTGATTGCGAAATGTTTTAGCCTGACTTTACTCTCATGTTCCATTACACGTTGACTCACCGCGCTCCCGGTTTTTCCAATACAGACTTTGCCACATGAACAAGGGATTTTATATACTCCCGGATGACTGAAAGGTTCCTTTTCACCTTTAGGGTTATTTAGAAGTTGTCCTATTTTCACAGGTGGCTTAAATATAGTTTGGATATTGTGTTTATTGAGAATTCCTCCTATTTGTTCTGTGATACCTTGAATGTAGGGTAGGACGGTGGTCGTTTTTCTCTTTTTTTCTCTAGTAGGTTGTGTGGACTTGTTTTCTTGAGTGTATTTTCTTTTTGCTTTATTAATTTTGTTTGTCTGAGTAACCGTTTTGTGTTAAGATTTGTTTAAAATTGTGTAATTCGCTTTGTAACTTATCTTTATCTGTTATAGAGACAGCTCTGTATACAAGGCAATTGATGACTGATTGATTTTGAGATGGTTGCTGGTGGGAGGAGGCATGCAGGTATCTGTTTGTATGCGTGGGTTTTCTGTTTACTTCATGTCCTAATGTGTTATCGGATCTTTTATAAACTAGTAAATCCAAGAAAGGTAATTTTCCTTTTTGTTCAATTTCCATAGTGAAGTGTATATTAGGGTGTATTTGATTGATGAAATCAAAAAATTTGTTTAGTTTGTCTAGTCCATGTCTCCAGATGGAAAAAGTGTCGTCAACGTAACGGCACCAAAATTCCGGTTCAAGCTTGGATTTGTTAAAGATTTTAGTTTCTAGATTTTCCATAAAAATGTTGGCTATCACAGGTGAGATTGGAGATCCCATTGCTGCTCCTGAGGTTTGTTCGTAGAATTGGTTATTGAAAGAGAAACAGATATTAGTGAGACAGTGTTCTGTCAAAGGCGTGAGATTGGAGAGGAAGTTTGTAAAGGATTTAATAATATCGATTGTGTCAGTGACTGGTACTTTTGTAAGAGGAGATACTACGTCGAAACTTACTAGGATGTCTTGGGGTTGAATGTGAATCTGTTGTATTTTTCTGATGAAGTCAAAAGAGTTTTGGACGTGTGTGTTAGAGTTTCCTGTGAAAGGCTCAAGTTTTTTGGCGAGAAAGCGTGCTGGGTTGTAAGTTGGTGAGCTCATTCCGCTGACGATGGGCTGAGTGGGATGTTGTTTTTTGTAAATTTTTGGGAATCCGTAAAGTTTTGGAGAGATGGGATTAGTAGGTTTTAATTCAAGTATTGCATCGCTGTCAAGATTTGAATCTTTTAGCAGGCTTTTTCTTTTTCTGGCTATGGTTTTTGCTGGGTCTTTTTTAAGTTTTTTATATGTATCGCCTGTAAGAAGATCCATGATTTAGTTGTTATAGTCTTCTTTATTCATTATTACTGTTGTGTTGCCTCTGTCTGCGGGTAATATTATGATGTCTTTATTCTGATTGAGTTCTTTAATAGCTGTTTTTTCTTGTTTCGTTAAGTTTTAGGAGGGAAGTTGGGCTTCGCGTAAAATTCTGGCTTTCCAACGCCACGTGTCATTCGCTTTTTCGGGTGGAAGGGTATATATTGTGGATTCCAAATTACTGATGATTTCTTCTTTTGGGATTTTGGAGGGAGCAACTGCAAAATTATGTCCTTCATATAAGGCTGAAATTATTTCATTGCTGAGGGGATGGCTAGAGATATTTTCTACTGTATTAGTGAATGGTGCGTGCTTCACTGGAAGTAATTTGTCAAATTTTTTTTTTTTGTTCCTCAGTGCAAAAATCTTTAATCCGTTGGGATTGCTCAAATGATGTGCAGTCCAATGTGAACAAATGTCAAATCTGAGAGTGTTTGATAGGGAAAGGTGAAGTTTAAATAGTTTTTTGAAGGTAGTGTGCAAGGCAAATTTGATATGTTGTATTCTTTCTTTCAAGAGAAGCAAACTCGTTTAATGGAGAATTGATTTGGATTTAGATGTTCCCAAATGGTTTTTCAACTGTGAGAATTTTGGGACGATGTTATTGACCCTGCACCGTTTCAAGAAAGCTAAATATGTTAGTAGCTTAGCTCGAGGAGACCTGAGCTTACTAAAAGTGTTAGTTTCAGTAAAATCGGCCAATCAAATTCAACCAGTCCCCGCCATGAGGCTCTCTGGCCAATCACAGGCATTGTAGAGAATACACATATAAGAACAACATAACCTGAAACTTTTCAGGTCAGCCCTGAAGAAGTGAACTGCAATGTTCACGAAACGTCGGTAACGTGCATAGTTTCGCACACGATTGAGCCCCGAAAAATCTTTAAATTTTGAATTCAAATTTTGAGTAATCAATCATCGTGAAAGTATTAAATCAATTATTGAAGAACTCATATTGATTCATTAAAAAGTTACTGAGATATTCAGATTTGAAAAAATCCCTCGACGTCTGCCCGCGTTGTTAGCTAATGCGTCACGAGGACTGCTCTGCCAGGCAGCGTTTTCACAGTTCAGTTTGACTTTTTTATTAGTTATTAGTTATTAGTTATTAGTTATTAGTTATTAGTTATT
>CAKNXH010000657.1:88478-128278 GCA_932178445.1 Andricus quercusramuli | reverse complement strand
TTATTAGTTATTAGTTATTAGTTATTAGTTATTAGTTATTAGTTATTAATTAACAGCGCGGACAGACGCCGAGTGCTTTTTCCAAATCTGTATATCTCAGTAAATTTTCAACGAATCAATATGAGATTCTTCAAAAAACTTTATTCAATATTGCTGAACAAATCGCTCACTGGAAGTTGTTTGTAAGTTGAAGTTACCAAAATACTTTTTTCAGACGAAACCAAGAAAACACAATTATTGATCGACCTCATTTTACAATCAAATATTATTAAACAATAAGCGAATGTCAACTTTTTCATGAATCCTCACGCATCGCTAGTATATTTTGAATACGCTCTACAAATATGAACTCATTTCAACAATATTTGGCCGAGTTGTAACGATTTAAGTTTTAAAACTTAATTAAATCAGGGAGAATTTTTTTCTCAATATTTCGTTCCATTATTGAAAATGAATGTTTGGCTAAAAAAATTTTCACAGGCAAAAAATTCATTTCCTTATTTTCTACAATTCTAAATTTTCTCAAAATTGATTTTCGATTTTGAAAATTTTCTTTTTTGAGACGATCGGACAATACTTTTACGCGTTTTCGAGCGTCGGGCTGGTTATTGCACACGGCGGGTCAATTCGTTTCTTAGTTAAATATATGACCGAATGATGGCATCACAATTTCAATATGATTGTGGCGCGAAATTTAAATTTGTAACTTTTCTGAATAAGTTGCAAATATTGAATCTGAGTTTGGATAGATATCAAACGGGAAAACAGAATGCGATTTTTCATAAATGAACGTCAATAAAAATCCATGTGAAACTTGTTCATCTCAGACAGGATGCTTTTCATCTCGTTCCATTTCCATTCTCAACTTTCACACTATCCATGCAGAAGTTTGGTTCATGGCATGGGCGAGCTACTCGCGATGAACTACTTGAGAGTGACTAGGTTGGACGTCATTGCACCACTAACAGGTACTCTATTTTTGCTTATCTCTATCTTCTCTTTCGCAAATGTATTTTCGGCTTTCCACTGCACACTCAGAACAAGTCACCTAATGTGACGTCGTATTCCAACACTCTATGGTGTCAAACAAATATTTCAAAATATAGTGAAAGTTTAGTATTTGAAATGTTTGACTTTTATATTATTTGGCTTATAAACAGATTTTGTGATATAGGGTTCGAGATGGCACATTTGCCCTTTGGGGTGCTAAACTTTGGCAATTATGCCCTTCGGAATTAAAAAAAAAAAATTTCGCGATTATGCCCCTTTTGAGTGCCAAACTTTGGTTCCGAACTTTGGCACTTATCTTCTTTCAGAATTCTAAACTTTGGCGATTACGCCCTTATGCCCTTTCCGAGTCCCCAGCGATGATAATCTCAAGGCATGCCAACAAAATTTGTTTATAAAAAAGATGAATATCGATTTTTTTTACAGAGGTCTTGGATTATATCATCAAAACGGGCGGAAAATTGTTTACCAAAATGTACAAAAAACTAAAACTATTTTCGCAGGGATCTACAAATAAATACAATAAACTACAACCAAAATTACAGGAAAGTACAACTTTTTTCTATCATTGAGACGAATATTGTACTTTTTTGGTATTTCTTTGTGCACTGTTGTATTTTATTGTAGTTTTAATTTTCTATAAGAATCTACCGGAACTTATAGCTTTTGCAACCAAAAAGTCAATAATGAATTATTGTTTAAAAAGAAAAAAAAACATTTCGATTGAAGTTTTTTTTTCTTCAAATATATATAGCAAGCTGTTGGACACCATATATGTCATTTCGAATTATTTAATTTCAATGCTCTCAATATTTGTCATTCTATGTCAAAAAAGAGCAACTTTTAGATAGCAAATAAAAATTGAACAATTGAGAAAAAATTTATCGCGGTAAATGAAATTAAAAGATTCGAATTCTTGAATATTTAAACGCTCAGTAATTTTCACGCATGAAAAGAAAGCTTTAAAAACTTTACAATTAAATTTTTTTTATTGAAAGCTGTTAAACTGCAAAATTAAAATTTTTAACTTACATATATATTGTACAGTTGAATAAAAAAGAAGGAAATCCAAGCTATAATTTGCAATCCTATGAATTGAAGAATCAATAAAAAATGTACAAATTTTTGAAATTAGGTCATTTAAAGCATTTTTGAGCTAGTAAGATTAATTTATCCATTAAAAATTCGTTCAAAACTTTTCAAAATATTTGCTTAAAAATTTGTTCAAACAAAATTTATTAACAAATTTTCCAGGAATCTCATAATAATTGTATTATCTTGGAACTAGAACGTTTTCAAAAACTGTCGAAGGATCTTGCAAAAGTAAATACATTGCCTTAAAATAATCCAGATTCTTCTTTGAAAATTTTGGAAATCTTATAAAATATTCTTTCAAACTCAAATTTTTCAGGAAAATTATTGTTAGTACTTCTAGGAATTTTAATATAAAAATTTCCTTTGTTTGAAACTTCTCAAAATGCTTCTAAATTTTGTATTCGACATCCTCAAAAATATGAATTGTGTTTTAAATGTTTTGAAATGTTTTCACGTTTCAAATTATTTTAGAGTCTTCTTAAAACTCCTAAAAAATCATTTCAAATTTTCCCAGCAAAATTAATTTTTTTTTTTTCATTTTCTCAAAACCTTTAAAGAGCAATAAATCTTCTTCAGGTTTGAAGTAAGTTTGGATCTTATGTAAACAGATCTCAAAACTGGTAAATATCTCTTTAAATAGCTTCAATTTTTTTTCCAAATTGAAAATTATTCAATTGTTATTCATGCATCAAAATTCAATAATTTCACTTACATATTACAAATTTGTCGAATAGAACAATTAAAATTGTATCATACAAAGTTTTCGCTTAACACTGAAATATTAACGATTCAAGGCTTTCTATTTCGCATAATTCAGTTCAAAATTGAAAAATCAAAAAAATGTATTGCTTCATTGAAAATTTTCAAATTAAGTGGGTTAAAAATGAAATATTTCAGATTGAAACAATATTCGTATAGGATTTGGAATTGAATAAGAGCGTTGAATTTTTCAAATTATTTTTAAATTAAGAATAGTTTATGAAGTTCCAATCAGACGTTTACATTTATTCAACTACTGAGGCTTTCAAATTGAAGAATTTAATCGTCCTGCAAAGGTAATTATTGTTCGATTTTGAATAATTGAACTAAAGTTCAGTGTGATTTATTATAATAGCAAAAATTCTTGGTAAAAATATACAACATAATTTTATGTAAAGTTTCACAATATTCCAAAATTTGTGAAATCTTGCATTTTTTGTAAAGATTTGTTATTTTGTACAATTATTCAAATAAAGTCAAAAGTGTTTTTATGACTTTAAACACCTGAATCAAAAAAATGTGAAATTCTGCAGTTTTCGGTAATACCTGGTAGATTTTTACAACAAAGTGGAAAAGAACACTAATAAAAAGTTATACAAATTTTTGAATTGTAGAAACTTTTTTTTTTTTTTTGAATTTGGTTCATTCATAATAAAAAAGTACATCTGCTCATTTTTTTGTAAATATTCCAAACACTAATGGTCCCTGGTGGAAAAAAATTTTATAAGAAAGTGAAACAATTCTACAACTGTAATTTTTTGGTCAAAAATGTACTTTTTTGTGAAGAAATTAAAAAATTTAACGAAAAAATACAGATAAATACAAATAGCTAATTTTGTCTTGTATTTTCTTGTAGAAGAATAAGAAAATTAACAATAAAGTACAACTTGTCGTGGCAAGTATTGTAAAAATTGGGACACTGTGCTTAAAATTATGTTTTATATACTCGAAGCTTATTATTGTAGAAATGTACAAATTTTTAAACCAATTCAATTTGAAATTCTCTAATTAAGGCAGACATATTTTTGAATATGTAGCAATATTTTACTTTACATTCCAAATGAACAATTATCAATAAAATATTGAAACCCAAACAATCTTAATCTGAATTCTTTGAAATAGAAAGCCTTGAATCATTAATATTTCAGGGTGTTCAATTAAAACTTTGGATGTTACAATTTCCATTGTTCTTTTTGACAAAAGAAAACTAAATTTGAATTTTCAAAGATTTTTGCTGGAAAAATTTGAAACGATTTTTCATTTTAAAAATTAATTTTAATAGCATATTCAAAAAAAATTTTTTAATTTTTTGAATGATAAATGAAAATTGAGGAATTATTAATTTCGATAATAATCGAGTAGGTTTAAAATTTATTTGTAAGTTTTGAAAAGACTTCAAAGTAATATGAAACGTGAAAAAATTCTAGAAAATTTAAAACACAATGTAGATTTTTGAAAATGTTGAACTGAAACTTATTAGCTTTTAAGGCATTTTAGAAGGTTTTAACTTAATAAAAAATATATATGCAAATTCCTAGGAAAACTAATCATTTTTTCAAAATTAATTTTTAAAAAATATTTAATAAGATTAACAAAATTTTCAAATAAAAAATCTGGATGATTTTAAGGTAATTTTTCTTACTTTTGTATGATTTCCGAAAAATTGTAAGAAAAATTTAACTTCCAAAATAATGAAATCATTAGTAGATTTCTGGACAATTTTCCAATGATTTTTTTCACAAAATTATTAAGAAAGTACCTACAAATATTTCAAAACAAATAACGTATGATTTTTTTTTAGATTAAAATTGCTAAGAATGACATAATTTTGAAAATCTGTACATTTTTAGATTCATTCTTCAATTTATAGCATTGAAAGTACTAGCGTGGATTTCCGTTTTCTCTTGTATATTTTAGCTTTACATCGTATCAAATTTGAAATTTAAAATTTTGCAGTTCAACCACTTTTAACAGAGAAATTTTCAATTGAAAAGTTTAAAATTTTTCATTCTATACGCGAAAATTATTGAGCGTTTAAATTAATATGTGTACAAACTCTAATCTTAAAAGTTGGGAATTCAAAAGTATTCCACTTTGAGAGTTGTAATTTGCGGTTCAGTTTTTATAACTTAAAATGACAAAATTGTTATCTTCGAGAGATCGAATCTTTTAATTTCATTTTCCATTATCAATTTTTCATCAAATGTTTAATTTTTATTCGCAGTCAAAAAGTTTTTCTTTTTTGACCTGAGATGACAAATATTGAGAATATTGCAATGACGTAATTTTAGATGACATATGGTATGAAATCCAATGCTATATATTAAAAAAAAACTTTAAACGTAAGGTGTTTTTTTTAATAACGATTATTCATTATTGTCTTTTAATATTTTACCATTGCTTCAATATTTAAACATAGAAGGTTTTTTTGTAATAGCGATCATGTACACATCCTAATTTAAAATTATCTCATTGCAATATTCTCATATTTGTCACCCTATGTCGAAAAAGAACAACTTTTTGGCTACAAAACATGTCAATTCATGTAGATTTTTGAAGTTGTGAATTCTTCCAGAAATTTTGAACTATAATAAAATACAAAATACAAAAAAAAGTACAACATTCTTCTCAATAATAGAACAAAGATGAAGTTTCCTCTTATTTTTGTTGTGATTTATTCTATTTGTTTGTAGATTCCTGTGATAAAATTTTAGTTGAATATACTTTTTGTAAAAAATTTCCCACTAGGGGTTCTGGTTATTAAACTAATTATTTACATTGAATTATCGATAGAACAATATTGTAGGGACAATAAATCATCATTTAGAGCAGGTTTGGCTTTTAATCCAATTGGACTGTGTTGGTATTGACAATATACCATCATTAGGGCCATATTCCAATATTTGAGAACTTGACACTCATCCTCTGACATTTGATCGTACCAGCTTGATTCTCATTTCATATTTGCTTTTTTTATATTAAACACAATTACCTAGTGCATCTCGGGATAATCTGCTTTTAAATGTTCCTGGAATCCTATAAATCATAAAAGCGAGGAAGGCAAATTCCGAAATTAAATCCCACTTAACTTCCATACTTTATTCATTATCTTTTCCTTTATGCTTGTGAATATCGCAAATCCTCTCATGGCATATTTCAGAGATGAGTGAGTTATTACTTTTCTATTTTTAAAAATGTTTCATAGAACTTTGAATCGCCTATTCTTTCGCAATGAATAGTTTTTAGCATTATTTAATAAAAATAAATTATTCACTAATTAGTAGCAAAATAATTTAGTGTTATCAATTCCGTGATAGAGACAAGATTGAAGAAAAAATAAAGGAGTGGAAGAGTGATTTAATTTGATAGATTCCTATTCATCAGTGCTACGAGTTTGAAAAATTTATTTCTATATATCCCAATTCAAACGCACAATTTCAACAAATAAAAACTATCATCATTCATGTTCCCCATTTCCCTTTTCTTCGTCCCTTTTTTATATCTTTCAGACAAATTCTATATTTGAAGTAGGACAGATCAATCTGAAGTAGATGATGAACCCGCAGTAGATAATCATTAATTAAAAGCACAAATATACCTCAAATAAATATATCTAATTTAAATTTACTGACACATCTCTTTTTAACCCTGGTGGAAAAATGGTTACAAAAAAGAACAGAAAACTATTTTTAAACTAATCTACATATGAATGCAATAAATTAGAACCAAAATTACAGTAAAGTCCAACATTTTTTCGATTATTGATATGAACTTTGTATTTTTTTTAATGTTGTTATATTTGATTGTTATTTTGTTTTTTACAAGAATTTACAGCTACAATAATCTACAGAAGTTTACAGGTTTTGCAGCCTAAAAGTGGTTCTTTTTTGAACTAGAATAACAAATATGAGAATACTGCAATTAGATAATTTTAAATTAGAATGGATAGAAAGATCGCTATTGCAAAAATACTTCTATATTCAAGCTTTAAAGGACTAGTAGAATATCAAAAGACGATAATGAATTTTCGTTAAAAAAACATTTCGTTTGAAGTTTTTTTTTCGAATTTATAACAACCGAATGCTCACCATATGTCATTCAAAATTATGTCATTGCAATGTTCCCAATATTTGTCATCCTAGGTGAAAAAGAAACAACTTTCCGAATGCAATCAAAAATTGAACAATTAAGAATGAATTGAACACAATAATTTTCGCGTAAGATTGGAAGCTTTCAAAACTTTCAAATTGAAAATTGCTTAATTAAAAGCGGTTGGACTGCAAATTTTTAACTTGCATACAAAGTACAGATGAAATATTTAAGAAATAGAAATTCACTCTATCATTTCCAATGCTATGAATTGCAGAGTGAATAAAAAAATTCACAAATTTTCAAAATTATATCATTATAAGCAATTTTGAGCTAAAAACATTAATTTATGCATCAAAATTTGTTTTAAAATCTTTTCAGATATTCTCTCAAAATCTTGCAAAAGTAGTAATAATGTTCTTTTGAAATTTATTTTTCAACAAAAAAATTATTTTTAGTTTTTCTAGGAATTTTCCTACAAATTTTTTATTAATTCCAAACCTTTGAAAATGCATGGAAAGCTTTTAAATTTTGTTGTTCGACATCTATAAAAATCTACATTGTCTTTAAAGTGTTTCGGAATATGTTTACTTTCAATAATTTTTCAAAATAAAAAATAATTTTTAATTTCCCCAGCAAACTTAAGAAAATTTTAATGGTCTTAAAATATTTGAAGATCTTCAAAAAGCTTCAAAATTTCATTTCAGAATCTTCAAAAACCTAACTTTAGTTATTTATTTTTCGAAATCTTTCACAGTTTTAAATCAAGTTTAGACCTTCTCAAAACTTGTAAATATCTCTCAAACTAACTCGAATTTTTGCCAAATTGATGATTCTTCAATTGTCATTTATGCATCGAATTTCATTTATTTCAGACATATATTGAAAATTTGTCAAATAGAACAATTAAAATTGTGACGTTCATTGAAATATGAACGCTTCAATGCTTTCCATTTCAAATAATTCAGTTTGAAATTGTTCATTTTTCAATATGTGATTTTTAATTGCTCACTTCAAATTAAAAATAAAATATTGTTGAATATTTTAAAAATTGTCTTCTTTGTTTAAAAAATTTCAAATTTGATTGCAGTTGAAAATGGGATATTGTGGATTGAAATAATATTTAAATAGGATTTGGAATTGAATGAGAACGTTAGATTTTTTAATTCTTTTTCAATTAAAATAGTTTACAAAGTTTTAATCGAATGTTCACATTTGCTTAATCACTGAGGCTTTGAAATTGAGAAAAAATTCTATTTTCGACGTTGAAATCTGTAACTTGCTTAATTTTGAACAGATTCGGAATCGTCCTGCAAAGTCAATTATTTTTCAATTTTCAATAATCGAACCACAGTTCAATGTGATTCAATATAGCAAATGTTCTTGGCAAAATTTTAATATTTTTTTCAAATTGTCGTTTCTTATAGAAATATACATTTTTACAGTAAGCTTCCAGTATCTAAAACATAATTTTACATATTTTTCGAATATTTCATCTTTTGACAAATCGTGTAATTTTTTGTGAAGATTTGTAATTTTCTGCAATAATTTACATGGACTCAAGGGCGTTCTAATGACGTCAAACACTCAAATAAAAAAAATGTAAAATTGTGTAGTTTTCTGTAATACCCTGTAGATTATTCCAACAAAATAAAAAAATATAAATAAAAAGTTACACACATTTTTTAGTTGTAGAAACTTGTACTATATTGTTACTTTTTTTACTTTTCTACAAGAAAATAGAAGAAAAAATTAGCTAGTATTATTTGACTGCATTCTATTGTTAAATTTTGTATATTTTTTCACAAAAAAGTACATGTTTGAACAAAAAATTACATTTGTAGAAATGTCGCACTTCCTTCTAAAAGTTTTTTTCCACCAGGGAATTTTAAATTTAAAAAAGTGTTGAAAATGCTGAACTCAAAATTTCTACAGTTTGAACTAAAGAAACATAATTAATTTGTTGTAATGGAAAGAAATGTTTCCATTCAAAACTAAAACTACAAAAAACTTGTAATTATTTTTCAGCGTGAAGGTTGAAAAAAAAATTCATGAAGATATCAACAAAATATTAGTAACTATATTCACACGATCCAATCACTAGTAACCATATCAATAAGAAAGCAACAATGTATCGATATTTCGAGAATTGTATCGCATCATTTTTTTAAGACTGAATGTAAGGTTAAACAAATTGAAATATTGAACTATTTTTAAAATAGTGAAAGTTAGAAAATAAAAGACTCACCTTTGCTGGTGAGACTGAAACTTCTGAGTCTATAACTGTCCTCATCTTCGCCTTCTTCTCTCTGAGGTAGTTGGACAGAAACGTCGGGAACATCGAGAAATGCATTACTCTTCCTGTGATGAGTGTGATGCATACTTTGACCTCTTCTACTTCCTCTTCTCCTAAATCCAGGACTAACGTCATTTTCATTCAGCCTGGGTTCACTGCTGCAATGAGTAGATTTCATCGTTGGTTCATGATGATGATGTTGAGCTGCTGCTGAAAATTGTGAAAAATAACAATCATAATTATTGCTGCCTCATTCATCAAAATTAAACGATTAGACCCTGAGCTGTCCTCATCATGAGCCAAGATGTCATTAATGTCCAATTCATGTATGTCCAGGACGATAATTAATATGACTTCAATTCAAAATTTGATTACTTTTGACAGCAGAAAGATAGGGATGGGAATGGAGATATGGGGCAGGTATGTGCAAGAAGAAGAAGAGGGAGAATGTTAGTGAGAACGGAGAAATAATTAGGCAGGAAGGAGGTGGAGCAGCAGTAGGGATGAAAAGGGAAGAGGAAGAAGGTAGTTACACGAAGCAGAACGAGAATGGATAAGAAAGAAAAATAAGAAGTCGAAGAATGGAGAAGGGACAAGGGAGAATGAGAAGGCTTAATGAGGAAGAAGGAAGGATAAAGGAAGAGAAGTGGAAAGAGATGGAAAAGAAGTAGCACGAGAAGGTAGAAGGAGATGGAGAAGAGGAGAGGAGGCAAAAAGGAGCAGGAAGCAGAAAGTAGCGAAAGGACAAGGAAGAAGGCAGAAGAAAGAAAGAGAAAGTAGAAGCGAGGACGAGATGTAGATAAAGATGGAGGAGGAAAAGAAAGAATAAGAGAGAAAAAAGATAAACAAAAAGAGAGGAAGAAGACGAGAGAAATGCAGAGATTGCGGCACATAAGAAGAAGGGAGAAAAAACGATAAGTCGAAGAGAGAAGAAGGGGAGAGGGAGAAGGAGAGGTGATAATGGGGAAAACGGGAGGATAAAGGAGGAGAAGGAAAAAGAGATGAAAAAGAATTGGAAGGAAAAGGTATAAGGAGATGGAGAAGGAGATGGCGAGCCGAAGGGAGAAGGGAGGAGGGAGGAAAAAGGAGCAGAATGAGAAGGAAGCCGGGAGAAGGGAGAAGGGACAAGGAAGCGGAAAAAAGTAGAAGGAGAAGAAGATGGAAAAAGGGAGAAAAAAGAAGTCGGAGCAAGAATAAGATGCAGATGGCAGAAAAATGAAGGCGAACGCGAAAGGAGGAGAAAAAAAAAGAGAAATCGTAAAGAGAAGAAGGAACAAGGGAGAATGAGAAGTGAGAAAAAGAAAGAAGAAAGAAAAAAAAGGGAGGAGACAAAAAAAGAAGTAGCAAGAGAAGATATTAGAAGATGGAGTAGAATATGGGGAGGAGAAGGGAGAAGGAACCAAAGAGGAGTGGAAGGATAAGGAAGAAAAGAGAAGAAGAAGCGAGAAGGGAGAAAGAAGTAAAAAGGAGCAGAAGGAGAAGGAAGATTAGAAAAGGGAGAAACAAGAAGTGGAAGCGAGAACGAGATGCGTATGGAGATGAAGAAGGAGAAGGATGAAGGGAGAAAGAAGGAGGAGAATGAAAAGAGCGGAAGGAGACGGGAGGAGAATGGAGAATGAGAAGCAGAAGGAGAACGCGAGAGGAGGAGGAATAAGAAAGAAGAAGCTGAAGAGGGAGATAGAGATAAGGAGAAGGAAAATTGCGAAGGGAGAAGAAGAAAGAAAAGATGAGGAGGGTGAACGGAAACAAATAAAAAAGAAGTAGCAGGAGAATGTATAAGGAGTTGTAAAAGAAAATTGGAAGCAGAAGGGACAAGGGAGAAGGAAGGAAGAAGTAGGAGGAAGTAAAAGGACAATGGATGAAAGAGTACTCGAAACGTGAACAAGCTGCAGATGGAGAAGGTGAAAGAAAAGAAATAAGTGATAGAAAGAAGAAGAATGAACAGGGAGAGAGGAGACAAGGAAGAGTGAAGAAGGAGATGCAAAGGTGAAGTGAAAAGGCAGAAGAAAATCAGAACGAGAAGGGAGGACGAAAAAAAAGAATGAGAATTTGGAGAGAGAACAAGGGAGAAGGAGAAGTTAGTAGAAAGAAGGAAAAATAAGAAGAATGGTAAAATGAACAAAAAATCCATAAGTAGTAGCAGTAGAAGGGAAAGGGAAGAAAAGTGGAGAAGAATAAGAGAGAAGGGAGAAAAAAGTTTGGTAAGAAAGGTTTGGAAGCGAGAACGAAATGCAATTAGAGATGGAAAACAAGATAAAAAAAGGGAGATCAATGGGATATGGAGAAGACAGATGTAAAAAAAGGAGAAGATAGAAAGAGGTAAATATGGAGAATGAGACGGAAGGAGGGAGAAGGAGATTAGTAAGAAGATGGAGAAGCAGAATGGAGAAAGAGATGAAAAAGGAGAACGGAGAAGCAAGTCAAATAGAAGAGAAATAGAGGGAAAGGAGAAGGAAGGAGGAGAAACAAGCGAAAAGGAAGGAAAAAGTAGAAGATTGAAGGAGATTGAGAAGAACAAACCAAGAAAAAAGAAGGATAAGGATATGGAGATGGTGATGGCGAAGGAGGGGGGAGAAGGGAGAAAGTAGACGGAAGACTGGACAAGGAGAAGGGAAAAATATGATGGTAGAGGGGAGATGGCAGAGGGAGAGAGGAGAAAAGAGAAAGAGCAGGAGGGAGAAGGGATGAGGAATACAAAATAAGGAGCAGGTGGAGGAGGAAGGGAGAACGATATAAAGAAGGAGGTGGAGAAGGACAATTGAGAAGTAGGGAAGAGAGAGAGAGAGAGGGAAATAGAAAGAAAAAATAGAAAAAGGAAGAAAAAAGAAGAAGGGTGAAATGGATGTAGATGAAGTAAAAGATGAAGAAGATGGAGAAGGAAATGGAGAAAGAAGAAGGGAGAAGGAGATGGAGAAGAAAGGAGGAAAAAAATAATTTATAAAACCAGCTGCCAATTCGATCTCAAGTGTAACCCTCTGCTTCTCTTTAAATTTTGATTATGCTTTTTTTATGAATTCTTTGCTCCCTTATTATGACAATTTTCTTACAGAGAGAGCATTGATGGTATTTCATCAAAGAACTTTCATTAATACTATAAGTCGATTAATTCGTATCGAATCAAGGAGTCTTTTCTCTAAAGAAGAGTAGGAATTGAGAACTGGTCGACCTGATTTTAAAACCATCCGAACATATCAACAATGATGATCGATCATGCGTGTCTGACCGTAAATGTCCATAACTACTGTGTTCACATTTTCCCTGCTTTAATCTACAATACGTGATTGATGAAAAGCAACAATAAAATGATTTTAATTGTAGCATCATGAAAAAATTGCTTGAAGCAAAAATTGGCTAATAGTAAAACAAGTGTTTCAAAAGCATTCATTAAAAAACCTCCTCCCATTTTTCAATTATATCTCATCTAATAAAACCTCTGAAAAAATTTTATTTGAGGTAAAGTTGGCTCAACAAACAGAAGTTTAATTGCTCAATTGCTTTCAATCTGCAGTAACTCTTCCGTAATTAATCAAATTTTTGAAACTAACGTTTCAATTAAAAAGCAATCTAACTTCTAGAGTATGGGTATGACTTTTTATTGTGAAAAACGTTAAACAAAGAATAACCAGCCCTTTGTAGAAACATCAGACGGCTCTCTGTTTGTGTTTCGCATTGTTGGGGTAGAAACCAAATTTAAGTAATCTAATCACAAAAGTTTTCTGTTTGAACAACCCCTCGTGAAGTTACAATATCAATCTGAACCAAACATCAAGCTCTTTTTCACATTTTATGATTCCTCATTGCAAGAAACAAACTTCGATGATATAAAATTAAAAAAATATATATTTTCACTGCAAAAGTGAAATAGCCAATTAACAGCAGCAATTAAAAAACAATGGATATATTCCAAAGTAGAATAATTTATTCACAACGCCAATTAAAATCAAGCATAAATTTCTACAAAAATATCCTTGAGAGATCCCTAATTTTTGTTCAATTCTTGCAAAATTTCGGGAACTTTCCGATAGCGAGAGGAACAATCCCTAGAAAATCCATTTAAGAACAAAATAAAGCTCTCTTTAGGACCAGGCTAATATTTGTGTATTTTCACGAAGTTTCAACATTATGCGATTTATTCTTGAACCTCTTTTAACTCCTAGGAATAGCATCTGAAATTCTAATGATGAAGAATGTGTATGAGGAAAACGATTACTCTTGAGAGAGAAAATTAAGCTTTAGAAAGCGACACTTGTCCAGATTAAGTAGGCAAACTTGCTTGAAGGAAGATGGAGAAGGAGACGCATAAAAAGCAAATTAAATAACAAAGAAGAACTTCAAACCGAAAGTATGAATTTTCAACAAAATATTTCATTTTCCACCAAAAAGCTAAAGTTTTGAATAACAAGTTCAATTTTTATATAAAAAATACAAAATTTGAACAGAAAATTTAATTTGCAGCCAGATAGTTTGATTTTTGACCAAATTGTTGACTTTCCAAGCTAATAAGACGAATTTCCAACCAAAGAGTTTCATTTTTAACTATAAAGGATAAATTTTCAACTGAGAACATTAATTTTCTACCAGAAATACGCATTTTGTAATAGAAAGAATCAATTTTCAATTGGAAATATCTAGTTTGAGCGAAAAATGAAATAGTTACATTTTCACTTCAAAAAATTGATTCTCAAGCAATAAAATCCTATTTTCAGCGGAAAATAAACGAATTTTGTTGAACTTATTTTCAATAAAAAAAATAATTTTTAACCAAATATTTACTTGTATTCTTAATCAAAAAATGAATTGAGGAAAAAAAGAAACTTAATTTTTGAAAAATCTGTTTGCCAAGTGGCTAAATTTTAGAATAAATAGTTTAGAATTCAACCAAATAGTTAAATTTTCAAACAAAAAGATGTATTTCAACCAAACAATTGCACTTTTAATAAAAAGGATGAATTTTCACCCAGGAAATTTAATTTTGAATTAAAAATATCAATTTTTAGCCAAAAATGAAATGTAAAAGTTTACAGTTCAAAAAAATTAATTCCCAATCAATGAAAATTACTTTTCAACAGGCTGGTTGAACTTTTAACAAAAAAGATTTAATTCTAACTAAAATGATAAATTTTCAATAAAAATCGATTTTGAACAAAGTTGTTTAAGTTTCAATCGACTAGTTGAATTTTCAAACAAAAAAGAAAAATAGAATAGTTACATTTTTAGTTAAAAAAGTTATTTTTCAATCATTAAAGAAAGGAAGTTTCACTGAATTTGTTGAATTTTCTTTCAAACAGATAAAGCTTTGAGCAAAAAATGGATTTTCAACAAATAAGTTCAGCTTCCAACAAATTAGTTGAATTTTCTTCACAAAAATATTAAATTTTCAAAAGAATGAACACTTTTTTAAACAAATTGCTTAATTTTCACCTCACAAAGATGAATCTATATCCAAGAAGATAATTTTCTATTAAAAAAGGGACTATCAACAAGGAAGTTAATTGTTGATAAGTAACAAAAATTAATTTTCAAACAAAAAATATATATGTACCAGCTAAATTGAATAAAAAAGACGAATTTATAATAAAATGCGTAATTTTCTACCAAGCAACTAAATTTTCAAATGAATGGTTCAATTCTTAACCAAGTAAAAAAGATGAATTTTCAACTAAAAAGCTGAAATAACTTCCAAAAAATACAAAATTTCAACAAAACACAATCATTTTTAACAGAACAGTTGCAGTAAAAAGACTGAAATTGTTACAAAAGTAGATGAATTTTCAAACTTTTAAAACAAAAAAGAAACAAGTTTTCAACATAACTGTTGATTTTTCATCCAAAGCCACTAAAATTACACCAAAAAAATTAATTTTCAATAAAGAAGTTTAGCTTTCAACCAAGCAGGTGAAATTTCAAAGAAAAAAGATAAAGTTTTAACAGAAAAAATATCTACTGATATTTCAACCCAGAAAAATTTCAATAAAAAATGTTCAATTCGTTCAAAAAATATGAATTTTCAACAAAACGGTTAAATTTTCAACCAAAGAGATGAATTTTCAACTTAAAAAAAAATACATTTTTGCCCAGAAATGCAATGGTCGAATTTTCAGTTTAAAAAAAATAAATTATTTTTTAACCAAAAAATAAATGAAATTGATGAACTGTCAATTAAAAAGATGAAGGTGAAACCAAAAAAGTTATTTTCTAATAAAGTAGTTCAATTTTTAACTGGTTATTTCAATTTTCAAACAAAAAATATAAAATCTCAACGAAAAATACAATTTTTGATATTAATTAATATTTGATATTTTCTACTAAAAAAGATATTTTTTGATCCAAAAATGAAATAATAAAATTCTTAGTTTAAAAATAAGAAGCAATTTTAAATAAATTAAAATGATAAAAAAGATAAGAACATGATTTAAAAAAAACAATTGAAATGATAAATTTCCAATGAACAAGAAAGCAAAGAAAAGTTTTCGAAAAAATATATTCATTTTTTACCAAATAGTTGAATTCTTTGCTTATGAAGAATAAATTTCTAACCAAAAATAAAATGAAGAAACTTTCAGATAAGAACCTTAATTTTTAACAACAAAAAACTGATTTTCAAAAAAAATAAATATTCACAAACAAAGAGGTGAATTTAAAGAAAAAATAATTTCGTACAAGGTAGTTGAATTTTTAAGCAAAAGATAAATTTAGAAGAAAACTGTCTAATTTCGATCATAAAAGAAACCTTTGTCAAAATAGGTGAACTGTCAATTGAAAAGATGAAGATGAAACCAAAAAAGTTATTTTTTAATAAAATAGTTTAATTTTTAACTGGTTATTTCAATTTTCGAACAAAAAATATAAAATCTCAACGAAAAACACAATTTTTGATATTTTGAACAAGAACGCTTTTTATTTCAATGAAAAACAGTTGAATTAAATTAAAAAATGCAAATTGAGGAAAACTGGTTCAAGACAAAATATTTTCTGCCAGAAAAGTAACGAATCATCAACCAAATTGTTAAATCTTTAATCAGAAAAATAAAGATTTCAGCAAAAAATAAATTTTTTGCAAGAAAGTTCAACTTTCAATGATTTAGTGGCATTTTTGACCAAAAAAGATGACTGTTCTACCATGAAGGATGACTTTTTGATCCGATAGGACGCATTTGCAGAAAAACGTTAATTTTTCAAAATTTTTAACAAAATAGACAAATTTTTAAACAAACAGCGGAATTTTTACAATACAAAAATAATTTTTCAAACCAAAAATAATTTTATACCCACAAAAACAAATTTTTAGCAAGGAAGTTAATTTTTACCAAAGGAAGATGAATTTTTAGCCAAATAGTTAAATTTGTAACTACAAAAGATAAGTTTTCAACGAATAATGGACTAATTACATTTGCAGTTCAATAAATAATTTTCGACAAGAAGCTAAGATTGTAACAATTAAATTGAATAAAAGAAGATGAATTTGTAACAATTTTTAAACTTCAAAGGTGAGTTCTCAAGGAAAAATACAATTGTTGCTATTATAAGCAATAAAGATTTTAGTTTGAATGAAAAAAGTTTATTTTAATCGAAGAATAGGAATTTTTTTTAAGAATAGTTGTATTTTCAAACAAAGAGATAAATTTTTGACTAGAAAAATGGATTTTCAACCAAAAGTAGAATAACTTAATTTTCAGTTTGAAATTTTTTTTTTCAACCAAATGCTAGAATTTTTTCCCAAACGTGATGAGTTCGCAACCAAAAATATAATAGCAGCCTTTTTAATAGAAACAAATGAATTTCCAAACAAAAGTAGTTTGATTTTCTTATCGAATTCTAAATTAAGTTCGCATCTAAGCGAAAAATCAAAAAGAGGGGAAACTTTTCGAAAACAGGAGGAAAAAAGGAATTCTTCAGAATCGAGATACAAATTTCGAAAAATGCTAGAATTTTTTGAAAAATCTTCTGACGTAAAAAGACATGATTTATAAAATTTTGGAAAATTCACCTTGGGCTGCCGCTCTTCGGCGAATACTTTTGCCTCCGGTGGTGACTCTTGCACTTTGAGACCTCGTAGCAGGTCTGCGTTTTCGAATTGGTGTGCTGCCTTCCGGTGTACCATTTCCGTTTTCCCTTTCTCTTTCCTTCGCACCGGAAGGTGGTATAGAATCTATCATTTTTTCCATACTTGAAAATCCTGGGGCGCAAATTGAGGCCGACCGAGTTTTCCTTCTAGGATTTTCTTCAGCCATCATATACTGGAAGACTTTTCCGGGCAGAAATTTATTTTCCTTTTCTCAACTCGAAACAATTCTTTCCCTACTGGGATTAAGACACTTTATTTCTATTAACTATTTCAATCCACACACTTTTTCTCTCCACCAAAAAAATAAAATTTAAAATAAATATTTGAGAGAAATAACTATTGAAGAGTACTTCAACTATCACTGATCCAAATAAAAAATTGTTGAGTGTTTGAAATGATCTTCCAAGAATTTCTGATAAAAACACTTTCAATTCTCGAGAGTTTATGAATATCCTTTGCAAGGTGCCACCAATTTCAGATTAGAAATTTTTGTTGGTTTATTGATATTTTTATTCTCGATCCTTATTTTTTCTCACGTGAGAATAAAATCAAAGGAATTGGAACTCGGTTAGTATCCATTTGTTATCAATTTTTATTCTACTTTTGTGTAAAGTAGCTGATAACAAAAAGGTGGTTTTTCTTCGAAAAAGATGTGGAACCAATGTTCGATTCCTGAAACATATAAATAATAAGATGTTAATTAGAATTCTATTTTTTTTTTTCAAATCAAATATTTATTTGAATAAATTCATTCTTAATTCAAAAGTAGCATTATGAATTTTCTACCAAAGAGCAAATTTTCAACCAATCAAATGGAACGAAAAAACAAACAGATTTCAATAAAATAGTCAGTGGAAGGAGCAGTACAATAATAGCCTCATTATTGTACTGTACAATAATAATAATAAATAATAATAAATTTTCAAAAATTTTCATATTTCTTGAATTTTTGTTGAATTTTTGACCAAAAAGATGAATTTTGGAAAAAAGTTGAATTTTTGACCAGAAGATGACTCTTTTACCAAGGGATAAACTTTCAACTAGTCCAACTGAACAACCAAATTTTTTTAACAAAATGGTTGAAGCCTCAACCAAATAAATGGATTATCAATCAACAAAAATGAGTCTTGCAATAAAAATGAAATAGTCAAATTTCGAGTTTGAATTTCAGACAAATTTTTAACTAAATAGTGAAATCAATAACCAACAATGTAAATTTTCTATAAACAAGATTAATTTTTCAAAAAAGGACGGAATTTAAAAAAAAAAACTAATTCTCTACCAAATACTTGAATTTTCAATCTATAATTGATACATTTTTTATTATAGAAGGAATAAAGAAAGTGACAGAAAAACAATGTACCAAAAAAAAAAAAATAACGGAAATAAAAAAAATTTCTTAACTTTCAACCAAGTATTTGAATTTTCAACAGAAAATATGCATTTTGAAGAAGAAATCTGTTGAGTTTTTGACCAAAAAACGCCTTTATCAAAGTAGTTCAATTTACAATCTATAAAGTTGCGTTTTCAAACAAATTGTTGAATTTATTTAGGAAAAAAATTAAAATCGAACCAAATACTGTTGAATTATTAAGAAAAAAGTTCATTTCCAACCGAAAAATATTACTTTTCTACCAAATTTTCAACCAACCAAATAGATGGACTTTTAATCAAGAAAAATAGACTTTAAACCAAATACTTGAATTTTCTACTAAAAAAGATATTTTTTGATCCAAAAATGAAATAATAAAATTCTTAGTTTAAAAATAAGAAGCAATTTTAAATAAATTAAAATGATAAAAAAGATTAAAAAAAAGATAAGAACTCGATTTAAAAAAAAAACAATTAAAATGATGAATTTCCAATGAACAAGAAAGCAAAGAAAAGTTTTCGAAAAAATATATTCATTTTTTACCAAATAGTTGAATTCTTTACTTATGAAGAATAAATTTCTAGCCAAAAATTAAATAAAGAAACTTTCAGATAAGAACCTTAATTTTTAACAACAAAAAACTGATTTTCAAAAAAAATAAATATCTACAAACAAAGAGGTGAATTTAAAAAAAAAAAATTTTGGACAAGGTAGTTGAATTTTTAAGCAAAAGATAAATTTAGAAGAAAACTGTCTAATTTTGATCATAAAAGAAACCTTCGCCAAAATAGGTGAATTTTCAACCCACAAAGATGCATTTTTGAATTAATTGTTGAATTTTTAGGCAAAGATATTACAATTCAACCAGAAGCAGTTGAATTATTACTAAAAAAAAGTTTTTAACCAAATAGTTGAATCCTAAGCCCAATATATGGATTTTCAATAGAAAAATGATTGGTAAATTTTCAACTAAAAACTAAATTTTGTGAACAGAAAATAAGTCAAATTTTCAGTTTAAAAATAAGAAAAATTTTCGAACAAATTGTTTAATCATTTACCAGAAAGATAAATTGTCGAAAAACGAGATAAATTTTCAACAAAGAAGATACATTTTTCAAACAAAGGCCAATTTTCAACAAAATACATTCATTCTTTACAAAATGGTTGAATTTTCAACTTATAAAAGATACATTTCCAACAAACATTGAATAAAGAAACTTTTAGATAAAAAAATCATTTTGAACCAAAAAAAAAGAGTTTTCAAGAAAGAAATTGAATTTTCGATTGAAAATATGAATTTGGAAGAAAATAGTTCAGTTTTCAAAAAAAATGAATTCGCTACCCGAAAGATTAATTTCCTACCACAAAAGTCAATATCTGAAGAAAAAAGATGAATTTTTAACTAAATTTCCGCATTTTAAAACCTGAAGGATGAATTATCTAGAAAACAATTGAATTTTCAAGACAAAAATATCATTTTTTAATAAAGTAGTTCAATTTTGAACCAAGTAGCTAAATCTTTCATAAAAAATATGACCTTCAAACAAAATGAATGCATTTTCAATGAAATAATAAAATTTGTAATCAAACGCTAGAATTTCTAAACAAGAAAGAAGAATTCCTAACTAAAAATATAATAGTCACTCAAAATTAATTCAATTTTTTTATTGGGTTTTATTGAATAAAATTAATTATTAAAGGGTCAGTTTTTTCCACTAGAAGAAAAAAAAAAAATTCAAAAATTTATCTTTTTTCATTACAATTTCTATTACCATCTTCAAATTTGAAATATTGGAAGCAGGCAATGATATAAGTTTATGAAAATGAAATTAAAAAGAAAGTTACAATTCTAAATTCCGTTTTACAATTTTCTAAATAATTCTAAAGGAAAAAATAGAATTTCATTCACGAGAGAATAATATATTGTTTCATTATATTTTTTCATAGTTGTGAATAAAAGATTAATCACTAAGCCGGAGTTAGTATCATATTTATAAAAAATTATTTATACTGAAAAGACTCTATAATAAACTTTTTATAAATAAAAAATTTCATCCAACTTCAAACTTCTCCTACGATCAATTTTATGTTTTTCGTTGTTTACAAAAATGTGTCTAAAAATATCAAATAATTATTTTTTCGCATCATTCTCATCAATATTTTCACACTTTTATTGAAAACAACACAACGAATTCCAGAGTGGTCGTCACAGAGAGAGAGAGAGACAAAAAATGCCGTTTTTTTTCAATTCGCAAAAATTTGATACGGTTCAAAAATATAATTCAGCTCTTTCATTTTCAATGCTCTAAATTGAAGAATAATTCAATGAATTTGCGAATTTTAAAAATTATTATAATTTTAGGAAATTTTAACTTGGAATTTTATTCAAACTGCTAATTTCTTATTAATTCAGAAGATAAATTATAATTATTTTAAGTATATTAAAATTAATATTTGTTCAATTGTTATCTACAAATCATAATTTAGCATGTTCGCCTATAAATTGAATTTTTTTGATGAAACGATTAAAATTGTAACGTTCAAAACTAAAATTTAGATTTCAAAAATATTAGCGATTCGATGGTTTCTGTTAAGAACTATTTAGTTTCAGATTATTTAGTTTTGAATATTAAATTCATAATTGATAGTTTGAAATAAACTGTGGAATACTGCTTAATATTGAAAATTTTTTATCTTATTAATTCAAAATTTTTAAATAGAATGGTTCATAAATTAAATATTTTGCAAAAAAAAAACAATCTTTGAATAGGATTACAAATTTGTTTAATTAAGAATCCATTAATTTGATATAGTCACATATAGAGAAAATAATTACCGAACCAGACATTTTTCGAAAAATCAAAATTCTCGAAACAAAGTAAAACCATTGAAAATGCTTGTTTCCGAAAGTGAATTGCCGAATTAAAAAATTGAGAAATTACTATTTTCCGGAATTAGAAAAAACGGGTTTTCAAATTGCACGAATAAATATTTTCGGAAGTTTTGTTTTCATTTGGAAAATTTACGTTACAATAATTATTTAACCTGTATTTTTCCACATTTGAGATTTTTAAAATAGAAAAAAAAAATGTTTTATCCACGTTTTTTATAAAAAGATTGGTTTTAAATGCGTTTAGTTTTCAATTGTTTAATTCGTTTGAACAACATTTGAAAATTCTTCAAATTGGAAGAAATCCAGAGTGTTGGTACATAATAAGAAGGAAAATTATTTTCATGTCAGGATTAATTGAAAATAGATGCTATTTGTCAATTTAAATAAACAAATTCAATGCTTGAATATTTTTGAACGAATAGACTCAAGTTTTCACAGCATCGACTAAGAATATTTTTCTGGCGACTCTGCAATTATATTCTTCAAATTGACAACAATTGTTCATTATTTAAACAATATTCGTTAACAAATTCAGAGTTGGGCTATTTAAGAAAAATAGGCTCTATTTTTAAAATGTAAATTTATTTTCTATGATTCTTATTGGTATGATATTTTCCAAATTGTCAACAATTATTATTTATGCACACAATATTCATAAACGAATTCAGAGTTTGGCTATTTTTGAACGAACAGACTATTTTTTTACAGAATTGACAAATAATATCTTGTCTATTATTTTTTGCTATATTTCATTGAAAATTCTAGAATATATTCATTGTTTGAACAATATTCGTAAACAAATTCAGAGTTTGGCTATTTCTGAAACCATTTCCTATGATACTTTGCAAATTCACGATAATTATTAAATATTTAAACAATTGTCATAAACGAGCCTTTTTGTTAACAATAACACAATTCTGAATTCGTTAACCAATATTGTTCACAAAGACATCGGAAAAATATTTCTAGTAGATTTTGTAAAGAAAATTGAGCCCATTTGTTGAAAAATATCCAAACTTACAATTTGTTTACACAAATTGTTTAAGAATTGACAAACTTTATTTCCAATGTATCGTGATGAAAAAATTATTTCTTTAAAATTTTATATCAAAACTATAGATATCAATGAGCAAAACGTTGCTAGTCCCGAAAAATTACTGTTGTTTATGAATTAGTTTATAACTTATTAGACATTTTTTTAATTTTTACCCACTGAAAATTATTTAGAAAAAGTTTCAGCATAGATATAAAGAATAGATAAAAGATATAAAATTTTGAATTCACTTTTCAATTTTTTAAAATGAAACTCCCCTTCTCTGTCACTTACAATAAAAAATTTCTTTTTTTTCTATTTCAGTTATTATTATTTTTTCAGTCCTTTCTTAATTCCGGCAAAATTGTCTTATTCTCGCTTTTTTTGCCAAAAGTGGTAATTTGAAAACGCTTTTAATTTTGATTTGTCGAGTCTTTCAAACTGAATTAAAACATTTTTCAAATTGAAATTGTACGCCTAAAATGAAGATCGAAAATAGAAAATATTTAAAGTAAAAAATTTAATAATTTTGTTTGTTATAATGATCTTTTATTTTATATGGGGTTCTTTTTCCTAAATGTACAATAGAATTTTATTTTTATTTTTGAATTTTGAAATTCGGAAATTTCATTATTTCGGGAACTCTAAATTTCGGAAATATGAAGTTTTGGAAATTCATTATTATCGGGAAATTGATAACTTCAGGAAATTGTACATTTTTCTTCTTGAATTTTGGGAATTTTAAATTTAGGGACTTTAAAAAATAGGCCTATTATTCGAAAAAATAAATAAAATCTCAACGGGAAATATAATTGTTGATATATTAAACAAGAACGATTTTAATTTCAATAAGAGGCCATTGAATATAATTAAAAAATAGGAATTGAGAAAAAATGCTCAAATTTGTGAAATTTTTAACCAAAGGGAATAAACTTCACGCAAAAAATTAATTTTTCACAAGAAATTCCAACTTTCAACGAATTAGTGGAATTTTTGACGAAAAGAGATTACTGTTTTGCCAAAAAGTATGAATTTTTGATCCAAAAGGACACATTTCCAAAAAAAGTTAATTTTCCAAAATTTTTAACAAAATGGACAAGTTTTCAAGCAAATAGCGAAATTTCTACAATTCAAAAATAGATAAAAAATAAAAAATTATACCAATGAATACAAATTTGCAACCAGCAAGTTAATTTTTGGCTAAGAAAGATGAATTTCCAACCAAATAGTTAAATTTTTAACTAAAGAGAATAAGTTTTCAACAAATAATAAACTACTAACATTTGCATTTGAATAAATAATTTAAAAAAAAAACAAATATTTTATCAATTAAATTCATTAAAAAATGGTTAATTTGTAACCATTTCTAAACTAAAAAAATAAGTTCTCAAGGAAAAATATAATTGTTGCTATGTTAACCAACAAAGATTTTAGCTTGAATAAACAATGTTTAATATAAATGTCAAACATTTTTAGAGAATAGTTAAATTTTCAAACAAATAGATAAATTTTTGAATAAAAAATATACTTTCAACCAAAAGTAGAATATTTAAATTTTAATCGAATAAATAGTGTTTGCTAATGATTGATTTGTCCACTTTAAAATATAATTCAAATATTGCATGAAATTTTGAATCCACTTTTCAATTTTTTCAAATGAAATTACCCTTCTCTGTTATTCACAATAAAAAATTTCAAGTTTTTTTTTTTGTTTCACTTATTATTATTATTTTGGTCTTCATCCAAATCCGGCGAAATTGTTTTATCTTCGTTTCTCTTACGAAAAGTGGTAAATTGGAACTGCTTTTAATTTTGATTTGTTTGAGTCTTTAAAACTGAATTAAAAAATTTTTTAATTGAAATTGTACGCCTAAAATGAAGATCGAAAATGGAAAATATTTAAAGTAAAATATTTAATAATTATGTTTCTTTGTTATTTGTTATTTTATGTGGAGTATTTATTCTCAAATATACAATACATTTTTATTTTTATTTGCGAATTTTGAAATTCGGAAATTTACTAATTTTGGAAATTCTAAATTTCCGGAATTTGAAATTTTGAAAATGTATTATTATCGGTAGATTGAACATTTCGGGAATTTGAATTTTTTTAAATCATTTGCATACCATTGCATTGTAACATAAGATGTCAAATTTGGAAATATTTCAAATGATTCTAAAAATGTGTAGAATTCCAGGTAGGAAAATAAATTCACAGTGTTTTCCCGTTTTTTCCCGGTCTCAGAAAATTCCCAGTCATTTCCCGGTTTTCCGGTCAAGCGAACAATTCTAAATTCCTGAAATTCTTATATCATCATAAAATTGTAAAAAAATTATATTATTATTAAAATATTATTTTGATTATTTACAATAAAAAATCTGAAGATTAAAATGAAAATTCTTCAAAAACAGGACTTAAAAATTTTTTATATTGAAGATGTTTGCTTAAAAATAAAGACATAATTTTACAATTAGTAAAGTTAACAATTGGCATTAGAAATTTTTGTAAAAGTTGAAATGGGACTGAAATAAAATTGCATTATAACATGTGACATTTCAAGCGATTGGATAGATTTTGATTTTAAAAATTTGAAAAATTCACGTTCAAAAAATATATTTTATCTTATTTCACGGGTTTCCCCGATTTCCGTTCCTAGGAACAACTCTAAATTTGTTTTTCCATAATTGAAAAAAATTATTGAAATATTATGGCTGCATGACATCTAATACTAGATAAACTATTAAATCCACTTTTCACTTTTCTTAAATTGAAATTTTCCATCTTTATTATTTGCACCAAAAACACAAGAGAAAAACATTAATATTCACACTCAGAAAAAACATTATTGTATTTAAAGAAAATTTCTTTGAATAAAAGAAAAATATTGATTGGTTCTCTGTCAAAGAAAAGTTTCTTTGATTAAAAAAAAAACATGTTTTCAAAAGTTTTTTTATGGTTTTGATTTTTTTTTTAAATTTTGTGGAACGACAAAAATATTTTAGAGAAGCCTTTTCCTTAATTCAAGACAAATATTTTTCTAAGTGTAAAAGTGACACCACAGATTGAATTTTGATCCAACGCAACACAGCGGAAAAGTTTTGGAAGCGGGAGATTCGAGCGCCTTTGAAAGAAATTCTGATTCTAATAATACGATCGATGAAAAACGCACCTTTTGTAAAAGTAAAATCACTTTTGATATTTAACGATCCTGAAATATCGAAGCTCACGTGACATATTATTATCGAGAATTAACCGGAGCTTATTTGCGAATAAGCTTATAAAATTTCACTTCCGAGAGCGGAACCTTTCGCGATGCGTTTCGCGAGATACTGAGCGTCGCAAGGCGTCGCGACGCCGTTGGTTGACTCGGGCGTCGTGAAAAGTCGGAAGTTCTCGGTTTGCACGGCCCTGGCAGCGGGCCAATTCTGCGCGCCCTATCACCCGCCAACCGACGACGCGACGAATCCGGCCTGTCTTTCATGAACTGACTCGCCAGGAAGTGCAACACAGAAGAAAACAAAAAATTTCTCGCGAAAGTTCAACGATTCCGCGGACAACGAAAAAAAAGTCTCTGTGCATCTAAAAAATGGGGAAAGAAGTAATTCAAGTGAACTTTCTCACAAGAAAAAAAAAAGTTTGGAGTTAAAGAACTTTGTGACAGGATTGGCTAATGAAAAACACAGGAAGGGCTTGCAGGAATTGCGAAACTGATCAAATTTTAATAATAAACAATTCAATTTCAATTTTTTTAGGCGGAAGGCACTCCTGAAAAAGGAGTTCAGTGAGGGTCGATTACACCGGATTGATTCGGATTAATTTTTGACCAATAGTTAAATTTTCAACCAAGAAGAAGATTAATTTAAAAAAAAAAATTGATTTGAATGTTTCATACAATTTTTTTAAATCTCTAAGAAATAAAAAAATTGCCCTCAAATCTGCAGATATTTTTTGAACTTTTTAAAAATATTTTGCAATATTTTGAAATGTTTTGAAATTTTCTTCAAAGATTAAACTTTCAGACAAGAATCAATAACATTTTTCTCGGAAATTTTAAAAAAGTGTCTTTGTTATTTTGAAACCTTTCAACATTCCTCAAAAACTTGTGACCCATTTTTCTAAATCATCAAAAATCTACGTTTTCGTTCAATTCAAAAATCCAAACACACAAATTTTCCCAAATTTAAAAAGCTTCCATTAAAAAAGATTAAAATCGAATAAGTAGTGTACGCTAATAATTGATTTGTCCACTTCAAAATATAATTTAAATATTGCATAAAATTTTGAATCCACTTATCAATTTTTTGAAATGAAATTCCCCTTCTCTCTCATTTACAATAAAAAAGTTGTTTTTTTCTGTTTCAGTTATTAATATTATTTCGGCCTTTTTCAAAATCCGGCAAAATCATTTTATCCTTGTTTTTTTTTACCAAAAGTGGCAAATTGGGAAAGCTTTTAATTTCGATTTATTTATTTGAGTCTTCAAAACTGAATTTAAAAATTTTTTTAATTGAAATTGTGCGCTTAAAAATGAAGAGCGAAAATGAAAATTATATAAAGTAAAAGATTTAATAATCATTTCTTCTGTTATGATTATGTTTTTTTTCATATGGGGTATTTATTCTCAAATATACAATTAAATTTTATTCTCATTCGCGAATTTTAAAATTCGGAAATTCAGTTGAAATTAATTTTTTTTCAATAAAAACTTATTTAAAGTTTCTTCTGGAATCTATGGACAATTCTTCCTTATTAAAACCTTTCAAAATCTTCAAAAAAAATACTAAACTTTATTGAGCAATTTTTCAAAATTCAATTTTTTGTTATGAATTGTTTAAAATCTTTAAAAAACAAAGGAATTGCCTTCAAATCTTCCAGATATAGTTTTGAACTTTTTAAAAATATCTTGCAATTTTCGAGACGTTTTGAAATTTTCTTTGAAAATTAAGTTTCAGAATGAAAATTCAATAAAATTTTTCCCAGGAATCTTAAAAAAGTGTTTTTGTTATATTGAAACCTTTCAACATTCCTTAAAAGCTTCTGAACCATTTTTCTAAATCTTCAAAAATCTACATTTTTGTTAAATTAAAAATTAAATATTCTCTTAAAATTAATTTTTTTGAATAAAAACAAATTTTAAGTTTCCGCAGGAATCTAAGGACAATTCTTTATTATTGAAACGTTTCAAAATCTCGAAAGAAAAAAACAAACTTTATTTTTTAATCTTCAAATATTAAATTTTTAGTTATAAATTGCTGGAAATCTTTTTAAATTTTCAATTATTATTAAGTCTTTTAGAAACATTCAAATATCTTAAGAATACATTTAATTTTTTCCTAAAGTGTCACAAAATTCTCAAAAAATAAAAAAAATAGCCTCAAAATCTTCCACATTCTTTTTTAATAACTTTAGATATCTTCCGACATGTTTCGAAATATTTTTAAATATTCTCTTGAAATAATTTTTCTTCAAATGATGATTTTGTTTTTCACCAGAAAATGAAGATTTTTTAATACTACTTGAAAAAATTTCTAAACATTTTCACTGAATCTTCAATAGTCAATTTTTCTTTTGAACTATTTGAGATCTATGAAAATTTTACTTATCACTGAAATTTTGTCAAAACTTCTTGTACATGAGTTATCAACTAACTAGTTAATTTTTTACATATAATTCATAATTTTAATTTAATTTTCAACCAAAAAGATGAATTTTCGACTCATATGAAGAATCTTCAACGCAAAAAAAAAAATAAGTTTCAACAAAATTATTGAATATTTTTCAAATTAGATGAATTTTTAAGAAAAATAGATAAGTATATAACGGAAAATGTAATTATTTATGTTTCCACAAAAACTGAAATTAATTTTAAATTAAAAACAGTCCAACAAACAGACAAATTTCGGAGAAAATAATTGAACTTTAAATTAAATATTTAAATTTTCAACCAGGAAAATTTATTCTCTAACGAAAAATATGGATTTTCAACAAAATATATAAATTTTTAATAGAGTAGTTGAATTTTCAACTTAAAATATCACTTTTTCACCAAGAATTGTTTGGTTAAATTTTGAAGTTAAAAAAATAGTTTTCAACTGAAAGAAATGAATTTTCAAAAAACTAGTCAATTTTTTTACCAAAGAGATAAATTTTAAGCCAAAACATTAGTTTTCAACAATGTAGTTGAATTGTCAACTAAAAAAGATGAATCTTCAACCAACAGTCAAACTTTCAACCGGATTTCGCAATTTTCATTTACTTTTGAACCCAAAAAATGAATTTTCAACTAAAATAAAAAATCTTTAAAAAAAAAATAAATTTTCATCCGAGAAGATTAATTTTCTAGCGAAAAAGATTTATTTTTAAAAAGATATATGAGTTTTAAATGAAGTAGTTGATTTTTCAACTAAAAAATATCAATTTTCCACCGAATATCGACTGGTTAAATTCGAAGTTAAAAAAGTTATTTTCAACGAAAAAAATGATTTTTAACAGACTTGTTGAATCTTCATCCAAAATGCATAGTTTTAAGTAAATTTTCAAACAAAAAGATGAATTTTCTACTCAAATTTTCAACAACAAAAATTTATTTCAAAATAATTGCTAAATTTTCTACAAAGTAGATTAATTATATTTCGTCGTCTCGTTCTTCTGGATCAACTTTGTAGTCATACACTTCCTGCTTGATCTGATCACAGTTTTAAAGCTATTTTAAAAAAGGAAAAAAGTTTCCGCCAGCCGTACGGTTTCCCTTGGCGCTAGCTCTGCGTATCCGGTAACTCATTGTATTCTTCTGTGCGATCTGAACACGTTGTTTTCTCCGATTTCTTTAGTGTTTTATTATTAATTCGCCTAGTTTGTAAAGTGGGAAGTCGCTATAGTGAAGATTCTGTTACTAGTAGATCGAGTAGAAGAAAACGCCATAGAGATAGGTCTCTGAGTAAAGAAAATCATGGTAAAAGATATCGCTATCCTAGCGAGGAAGGTCGTCGCCCGCGCTCAAGTAGTTCGACTTATTCTGTGAGTAGTGTTGTGTCCTATCGAGAGAATTACAGTGGAAGACGTTATGCCAGAAAATCACGAAGTCGCAGCCTTTCTTACGAAAAAGAACGTAACAGGTATGTTCGCAAAGATCGTGCATATCTTGATTCAAGATATTTGAGTAGGCATCATGGCGACCATAGATCTCTTCATAGCGAAGAGCGTAAAGTCCGTTCACATCGCTATGAACGAGAAGACAGTTCACATGGCGAACGCAAAGACCGTTCACATGAAAAACGCAAAGATCGTTTACTTCACGAACGCAAAGATCGTTCACATGACAAACGAGAAAATCGTTCACACGACGAATGCCAAGATCGTTCACATGAAAAACGCAAAGATCGTTTACTTCACGAACGCAAAGATCGTTCACGTGATGTTGAGTACTCGCCTTCGAGAACACCGGAGACTGATTACAAAGAATGCTCAGTAGAGGGCAGCAGTTCCTCTTTCCAGAGTTCACCAGAAGAATTTCAAGGTGGAGATGTTCAGCTAAATGAGACCACACTTAAAATTTTAGGAGACGACCTGTCAGAGACGCAGGTTATATCTGTCAATGTTCACAACGTCCTAACCAAAAAATGGACAGAAATATTACAGAAAGGATTAAGCAAAGAAGCTATGCAAGAATTACTCAAAAAGTATTCTTTTCCTAAGGATTTCGAAGCAATTCGTCCGCCGACTATCAATCCAGAGTTCAAACATATGATTGGTGAATCAGGTACTAAGAAAGATGGTTTTCAAGTTGTTGCGCAGAATAAGTTAGGTACAGCGATATACGCTATCGGTCTCGCCCTAACCATGATGTTTAATGAGGGGGGAGAAGGTAACCCCACTATTTTGTCGTATTTAAGTGACGCAGGAAGAATCCTGGCTGATGTTCACTACAACGTTTCGGTGATGAGGCGTGCTTTTATTACACCTAAGGTAAACCAAATGGTGAAGGACATTACTGAGGAATTACCAATCGACAAAGTTCTTTTTGGAGAGGACCTTTCGACCCGCATGAAGGCCGCAAAGGACGTGGAAAAAACAAGTAAAGACTTGGTGAAACCATCTGGTTCTAATAAGGCCGTAAAACCGAATCAGGTTTCTCAACGAAAGAAGATTTTTTCGAATTCTGGCTATAAGCAATCTTTAAACTCCAGAGGCCCGGCCAGGAGAGGTTACAGGAACCAGAACAGGGGTCACCAGGACGGGCCGAGGAGAGGATACAGAGGGACCCACCAATATCTTCGCCAATATTGAAGGTTAGTGGAACAGCTGGTCGAATCAAATTTTTTAAGGACACGTGGAAAGAGTTTACTAGTGATAATGTTATCCTTGAATATATAACTGGTTATAAAATATCATTCTTTAAGAAGGTTTTTTCAAAGAAATAAACCTGTTCCTGTAATAACAGGATCTGAGTTCCATCAATACAAATTAGCTATTGATGAACTCATTGCCAAGGGTAGTATCAAGGAATGTCAACCCACCGAAGATCAATTTATTTCGTCTTATTTTTTAGTAGACAAGCCAAATGGGCAAAAAAGATTCATTCTTAATTTAAAGAAATTGAACGAATTTATAGTCACCCCATTTTAAATTAGAAGACCACAAAACAGTAATTAGGTTGTTAACCCCGAACTGTTACATGGCGTCTATTGATTTAAAAGACGCTTATATGTTGGTACCGATTGCAGATGAGTTCAAAAAATTTCTACGTTTTGAATTTGACAAGACACTCTATGAGTTTAATTGCTTGCCTTTTGGCCTTTGCACCGCACCATTTGTCTTCACTAAATTGATGAGACCCGTAGTCCAGGTTTTGAGAAGCGAGGGTTTTTTATCTGTTATCTATTTGGATGATATTTTGATGATAGGAAGAACTGAGAAACTTTGTCGTTTAAATGTTTTACGTACAACAGAGTTGCTGAAATCTCTAGGGTTTTTATTGAATATTGAGAAGTCCTCGTTAAAGCCTTCACAGCAGTGTAAGTTTTTAGGGCTCCTTTATAACAGCCAAGAATTCGTAGTTGAATTGCCACAGGAAAAGAGGATAAAGATACTAAACTTAGCCAAAAACTTCCGATTAAAGGAGGAATGTAAAATAAGAGATTTCGCTCAGTGTATTGGGATTCTGGTTTCAGCATGTCCAGGGGTAAAATATGGTTGGCTTTACACAAAATCAATGGAACGACAAAAATTTCTATCTTTAAGAATCTCTCACGATAATTTCGACGCAAGAATGCAAATATCAGATGATGTAAAAAATGATTTAGATTGGTGGATTAAGAATGTCTCAACAATCAGTAATCCAATTAGAAATTCAAGTTTTCTGATAGAAATTTTCTCAGATGCTTCTCTAACTGGATGGGGTGCATGTTGCAAGAGCAAAAAGACACACGGCTGGTGGAATCAAGAGGATCAAAAAGAGTGTATCAACTTCTTGGAATTGAAGGCCGCGTTTAATGGTTTAAGATCTTTTGCGTCAGAAAGATATTCTTGTCAGATTCTTCTTAGAGTTGATAATACAACCGCGATGTCATACATCAATCGTATGGGTGGGGTGCAATATCAAAAACTAACCAAGATGGCAAAAACGATATGGCAGTGGTGCGAAAAAAGAAATTTGTGGATATTTGCTTCATACATTAAGTCCAAGGATAATTCGATAGCAGACAGGGAATCGCATATTCTGCCAACCGAGACTGAATGGGAGATAAACGATCAGGTTCTTGGTTTAATTAAAGATAAATTTGGTGAATTTGACATCGACTTGTTCGCAACTAATATAAATAAAAAATGTGACAAATTCATTTCATGGTATAAAGATCCAGAATCCTTGACAATCGATGCATTTACTGTACCATGGTCACAATTTTATTTTTATGCTTTTCCTCCCTTCTCATTGATTTTACGAGCAATAAGAAAAATTATAGATGACGAAGCAGAGGGACTGTTAGTAGTACCTCTCTGGCCAACTCAAGTTTGGTATCCACTATTTTTAGAATTTTTGGTGGAGGAACCTCTGTACTCGGGTCCTCAGGTAGACTTACTTATATCTCCTTTCAGAGAAGCCCATCCGTTGGCCAGCAAACTTATCCTGGTGGCAGGCAGGTTATCGGGGAGGCTTTCCGTCACAAAGGGGCTCCAGAAGATGCCATACCGCTCATGATTGACTCTCTAACTAGATCAACGATCCAGCAATATGAGAAGCCACTACGATTATGGTGGGATCATTGCATTAAGAAGCACATCTCCCCATTCGAAGCGACTACGGCAGAAATTATGATATTTTTATCAGATGTTCTTGTGAACATTGGCTCTTGCGGGACCCTTAACTCGTATAGATCTGCGATCTCTCTTATTTCCTTATCAGAAGTTGGTTCCGATCCATTAATGAAACGGTTCTTTAAAGGTGTTTCAGTAGGGAAACCACAGGCACCTCGTTATAACTTTACTTGGGATCCACAGACTGTTCTTAATTTTCTAAAAACTTTATATCCAAATGAGGATTTGTCCACTGAGCATTTAGCGCATAAATTACTAATGTTGTTAGCTTTAGTAACTTCACAACGAGTACAAACGTTATCGAAGATAATAATAGGAAATATTCATTTTTCGAAGGACGTCATTCAAATTAAAATATCGGATAGGATAAAGACCTCGAAGGTCAATAGGCCACAGCCTTGTCTAACAATTCCTTTCTTCCGTGATCAGGCGGAGCTCTGTGTAGCATCTACGTTGCAGGATTATTTAAATCGAACAAAACCTTTGAGAAATTCCGTTGATGAGTTATCTATAACATGTAAAAAATCGTATACAGCTGCATCAACCCAAACACTAGCACGTTGGATAAAGGCCACGCTTTATGAGAGTGGAATCGATGTATCTCTTTTTAAGGCACATAGTACGCGACATGCGTCAACTTCAGCAGCAAAAAGATCTGGAGTTAATGTTGATGTAATTTGCCGTACTGCAGGCTGGACAGATAGATCGTTAGTATTTGCCAGATTCTATAATAAACCGTTGTGTGATAACACATTTTTTTCAAGGGCTGTATTACAAGGTGAAAAGTAGATTTATCACTAACGTTTTTCCCAGGACTTTGTAAGCGTATTTTGTACATTAAAAGTGTATATCATTTTTTCAAAATCGCAATTGTTTACTTTAAACATCTACAAATTTGATCTAGAAGAACGAGACGACGAAATATAATTAACCGATTAAACGAACTTACCTTAGTGAAGTTCAATCGGGATTATATGAGTCGTCTCGTTCGAATAGATCAACCCCTCCCAACCCTAACAATTTTTTCTTTTAGGGAAAAAATCCCTGCAATTGCGATTTACTAGCTTTAAAATTAATGAGTTACCGGATGCGCAGAGCTAGTGCCAAGGGAAACCGTACGGCTGGCGGAAACTTTTTTCCTTTTTTAAAATAGCTTTAAAACTGTGATCAGATCAAGCAGGAAGTGTATGACTACAAATTTGATCTATTCGAACGAGACGACTCATATAATCCCGATTGAACCTCACTAAGGTAAGTTCGTTTAATCGGTTAATTTTGAATCAAGCGAGATGAATTTATACCGAAGACGTTTTCTAAATGAAAAAAAGTTTTTTTAGATAAAGTATTTTCTAGAAATAAATAAAATAATATTTTTATGTAACACTGAATGCTGTTCCAATAATTCTTTTCCATAGAAATATTGAATGTAAGTTGTAATGGAAATTGACCAATTTACAAAATTTTTTCCAATACCATAAAGAATACAAGATAATATGAAAAATAATACAATGTCAAAATTTCATATAACTATTAATTTGTTCAAAAATTTTGAACACTTAAATTTCAGCTGAAATTGAATTATAAATCTTGAGAACAAGAAAATAAGTATCATTAGTTTGTTTTTAAATTTATATAAATATAATATTTATAAGATTTTGGGAAAATTCAAAACGATTTTTGAATATCTCAGATGTGTCAAGAAAAAAGTTAGAAGATTTCTTAGAAATTTTTTCCCAATTCATAGGATTTCACATAATATTAGAAAAAATTCTAGTCTTTTAAATTTTGGTAAAAATCAAGAAAAATTTGAAAAATTTTCGGAAATATTTCTAAGCTTTCAAATATTTCTAATCTATTTTAAAGCTCCTAAATTTCTGAAAATATCATTAACGGACTAGAATTTATCATAAGATTTTGAAAAATTATTCAAAATGTAAATCAATGCATTATAATCTTCCAAATTTTCCCATGAATTTCAAGAAAATTGGTTTATTCACTTGAAACCTTACGAAATTCTTTTAAAACTTCTACGGTTTTTTTAAATCTTCAAAAATCTTTCAAATTAAAAAATTCTTCTTGTTGTCTTTAATTCTTCTGAATATTTCTTTAATTTACACGATTTTTTTAGTTTAATTTTTTTATTTTACCAAATTGAAATATTTTGCTTCAAAAACAGCTACACTCAACGAATCTAAAGAAAATTCTTTTTTAATCTCTTCAGACCTTCTAAACCTTCTAATTTTTGAAAATTAATCGAAGTTTTCCGGATTTTTTTTTAATTCTGCAAATAAAAAAAAATCTTTATGGATGTTGTGAACTCTTTTGAAATAATCTCTCAAAATTAATTTTTCGAAATAAAAAATCATTTGAAATTTTCCTATGAACCTATTTTTTTATTTCACAAGTTTCAATTATTCTTCAATCCTTCCAAAAATATGGGGTATCTCTTAAACTTACTCGAATTTTTTTTTAAATTATGTAATATTGCAAAATTGCACAATTTTACATTAAAATCTTTGACATTCTTTTCAAACATTTTAGGAAATAATTAAAAATCTTTTGTTATCTTTTACAATTGTTCATTACGAAGCAATAATTTAAAATGTTCCCTTGAATCTTGAGAAAATTTTTTCATTCTCTTGACACCCTGACAAATTCAGTTCACTTAAAATTTTTCTGAATTTTTAAAAATTAGAAAAAAATGGTCTCAAAGTCCTCTATATTATTTTTCCAAGCATTTCGAAATCTTCAAAACTTGGAGCTATTCTTTTGAAGTAAAAATTAAACCTTTTGAAATTTTTTCACGAATATTCAAAATATTTAATCTCCTGAAATCTTTCATACTTATTGAAAAGCTTCTAACTTTTTTGCGAATTATTCAAAATATGTTTTTTCCCGTAATTAAATTTGTCTTATCTCTTTGAAAATGCAATACGATTAAAATACTCTCCCCCTCCACAACTCAATCAAATTTTAATAACAAATTTTTAAACATTTCAAAAAAAAATCAAATTTCAACAAAAAATGAGTTTTCAACAGATTTGTTCAATTTTCAACCAAAGAGATGAATTTTTAACTAAAATTTATAACTTCAATTAAATTTTGAACCGGAAAGATAAAGTTTTTGCTAAAATAGTTAAATCTTCAACACCAAAGTCTGAATTTTTGAGTTTGAGTTTCCAGCCAGGAAAATTAGTTTTCCATTTTTGAAAAACACGTATTTCAAAGTAAAAAATATCAACTCTTAATTGAAAATTTCGATTTGTATAAAAGAATAGAGTAGTATTATTTTTAGTTCAAAAAATTAATTCCCTACCCATTAAATCGACTTTTCAACGGAATTTTTACATTCTCTACCAAGGAGATGAATACTCAACCAAAAAAAAGAAAAATTCAATCAAGCAGTTCAACTTTCAACCAGTTAGATGAATTTTTGCAAAATAGACGATTTTTCTACCATGAAGGATAAATTTTTAATCAAGAAGGAAAAGCGTTCAAAAAATAGGTGATTTTGCGAATTTTTAACAAAATAAATGAATTTTCAGCTAAGAAGGGTGCATTTTCATAAAAAATGAAATGGTTACATTTTCTGATCGGAAATCAATTTTCAACCCAAAAAAAAAGTATTTCCATGAAAATAGTTAGATTTTCCACCAAACCATTTTCGACTAAAATCAAGAATCTCCAACTAGAAAACTTAACTTCTAATAAAGTAGTTCAAACTTCAGCAATAGTTATATTTTCCGTTGAATAATTAATTTGCAAACAAACAAAAACGAATTTTAAACATTATAAGTGAATTTTGAGCCAAGGAGATCAGGTTTCAAATCAAAAAGAAGAATTATCGACTAAAATAAAGAATCTTCAACAAACAAAAAAAATTTAATAACGTTTTTATATCTCTCACTGAAAATGTGAATTTTGAACAAAAAGAGATGAATTGATAAAGAAAAATGCAATAGTTGATATTTTAACTAAAATTCACTTTAATTTAAAATTGAAAGCACTTTAACTCAACCGAAAAGAGAAATTTTCACCCAAATAGTTAATCTTCTAACCAAATATTTCAATTCACGAACAAGAAGAATGAATTTTAAACGAACTAGTTATATTTTCAACCAAAGAGATAAATTTTCAATTAAAATTGATCATGATCGTTTCATTTTTCAACCAAAAAAATTGATTTCTAACTAAAATGAAGAATAATTAACCAAAAAAATGACTCTGTGAAAAAATTGTTGAATTTTTTACAAAGCTGATGAATTTTGAACCAAGAAGAGATAAAGTTATGAGGAAAAATGCAACAGTTGATATTTCAACAAAAATGGATTTAAATTAAAAATGACAAAACCTTTGAAGTCAACAAGAGAAATAAATTTTCAAGAAAATAGTTGAATCCTCAACCAAAAGAGATGAATATTCAACAATATAGTTTTCAACCTAAAATAATATCTTTCAACCAAGTAGTTGAATTATTAACCGTAAAGATAAATTTTCTGTCAGCAATTGAATATTCACATTTTTAATTAGAAAAATCAATATTTTTAACAAAAAATAAATTAATTTTTAACGGGAATTTTTTCGCTGAAGTTCAATGATTTCGCGGACAACGAAAAGCAATATTGTAGAAAAACAAAGGAAGAGGTTGCAGAAATTGCGGTCCGGGTCAAATTTAAATAATAAAGACCTAAATCTTCCAGATATTTTTGGAAATTTTCAAAAATATTTTGCGGTTTTATGAAATGTTTTGAAATTTTCTTTAAAAATAAAGCTTCCAGAATGAAAATTCAATCAAGTTTTTCCCAGGAATCTTGAAAAAGTGTTATTGTTCTATTGAAACCTTTTCAAAAATCCTTAAAAGCTTTTAGACCATTTTTCTAAATCGTCGAAAATCTGCGTTTCCGTTAAATTCAAAAATTAGATATTCTCTTTAAATTGATTTTATTTGTGCAAAAACTGATTTATAGTTTCCTCAGGAATCTAAAGACAATTTTTTATTATTGAAACATTTCAAAATCTCGAAAAAAATACTACACTTCATTCAGTTATCTTTAAAAATGTAAGTTTTGTTATAAATTGCTTGAAATCTGTTCAAATTTTCAATTATTATCAAGTCTTTTAGAATCTTTCAAACATCTTGAAAATGAATTTAACTTTTTCTCAAAGTGTCAGAAAATTCTTCAATAATAAAAAAAATATCCTCAAAATTCTCCACAATTTTTTTTAATCACTTTAGATATCTTCCAAAATGTTTCGGAATTTTTTGTAAATATTCTCTTTAAAAAAGTTTTTTAAATTCTGATTTCGAGTTTAACCAGGAATTCAAGAATTTTTTAAAATATTGAAGCCTTTCAAGCTATTCGGAAAAAATTCAAAACATAATTACAAAATCTTCAAAAATCTATATTTCCTTTTAAATTGTTTAAAATTTTTCGTTTTTACTGAAATGTTGTCAAAACTTCGATTTACATGAGTTATCAAATAACAAGTTGAACTTTTAAGCATAATTCATAATTTTAATTCAATTTGCAATCAAAAAGATGAGTTTTTCACTCAAATGAAGAATCTTCAACGCAGAAAAAAATGAATATAATAGAATCAAAATTTTTGAATTTTCTTCAAAGTAGATGCAAACAAATTTTAGAAAAAATATTTGAACTTTGAATTAAATATTTAAATTTTTAACCAGGAAGATTTGTTGTCTAACGAAAAATACGGATTTTCAACAAAATACATAAGATTTCAACGAAATACTTGAATTTTCAAACGACAATACCATTTTTTGATCAAGAATAATTTGCTTAAATTTTTTAGTTCAGAAAATAATTTTCAATTAAAAGAAATGTATTTTCAAAAAACTAGTTAACTTTTCTACGAAAGATTTTCTACCGAAAAATGTAATAGTAGATGTTTCAAGTAAAGCAAATTTTGATTTTAAGTTAAAAACAACGATAACACAAAAATAAAAATAAAAAAAAAATAATTTTTTTGGAAAACGGCACAAGGTACGAAAAAAAAGAAACTACAGTTCTTCATCCATTAAGGATCTAAATAATTATTAAGGATAATTTTTAGATGGAAAAAGTAAATTTTCCTTTAGTTGTAACAAACAAGATTAAAAATAAAAAAAATAAACTTTTGGAAAAACGACATGATAGATGAAAAGAAAAATGGAACGACAAAAGTTGTTCAACTCAAAAAGATCTTCAAACTAGTTATAAACTTTTCCCATTATTTTTCACGAACAAAACAGAAACAAAAAAAGTCGTTATTGATGACAAATTTGGATAAGTTTTCACTTTTTTTTTGGAAGGGGAACTTCTGTAAATTTATTTCTTTCTTAGTTTGTATCGTATGTCCGAAAATTTAATTTAAAAAAAAAGTTTAAATGTTAACAAAAAAATTTTCAGTCTGATTCAGAATTCTTGAATTTCAAAAAAATGTTTTTTACGTATAAAGAAGAACATTGCATTCTATCAAAAAATGATTAATGAACAACAAGCGTGTCCTGTGACAAAGTAATTACAAACAAAATTTGTAGATCTTTTTTGGGTGCAAAATTTTTGTTTATTCATTTTTTTCGTATCTGGCATAGTTTGACCGCAAATTTGAATTTTTGAATTTTAATTATTTCTTATGCAATCAAAATTTGAATTTTCGATTTTTCGAAGGAATTAAAAAAGTTTTTATTAAAAAGTTTTTCAAATTGATAAATTGTTCAAATTTCTGAGCATTACGAATAACCGTAGAGAGAATTTTAAATAAATTTTAAATAAAAATGAAGAAAAATTATTATATATAATAATTTATAATTAAGAATTTTCTGAATAAACTTTTCCCTCCTTATAGATAATAAATTAATATTTAAATATTTA
>CAKNXH010000657.1:60043-78378 GCA_932178445.1 Andricus quercusramuli | reverse complement strand
TTTGAAAAAGATTGAATTTTCGTCCAAAAAAGATTTTAATTTGACTTTTTGACATTTAAATATGAGTTCTAAATGAAAAGTAAATTTTCTTCAAAGATACTTGAATTTTCAAAAAAGCTGTTGAATTTTTAACCAAAAAGAATAAATTTTCAATAAAATTATTGAATCCTCAACCAAAAAGTTGCATTGTTATTCAAGAAGAGTGAAATTTCTACTCAAACAGATGAATTTTCAAATCAAAAAATCAAATTTAAAAAAAGTTTGAATTCTCATCCAAAAAGAGGAATTTTCAACAAAACAGTTGAATTTTCAACCAAAAAGGATGACTTTTCAAATTTAACTTTAAATTATCAAGAAAGAGTACATTTCTACTAAAACAGCTGAATTTTTAAATTATTTATACCAATTTTCAACTGAATAGTTGAATTTTCATCCAACAAAGATTTCAGTTGACTTTTCAAGACCAAAATATGAATTTTAAACAACAAGTAAATTTTCTATGAAGTAGTTAAATTTTCAACCAAAAATAATGACTTTTTAACAGAACTTTCAAATTCTCAAACAAATGGTAAATTTTATCTCTAAAAATATAATCTAAAATCAAAATTGAAATATTTCGAATTCATTTTGCTCGACAGTTATTCAAATTCATATAAATTCTCTGACTTTTGCCAGATTTTTACATTCTAATCCTATAATGAGAAAGTAAATTTGTGTAAAATATGACCCTGTTTTTGTCAAATGTCCACGTTTTGAGACCCCCTGAGCCCGAAAAACAGGTTTTTACAAAATGTCTGTCTGTTAGTCCGTCTGTTTGTTTGTATGTCTGTTAGTCTGTCTGTCTGAAGATTTTTAGTTTGTTAGCACGATAACAAACACAATTTTATTATTTTTGAGAATATTTTTTTTCAAAATTTTATGGACGGATAATAACAGTACACGAAAAGGCGAACAAAATATTTTCATGACTTTTTTTGATAGAAGAAAAAATACCGGAGTGATGCCATTTCCAAAATTTCAAAAAACAAACGAAAGTGAACGTTGTAAGTTAAACAACGCACGATATGAAAAGTCAAGGAAAGAAAAATGTCTCTTTTTTATCACCTTACAATATCGTTATGAGACTTTCCCAAATTTTTATTTTCGAAGTTTTATCGCACAACAAAATAATGAAAAATGAAAAATTCCATTTTGCGATCAAACTATACAAGATACGAGAGAAAATGAATGAGAAAAAATTGTACACTAAAAAAAGTTCTGCATATTTGTCATGAATCACTTTTTGATGGGACGTGTAGTTTTTGTTTCATTTGTGAAGAAACAGATTTAAGAGTGAAATAAATTAAATTTTCGGACAAACAACACAAACCAAGAAAAAAATTAAAAGATATTATTTTATAATATTTTCGTTTTTTCAATTCAAATATCGTGCGCAAATGTCTGGATGAGAATGCGTTCCTTAAGGTTGATAGAACCTTAAGTAAATTAGATCTCCTCTTCAACAGTGATCTCCCCTTCTATCGAGCGCGAAGCGCGAGATAAATATATGATCGAGCGCGAAGCGTGCGATCCAACAGCCGCGCGTCCTAGGCGCCCTCAAACTTGGAAATCGTAACAACATCTTAACAAACAAACGTAACAAACGTAACAAACAAACGTAACAAACAAACATAATAAACAAACGTAACAAACAAACGTAACAAACAAACGTAACAAACAAACATAATGAACAAACGTAACAAACAAACGTAACAACTTGTAGCACCATCTCTCGCCCCCCCCCCCCCTTGAGCTGTTACGTAATTTAAGTACGGTCTCTCATCTATACTTAATATAATTAATATAGAAAATCGAAAAATAACCCTTAAAAGGAAATGTTCCTGAACAAAAAATTTTTCTATTAATAGGTGTGAGTGGGAGAATTCCTGATGTGCATTCAACGGAATAACAACAGCAGGGTCAAAAAATTCCACCAAGTTTGTATGAATTAGTTCCTGAGAAATGACAAGAAATTCCAAAGAACATCGAACAAAACTGCCTTAATTATGATTGACCGTGGAAGTTCATAGGGAGAAAATGCATCTCATTGCAACCATCCGAAGATAGATGGACCAGAGAGGATATTTTTGACTCATAGCGGTTTAAGACTATTTCTGTCCTCGCAAATATATATAGCTTCAACTCTCTCCCGTCTCTCGCCTCTCTCTCGCACTTCGGATTGAAATTTTGTGATATTAGAAGCTCAATTTGAAATTCTACAATAAAAAATCATTCAGATTTCGGATTTTATTATCAAAAATTGGCGAAAGTTTCGGATAGGAATTGATTCCGAATTATTTCAAAATCTGTATCCAAACCAACCCGAATCAATCCGAACTAAATCGGAAATTTTTCTAAATTTCGTTCGATTCAAATTGGTTAAAAATTAATCCGTCTCAATCCGGTTCAATCCGAACCAATCCGAACCAAATTTTCAATCCAAATTGATCCGAATCAATGCAAATTTGGATTTGATGTATACTGCATTTTCAATCCGAATGAATCCGAGTTCGGATTGACTTGGAATGAAAATTTGGTTCGGAAGAATTCGGATTGAATGGGATTGAGCCGGATTAATTTTTAATCGATTTGTATGGAACGAAATTGAGAACTTTTTTCGAATTGGTTCTGATATATTCGGATTTGTTCGGATACAGATTCGGAATGATTCGGAATGTATTCTCATACGAAATTTCACCGAATTCCTTTTTGTCAAAATTATGATTGACAAAAAAAAATAAATCCTCAGTGATAAATATTTATTAAAGTACATATATACAAATAGAAAACAATAATTAATAATATAATATTTTTTTATCGTTAATTCCGAGCGACCATATTAATCGAGAAAAAAATTCCCGTCCATTTCCCGGTTATTTTTTCATCTTCACAAAAAAAGCTTCGAACTAGAACAACTAAAATTGTTTCCATTCGAAATTACAAAAACTGAACTGCGAATTACAATACTTAAAGTAGAAATGTTGAATTTTCATCTTAGGAAATTAAAGCCTTTTTTTTGAAATGCTTAATAAATAAATAATGGTTGAACTTGTAAAAATTGTACAGTTGAAAGAATGACAAATATAGGAGAGAGTGGTCCTAAGTCGGCACAGTAACAGTTTTTGTCGAAAACAGGGGGAAAAATGCCTTTAATGGAGCTCTAATGTCTTCAGTCAGGTACCACGATCTCTTATCTACAATTCTATGTCGTTCACAGCACTATGGAGTGATTTTTGCGATCTGAATGCAGCGCAAAGTGAAGAAATCGATTTTTGATATTTCTCGAATTGGTGGTCCTAGGCCGGCACCCCCTGGTCATGATTGAGCACATAATCTTTTTTGCCCAAATGCAAAAAAAGCGAAGGTCTTGTACTTGTGAGGAGAAAATTGACAAATTCAAACCATTTACAATAAAAAAAACATGTAGATTATTGTCAAACTTTATTTATAGGGTGGGCATCTACCACAGACAAGCAACATGCAGCCAAAACAGAACCAAACTAAAAAAAACTAACAAGAGACAAGTGACATGGAATTGAAACACAAAAAAAAAATAACACACAAAAAAGGTGCCGACTCAGGACCACCTGCTTGGTGCCGACTTAGGACCACTCTCCCCTATTTGAATCCATGCTATAATTTTCAATTCTTTTTGTTAATGAATGAATCAAAGAATGCATATATTCAAAAAATCATATCATTATAAGGAATTTATAGCTAGAAACATTGAAATTGAAAGATGAACAATTTTTAAACTGAAAACTTTTTAATTTAGAAGTTAAATTATTTTAATTTTTGGTCGATACGAATTAACAATTGCTCAATTTTTATTCATACATCAAGAATTGTTTTGAAGTCAATTTTCAATATTCTCTTAAAATATATTTTTTTCAATACAAAATCATTTATTATTTTTCTAGGAATCTTGAGAAAATTTTGGTATTATCTTAAAACCTCTTAAATTCCTTGAAAAGCTTGAAAATTTTATTTCCAAATGTTGAAATATCTAGATTTTCTTTCAATTTGCTCGAAATGTTTTCAAATTTTTGGTTATTTTTCAAATTCTTCCAGAAATTCGAATTATTTTCTGAATGATGATAATTCTTCTAAAACTTTCTATGTATTCTGGAAGACTAAAAAATATTTCTTGAAATGTTCCAATTATTTTTTAACAATTTTGGGTGTCTTGCGAAACCATTTTTTAATATCCTGTTAAAATTCATTCCTCAGAATAAAAATTCATTTTAAATTTTCCCTGGAATCTGAAAATGAATTCAAAGTTTTATTTCCAAATCTTCAAAAATCTATATTTCGTTTTAATAATTTTTGAAAATCTTTTCAAGTTTCAAATTATATTTGAATCTTTTGAAAACTATTATCTTTTAAACTTGGTTGAATTCTTCCTAAATAAATAGTTATTCAGCTGTTGTTGATTAAAAATATTTGTAGGCTAAACTCTTCGTAAATTTAAATTTAAATTACTTTTATTTTAAATAGTTTTAAAATCCTTGAAATATTTCAAATTTTCATTTGAAAATCTTGAAAAACCTAAATTTTGTTTTACATCTTGTCACATTTTAAGTTATTTTTGAAATTTTTTGATAACTTCTAAACATCTTTTGAAATGATTCGAATTTTTCCTTCGATTTTAATGAAATGCTGCTAAATTAAAACTATTTTCCTAAAATCTTTCAGATTCTATTTTGACATTTTTGGAAATCTTAATAAATTTTTCAAAAAGGTTATCTGAAAATAGTTTTTCAAATTGAAAAATCATTCGGAATTTTCCTAGGGATCTTAAGAAATAGTTTTAAATTGATTTTGTTTACTTTTTAATATTTGGTTTGAAATTCTTCGCCTTGAATGAACAGTCAAATTGAACGGGTTAAAATAAAAAACTTCAGACTAAAACAATATATTCAATTTATTAAAAGCCTTTAGTTAAGAATCTATTAATTTTTAACGTTGAAAGCTGGAAATCCTGACATTTTTAACAAATTTAGAATCGCCTTGCCAAATGAATTCTTATTCACTTTTCAATTTTTAAAGTACAGTTTGATTGTAAAAAGTATGAATTTATATTTGTAGTTGATCAAATAGAAATGTTTTCTATTGAAAAGTAGATTTTGAAATTTCTGAAATGAAAAATGTATGTTTAAAATCAAAAGCCTAAACTGAAAAATTTTTAAATTAACTAATTCAAATCGAACTGGGATAGACTTTTATTCTAAAAATTTGGTTCGCAGAGATGCTTTTTTTTCTACTCCATTTTTTTAAATTTGTTTTTTTCTATTATTCGAAGAATGTAATGTTTAAAAATTCATAAGTTCAATAAGAAATATTGTTTTCTCTGTACTTAAATAGTTAGAATAAAAAAGAGGCCTGATATTCTAATATTAGATTTATAATATTCGTTTCAGTAATAATAATTAAATTGTTAAAATCTATCAAATTATAACGAAAATATTTTGTTGATCAGCTTTTATGTTCAAACTTTCAATATTCTATTATGTGAAACTGGAATCAATAGTTAGTTAGATAATAGATTTCATGCTTAAATCGTCCACTTTTAAAGTCTCGGAGGTTATAAAAATTGAGAAATTTTTCATTCCTAGGCTTACTAATTTAAATAATTTCACTACCTACAGCATTTAAAACTGAAAATTAATCAATTTTATAAATTAGAAATGTAGCATTCTTTGATTTAGAACGTTTTAAATAACAAAATTTTTGGTTTACCATGAAATACTATGGAATCGTGAGAAACAAAAAGATGCGAGAAATGAAAGTAGGGAAGATTGGAGGATATGCTATGGAATATAGCAGGCTTAGAAAGAAAGGATAGGGAATTGAGGGGAAATTTGACACAATGGGATGTAGTAGTAATGATGGAGACGTGGGTAGATGAAAAGGGATGGGGAGGAGTAAGGGGAAGATTACCAGGAGGTTACAAATGGCAGGTTGAAAATGCAAAGAGAAAGAATAAAAAGGGCAGAGCAATGAGAGGAATGGTGATTGAAGTAAGAAACGAATGTATAACAGATAATGATAAAAAAGAGATAAAAAAGAAGGAATAATAGTAGAAGAGATAAATATGGGAGGAGAGAGGTGGTAGATAGTGGAGGTTTATATGAACGGATATATGCAGGAGAAATCAGAGGAGATGAGAGAACTGATGAAAGAAAATAAGCAAGAGATTAGGCTTATAATAGGAGGTAATTTTATTGCGAGAACAGGAGATAGAGGAGGAAGGGAATGGGATGGAGAGCGAGGAAGAAAATCCAAAGACAAGATACTGAATGGGGAGGGGAAGAAGTTGTTGAAGACCCTAGGCGAGATGGGATGGTTCATCCTGAACGAAAGTATAGAGTGGGATGAGGTAGGGGAACATACACGTTCAGGAGGAAAGAGGGGAACGGTAATTGTTTATGTGGTAGTGGACGACGAAGTAAGAGAGAAGGTTAAGAAACTAAAGGTGGGGAACTATATAGATTCGGATCAATTCCCCACAATAGTGACAGTAGAAAGAGAAATGAGTAATAAGAATAAGGCTAAAAAGGAAGCAAAAGTGAAAAGAGCAGGAAGAGGGGATTGGTCAATGGAAGGTAAAGAACAGTTTGAAGAAAAAGTCAGGAATATCAAAGTGGGGCAAGGAAATGTAAACGAGGAAATGGAAATAATGGTAGGAAAAATAAAAAGAGTATTAGAGTGGACAAGCAAGAAAGAAGTTAGTGAAGGAGGGGATAGAAGTGGATGGGATGAGGATTGTAAGCAGAAGAAGAAGAAAGAGAGAAGGGTATTAAGAAAATGGAGAAAAGGGACAAGTAGTGGAGAAGAATATATGAAAAAAAAGAAGGAGTATACTGAGTTGTGTGATCAAAAAAAGAAGAGGAAAATAAAAGGTTGGATGAAGAAGCGGAGAAGGTTAGGACAGAAGAAGAGGTTTGGAAGGTGGTAAATAAAGGGAGAAGAAGAAGGAAAAGAGCAAACCAGGATTTGAGGTGATAGAATGGAAAAAATATTCCATGGCATTACTAGGAGGAGTAGAGAGGAAATTTAGGAAAGGAGGAAAAGATGGTAGGGAAACAGATGAGGAGGAGGACATTACAAGAGAGGAAATAGTCAAGGTATTAGGGATGTTGAAAGATGGAAAGGCACCTGGTATTGATGAGATTCCAAATGAAGTATGGAAATATGGGGGGGGGGCAGAATTAAAGGAATGGGCATGGATAATGTGGAATAGAGTATGGAGAGGAGAGGGGTGGCCAGAGTTATGGAAAGAAGGAGTAGTGATACCGATAGTGAAGAAAGGCAGAGGGGAGGAGGTTAATGATTATAGAGGAGTGACACTTATGTCAAAAATGTATAGAGTATATGTGACTGTTTTATCGGAGAGGTTAAAAAAAGAAGCGTTGGAGAAAAAGATAGAGCCACTGAATCAGACAGGGTTTAGGAAAGGAAAGGGGGTAATGGACAGTATATATGTTCTGAACTACTTAGTAAATAAGAGGATGAACAGGGAGAAAGGGGCAATGATAGCAGTGTTCGTGGACTTGAAGGTGGCGTTTGACTCATTAGACCGAGGAGAGATAGAAAAAGTATGGTGAAAAAGGGGATACGAGAGGGATTAATGAAAACAGTATCGAAAATTTTTAGGGAGACAAAAAGCAAGGCAAAGGTAGGAGAGCAAGTAGGAGTAGGGTGGGGAGGAGTTAGGATACGGTACGAAAAGATATATACACTGGCATACGCAGACGATATAGTGTTGATGGCAGAGGATGAAGAAGGGATGGCGGGTTTAAATACAGGATTAAAGAAATACTTAGATGGAAAAAAGATGAATTTAAATGTGGAAAAGACAAAGATAATGAGGTTCAGAAGAGAAGGTGTAAGAAAGAAAGAATAGACCGGGAGACGGAAGGGAAAAAATTAGAAGAGGTAAAAGAGTTTAAGTATTTGAGATATACCTTGCAAGCAAATGGAGATCATAGAGCTCATATAAGAGAAAGGATAAGAAAAGCAGCAGGGTTACTGGAACAGATATGGGAAATAGGAGAAAGAAGATTTTAAAAAAATTAGAGAAGCAGAATGTGGTTATTTGATACGCTGGTATGGCCGGTATTAGGTTATGGAGCAGAGATACGGGGATTGGAACAAAGGAAAGAGACTGAAAGTTTAGAAGAAAGGTACATAAGGTGGACGCTAGGGGTAGACTGGAGGACGCTGGGATATATGGTGAGAGAAGAAGTGCAAACGGATAAATTGAGTACTAGAGCGGGAAAGAGGGCATGGAATTTCGAGACGAAGCTGAGGGAGGGAAAGGGAGGGAAGTTAGCGGGAAAGTATTTGATGGAGGTAGAAGAAAGGAGAGGGAGGGCTATGGAATTAACGAGATGGGAGGAAGAAAGGAGGGAGTTCTTTAAGGCTAGGGATATAGAAGACGGGACAGGAGTCAACTATGAAGAAGTGAAAAAAAGGGAGAGAGAAAGACAATCAGTAGAAAAATGGGGGATGATTGAGGAATCAAAATATATTTTATAGTATAAGATGATAAAAAGGAAGGAGTACCAAAGTATTTAGGAAAGGGATGGGGAGAGAAATGATGGACAGAGTAGCAATATTTAGATTGGAAATCGAGGTAAGGGCAAGTATGTATTGGGAAAAGAAAGGTAACAGGAAGTGCAGAATCTGTGAATGGGAAGTGCAGACATGGGAGCATGTACGGGAAAGATGTAGGAGAGGAATGGAAGATAAAAGAATTTGGCAAGAGAGTGTTGTAAAGATTCGAGGGGAGGGCGGTTTGGGGGAAGAGTGGATGAAGGAGTTAGAGGGTGTTAGGGGAGCGAAGGAAGAAGAATGAAAGAATGGATGCAAAAAAAGGCAAAATGGAGTTACCGCTTTCTCTCTCTCTCTCTCTCTCGCTTGCACTCTCGCTTTGGATCACTCGCTCACTCGTTCGCTAATACGTCCCAAATTGCGCTATCGTCAAAAATAGAATTAAGGCTTTAGATATAAGATTTTCTGTAAATAGGTGTAAATAACTGTAAATAGTAAGGATAAGATTTTATAAAACATGTAGGAGGAAGTGTTGTAAGAAATGGAAGTCATGTGAACCCTTAGGGGACAGATTGTGAATAAAGAAGAAAGAAGAACTTAAAATGAAAAAAGTTTCTTCGCTCTTTTCAAATTAAAGTTTTTATATTCAGAGCAATGAAAATTTGTCAGCTTCCCTGATTCCGTGAAAATCAATGAATTCCTTAAATTCTCAAAAATCCTTGATTTGTATGAAATTCTTGAAATCCTCGAATATTGTGAATTTCCTGTATTCCTAAAGTTTCTTGAATTCGTTAAAAGTTCTAAAATCCCTGAAATTCGATAAATTCAATCAAATCCTTGAATTTTAGGAATTGTTGAAAATCTCTGAATTACTTGAATTCGGAATTCTTAGAATCCCTTGCATTCTCTGAATGCGTGAAAATCTCTAGTTTTAATAAATTCTTCGAATACTTAAAATTCTCAGAATTCCTTAAATTGTCAGAATACCTTAAATTGTCAGAATTCCTCAAATTTTCTGAATTTTTAAGTAAATAAATGAATTTTAAACCAGAATGATAAAGTCTCAACTAATGTTATTACTTTTTTATTTAAAAAAAGTCTACAATATGAATGATTTTTCAGTAAAATATTCGAATTTTTAATTGAAAAAGGTAAATTTCTTACCAAGAATGGGAGAGTTCAATTTTATGTTGAAAAAAATTAATTTTCAAAAAGAAATAAATGAATATTTTCGAAAAATGTGTTGATTCCTCAACTGAAATAGATTTTTCAAACCACAAACACGCATTTCTTACAAAACGGTTGAATTTTTAAATCGAAAATATGAACTTTCAGCCAAAAAGATGAAGTATCAACTAACACCATTACGTTTGAATAAAAAAATGAGTTTTCTACAATAATAATAATTTCAAATAAAAAAGTTAATTTTGAACCAAATAGTTAAATTTGCTAGCGAAATAATTAAATTTCAAAACAAATAATAGAATTCTTGAACACAAGATTTCTTATCCTGGCTGGGAAATGATTAATTACAAATCATATTTCTCTTTCATCACCAAAATTATTAAAACACACTTCTCTTAAAAAACTGCATTGCAGAAACGAGCGGTTAATTAAAAATTGAAAGAAAAATGTATTGAGCTCGTAATTTGTCATTCAGTGGGAACCAAAATTTTTGCAAAGAAGAAATTAAAACAAGTGTGTAAATATTTGAGTCGACCAAGTTTTTATCGTAAACAGTGATTCCAATAAAAATAAGGCAACTTCACCGACAACAGAAATATTTATTTCATTGGCTGACTGCAACGTTCTGTAACTACTGATTTATTGACCCCAAGACAAAATCTTACTTTTTCAACCGAAATTAACTTCACAGAAAAACAGTTTTGTCTGCAGTCTATAAAAATTAAAGCCACATTTTCAGTTTTGATTTTGGAAAAGCCGAAAAACCTTTTTCATTTTGGTTTTATTATTTTATTGATTGATTATCGGTTTCTCTTATTGTATTATTCGTATCAATTTAATGTTTTAAGTTATGTTAAGTTTATTTTAATTTCAATTTCAATTTCATTTCCAATTTCAATTATAATTTTTAATACAATAATAATAATCGATTGTTCAAAACGGTCTACGAAGCACGATATTTTTTTCAGCTTCAACTCTTAGGAATATTGTTAATCGACGGTGCTTTAAAACAATGAAAGAATATTGTCAACTCCAAACATTTTTCTAACTTTGTTTTGGTTATAAATAATTTTAGCTCACAAATTGAAAATTTCTTTCATTTTTTCTTAGAAAAAAATTCTTTTCCATCTATTGCGTATCGAAATAGTTTACCAGACTTAATAAAATCCAGAAAATTCTGTATTTCAGTTAGTTTGATAAGCTATTTGCAAAGTTGTATACAATTTTTCTATTATTATTCTTAAATTATTTTTTAACAAAATTTAGTTCTAAATTTGAACAATTTATGGAATGTAGTGAGTCTGAAAAGTTATTTGGATTGATACAAAATGAAGAATAATTTTTTCCGCGAAAAATAAATAAAGATTTTTTTTTGTTCATATAAATAATTTACGACAATGCTAAACGTTACGTGTTAACAATATTTTTTGGATTAATTAATTCCCTGACTAATTAAATTCTTTTGAATTGAGTGGAGTTTCTTGAAATCGTTGGAATTCATTAGATTCTTGAAATGTCAAGACTCAAAAATAATGGATGGAATTCAGGTAAATTCAGAAGAATTTCAGAAATTTGAAAGAAATCAAGGAATTAGGAGAAATCAAGAAATTTTGAGAAATCAAGTCATTACTGCAATTGAAGGAATGGAGAAAATTCAATGAATCTAGAAAATTCAACGAATTAAAAGAATTCAACAAATTAGTGAACTCAAGAAATTCAGAGAATTCATGGAATTTAGGAAGGACAGACTGTTTATAGAGACATGTTTATAAATTCTTAAATTCCTCAATAATCATACCTTGATGCTTCCATGTGTAGAAAAATTCGATTAGAAAAATCAAAATTAGAAAATTTTAAAATGAAAGACTTATTTCCGAAAAAATGTTAACAACTTGAAGAATTCTATAAAATTTCAAGTATGAATTATGTATGCATGGAATTTATATAAATGGAGAATAATCATCTGAATTTAGCAGAATTCGAAAAATTGATAAAACTCAAGCAATTAAGGGAGTTCAGGGAATCAGGAGAATTCGATCAATTAAAAAATTTTAGGGAATTAAGATAATTCAGGGAATCGAATTTAAGATATTACAAGAATTCAAGAATTCAGCGAATTCACGGAATTCGATCAGAACTCGAAGAATTCTATAGAATTCTATGCTTAACCTAAAAATAACCCTATCGCAAATTCCTATATAGGCTACTTTCTAGAATCCTATGTAGGTTCCCATAAAGGATCCTATATAGGAACCTATATGGGAATTTTCAGTAGGCAATGCATTTAATCCAGATAAATGCAGCAAAATTAAAGGAATTTATAAGAACTAAAGGAATATAGAAAAATTGAAAGGATTTAGAACAATTCAAGAAAATTAAAGAATTTAAGGAATGCAGGTAATTCAAGAAGCTTGAGGAATTCAAGAAAGAGAGTTCGTGAAATTCAGGAAAGTCAAGAATGCAGACAAAGGCAGAACAATTTGAGAAGTTCAACGAATTTTGAATAATTGTAGGAATTTGGAAGAATTCAAAAAATTAGGCAAATTCGGCCATTTTTTAAAATTCCAGAAATGAACATAATTTAAAAGATATAGGAAATTCAAGGAACCTCAGGAATACAACGAATCTAGAAAATTCAGGCAACTCACAGATTTCGAGAAATTAACAGAATTCAAGAAATTGATATAATTTAAGGATTTCAAGGAATTAATGGAATTAATGAAAGTCCAGATATTCAGAGTATTCTTCAAATTCCAGGACATAAAAATAATGCATGGAATTAATATGACTGCAAAAGAATTGAAGGAATTCGGAAGAACTCAAGAAATTTAGAAGAAGTCTTGGAATTATTAGAATTCTTGGAAACGATGAAAATGATTCGAGGAATGAAAAAAAGTCATCCAATTAAAAAATTCAGCAAATTAAAAGAAATTAAGAAATATAGAGATTTCAAGGTAATCCAGGTTATATAATGAATTAATAGGATTTAAGGAATTACTAGATTTAAAGAAATAATAGTATCCACAGACCTGAAGGAATCAAGGGAATTCAAGGAATTCAGAGAATAAACGGAATTTCGGAAAGTCAAGGTATTCAGAGTATTCTTGGAATTTCATCATTCAGAAACAATTCATGGAATTCGGATGAATTCAGAAGAATTCGAAGAATTTAGGGGAATTCACGGAACTTATAATAAGTCATGGAATTTATAGAATATAAGTAATTGAGACAATTCCACTAATTAATAGAATTCAGGGCATCAAGAGAGTTTGAGGAATGTGGAAATTTGAGGAATCTAGGAAATTCGATAAATATAGGCAATTCATGGTGTTATTGGAATTCAAGGAATTAAGAAGAATTCAGGAAATTCAGGGACTTCATGGAATTGAGGAAATTCAGCGAACTCAGAGAATTCTGGAAATTGCGGTAATTACAACTAATACATGGAATTGAACTAAATGCAGGTAAATGCAGAATTATTTCAGAGAATTCAAGAAATTTAGAAGAATCCATGAAATTTAGTAGAATTCATAAAGGCAATAGAATTTAACGAATTAGGCATATTTAAGGAATGCAGAGAATTCAAGAAATTTAGAAAATTCGATTACTTTGTGGAATTAAAGGAATTAAGAGAATTCAAAGTATGCAGAGAATTCATGGAATTTAGCGAAGTCATGAATGCAGAAAATTCTGGGAATTCCAGGACTTGAAAAATGCACGGAATTCACACAAATTGAGGTAAATGCAGAAGAATTCATGGAATTATTAGAATTCAAGGATATGAAAGAATTCAACTAATTTAGAGAATTCTGGGAATTAAGAGAATTCGAGAAATGCAGGAATTCAAGGAATGTAGGGAATTCAAGAAATCTAGAGAACTCAAGAAATCTAGATAATTCAAGGACTTCAGGGAATTTAAGGAATTATGACAATTCAAGGAATTGAAGGGCTTTATCGAATTCAGGGAAGTTAGGGAATTGAGATAATTCTGCTTATTCCGAGAATTAAAAATAACGCATGAATGAAGAATAATGTAGAGGCATTCAAGTAATTTGGAAGAATTCATGCTATTAATAAAATCCATAATATTTATAGAATTAACGGATACAAAAAAAAATTAACTAATTTAGAGAATTCAGGGAGTAAGGAGAATTTAAGGAATGCAGGGAATTCAAGGAATTTGAGAAATTGAGGAAATTCAAGGAATCTAGCGAATGCAGGAGGATTTAGAAGAATTCAAGGAATTTAGAAGAATTCAAGGTATGTAGAAGCATTCAAAGAATTAATAAGAACTTATGGAATTATTAGAAATCAAGCATGAAAGAATGCAAATAATTGAGCGAATTCAGAGAATTCAGAGAATTAGAAAATTCAGGGAATTCAAAAAACTGAAAAAATCAAGTACTTTAGGAAATTCAAGGAATTTAGGGAACCCAAGGAATTTCGGGACCTTATAGAATTAGGTGAAGTCAACGAATTCAGGGAATTCTAGAAATTCCAGGACTTAAAAATAATGCATGGAATTTAGAAGAATGCAGGTGAATGCTAAAGAATTTAGAAGAATTTGAGAAATGTACGGAATTCAAGGAACTGACGAAATTCAAAGACTTTAGGGTATTCAAGGAATTCATAAAATTCTGAATAGAAAGCGAATTCCAAGAATTCTGGTACTGAAAAATGACGGATGGAATTTAGATCAATTCGGGTGAATGCAGAAGAATTTGAGAAGATTCAAGGTACCTATTTAGAAAAATCCGAGGAATTGAGAAAAATTCAAGGAATTTAGAAAAAAATGTATAGAATTAACAGAGATCATGGAATTAATAGGAATTAATTAATAAACAGGAATAGAGATAATTCAACTAGATTGAATTAATTCATGGAATTAATAGAATTCATGGAATTTAGAGAATTCAAATAATTTAGGAAATTCGCGGAAATAAGAGAATTTAAGGAATGAAGGAAATTTAAGCAATTTGGAGAGCTTAAGGAATTTAGAAGAATTCAAGGAATTTAGAAGAATTCAAGGAATTCAGAAGAATTCAAGTATTTTAGTAGAATTCAAGGAATTTAGAAGAATTCAAGGAATTGAACAGAATTCAGGGAACTTAGAAAAATGTATTCAATTAATAGAATTCAAGGATATGAGAGAATTCAACCAATTCAGAAAATTCAGAGATTTAAAAGAATGTATGAAATGTAGGGAATTCAAGGAACTGAGGAAATTCGGAGACTTTATGGAATTCAATTAATTCGGGAATTTCATAGAATTTAAGGAAGTCAATGAATTCAGGGTATTGTAGAAATTGCAGGACTTAAAAATAATGCATGAAATATAGAAGAATGCTGGTGAATTCTGAAGAATTCAGAAGAATTCGTTCAATTATCAGGAGAATTTGAGAAATGTATGGAATTCAAGGAACTCACGAAATTCAAGGACTTCAGGGTATTCAAGGAATTCGTGAAATTCTGGAAAGGAAGCGAATTCCAAGAAACCTGGGACTAAAAAATAACGCACGGGACCTAGATCAGTTCAGGTGAATGCAGCAGAATTTAGGTAGAATTCAAGAAATTCAGAAGAATTCGAGGAATTGAAAAAAATGAAAGGAATTTAGAAAAAATTCATAGAATTAACCGAGATCATGGAATTGATAGAAATTATTTACTTAACGGGAATTAGGAGAACTCAAATAATTTAGATGAATTCATGGAATTAATAGAATTCAAGGAATTGAGATAATTCAAATAATTTAGGAGATTCACGGAAATAAGGGAATTTAAGGAATTTAGAGAGTTCAAGAAATTTAGAAGAATTCAAGGAATTAAGTAGAATTCAAGAAATTTAGAAGAATTCGAGGAATTGAGAAAAATGCAAGAAATTTAAAAAAAAAATCATAGAATTAACAAGGATCATGGAATTGATAGAAATTATTTACTCAATAGGAATTAGGAGAACTCGACTAATTCAGGTGAATTCATGGAATTAATAGAATTCAAGGAATTGAGAGAATTCAAATAATGCAGGAAATTCACGGAAATGAGAGAATTTAAGGTATGGAGGGAATTTAGGCAATTTGGAGAGTTCAAGAAATTTAGAAGAATTCAAAGAATTTAGAAGAATTGAAGGAATTTAGAAGAATTCAAAAAATGTAGAAGAATTAAAGGAATTTAAAAGAATTCAAGAAATTTAGAAGAATTCAAGGAATATAGAAGAATTTAAATAATTTAGGAAAATCACGGAAATAAGAGAATTTAAGGAATGGAGGGAATTTAAGAAATTGTGAGAGTTCAAGAAATTTGGAAGAATTTAAAGAATTTAGAAGAATTGAAGGAATTTAGAAGAATTCAAAAAATGTAGAAGAATTAAAGGAATTTAAAAGAATTCAAGAAATTTAGAAGAATTCAAGGAAATTAGTAGAATTCAAGAAATTTAGAAGAATTCGAGGAATTCAGAAGAATGCAAGGAAGTTAGAAGAATTCAAGGAATCTAGAAGAATTCAAGGAATTCAGTAGAATTCAAGAAATTTAGAAGAATTCAAGGAATTGAAAAGAATTCAAGAAAATTAGAAAAATTCATTTAATTAATAGAATTCAAGGATAAGAGAAATCAACCAATTTCGAGAATTCAGGGATTCAAGAGAATTTGAGAAATGTAGGGAATTCAAGGAACTGAGAAAATTCGGAGGCTTCAGGAAATTCAAGTCATTCAGGGATTCTATAGAATTTAAGGAAGTCAACGAAGTCAAGGTATTATAGAAATTCCAGGATTTGAAAATAATGCACGGAATTTAGAAGAATGCAGGTGAATGCTGAAGAACTTCGATGAATTCGTTTAATTGATTGAATTCAGGAAATAAGAGAATTCAAACAATCTTGAGAATTTAGGAAGTTAGGAGAATTTGAGAAATGTACGGAATTCAAGGAACTGACGAAATTCAAGGACTTTAGGGTATTCCAGAAATAGGCGGAATTCAGGGAAGAAAGCGAATTCTATGAATTCTGGGACTGAAAAATGACGGACAGAATTTAGATCAGTTCAAGTGAATGCAGAAGAATTTAAGTCGATTCAAGGTATTTAGAAAAATTGGAGGAATTGAGAAAAATGCAAGAAATTTAGAAAAAATTCATAGAATCAACAGAGATCATGGAATTAATAAAAATTAAGTCATTAATAGGAATAAGGAGAAAGCAACTAATTTTGATGAATTCATGGAATTAATATAATTCAAGGAATTGAGTGAATTCAAATAATTTAGGAAATTCACGGAAATAAGAGAATTTGAGGAATGCAGGGAATTTAAGGAATTTGGAGAGTTCAAGAAATTTAGAAGAATTCAAGGAATTAAGTAGAATTCAAGAAATTTAGAAGAATGGAATTGAGAAAAATTCAAGGAATTTAGAAAAAATTCATAGAATTAACAGAGATCATGGAATTGATAGAAATTATTTACTAAATGGCAATTAGGAGAACTAAACTAATTTAGATGAATTGATGGAATCAATAGAATTCAAGGAATTGAGAGAATTCGAATAATTTAGAAACTTCACGGAAATAAGAAAATTTAAGGAATGGAGGGAATTTATAGAATTTGGAGAGCACAAGGAATTTGGCAGAATTTAAAGAATTTAGAAGAATTCAAGGAATTTAGAAGAATTCAAAAATTTAGAAGAATTGAAGGAATTTAGAAGAATTCTAGGAATTAAGAAGAATTCAAGGAATTTAGAAGAATTTACGGAATTTAGTAGAATTCAAGAAATTTAGAAGAATTCGAGAAATTGACAAAAATGCAAGGAATTTAGAAAAAATTCATAAAATTACCAGAGATCATGGAATTGATTGAGATTAATTACTTGATGGGAATTGGGAGAACTAAACTAATTTAGATGAATTCATGGAATTAATAGAATTCAAGGAATTGAGAGAATTCAAATAATGCAGGAAATTCACGGAAATAAGAGAATTTAAGGAATGGAGAGAATTTAAGCAATTTGGAGAGTTCAAGAAATTTAGAAGAATTCGAGGAATTTAGAAGAATTCAAGTAATTTAGAAGAATTCAAGAAATTTAGTAGAATTTAAAGAATTTAGGGAAATTCAAGGAATTTAGCAGAATTCATGGAATTTAGTAGAATTAAAGAAATTTAGAAGAATTCGAGGAATTGACAAAAATGCAAGTAATTCAGAAAAAATTCATAGAATTACCAGAGATCATGGAATTGATTGAAATTAATTACTTAATGGGAATTAGGAGAACTAAACTAATTTAGATGAATTAATGGAATTAATAGAATTCACGGAATTGAGAGAATTCAAATAATGCAGGAAATTCACGGAAATAAGAGAATTTAAGGAATAGAGGGAATTTAAGGAATTTGGAGAGTTCAAGAAATTCAGAAGAATTCAAGGAATTAAGTAGAATTCAAGAAATTTAGAAGAATTCGAGGAATTGAGAAAAATGCAAGGAATTTAGAAGAAATTCATAGAATTAACAGAGATCATGGAATTGATTGAAATTAATTACTTAAAGGGAATTAGGAGAACTAAACTAATTTAGAT
>CAKNXH010000657.1:0-60033 GCA_932178445.1 Andricus quercusramuli | reverse complement strand
AGAATTCAAATAATGCAGGAAATTCACGGAAATAAGAGAATTTAAGGTATGGAGGGAATTTAGGCAATTTGGAGAGTTCAAGAAATTTAGAAGAATTCAAGGAATTTAGAAGAATTCAAATAATTTAGGAAATTCACGGAAATAAGAGAATTTAAGGAATGGAGGGAATTTAAGGAATTTGCAGAGTTCAAGAAATTTAGAAGAATTCGAGGAATTTAGAAGAATTCAAGGAATTTAGAAGAATTCAAGAAATTTAGTAGAATTGAAAGAATTTAGAAAAATTTAAGGAATTGAGAAGGATTCAAGGAATTCAGTAGAATTCAAGAAATTTAGAAGAAATCAATAAATTGAGAAAAATGCAAGGAAATTAAAAAAAAAATGCATAGAATTAACAGAGATCATGGAATTAATAGAAATTATTTACTTAATAGGAATTAGGAGAACTCAACTAATTTAGGTGAATTAATGGAATTAATAGAATTCAAGGAATTGAGATAATTCAAATAATTTAGGAAATTCACGGAAATAAAACAATTTAAGGAATGGAGGTAATTTAAGGAATTTGGAGAGCTCAAGAAATTTAGAAGAATTCAAGGAATTCAGTAGGATTCAAGAAGTTTAGAAGAATTCAAGGGATTGAGAAGAATTCAAGGAATTTAGAAGAATTTAAGGGATTAAGAAGAATTCAAGGATATAAAAGAATTCAACCAATTTAGAGAATTCAGGGATTCAAGAGAATTCAAGAAATGTAGGGGATTCAAGGAACTAAGGAAATTCGGAGACTTCAAGGGAATTCCAGTAATTCAGAAATTTCATAGAATGTTGGGAAGTCAATAAGTTCAGGGTATTGTAGAAATTCCAGGACTTAAAAATAATGCATGGAATTTAGAAGAATGCAGGTGAATGCTGAAGAATTTAGAAGAATTCATTTAATTCGTAGAATTCATTTAATTCGTAGAATTCAAGGATATAAGACAATTCAAACAATCTTGAGAATTCAGGGAATTAGGAGAATTGGAGAAATGTACGGAATTCATGGAACTGATGAAATTCAAGGACTTTAGGGTATTCCAGGAATTGGCGGAATTCAGGGAAGAAAGCGAATTCTAAGAATTCTGGGACTGAAAAATGATGGACGGAATTTAAATCAATTCAGGTGAATGCAGAAGAATCTGAGAAGATTCAAGGTATTAAGAAAAATTCGAGGAATTGAGAAAAATTCAAGGAATGTAGAAAAAATTCATCTAATTAACGGAGATCATGGAATTAATAAAAATTAATTCATTAATAGGAATGAGGAGATATCAAATAATTTAGATGAATTCATGGAATTGATAGAATTAAAGGAATTAAGAGAATTAGAATAATTTAGAAAATTCACAGAAATAAGAGAATTTAAGGAATGGAGGGAATTTAAGGAATTTGGAGAGTTCAAGAAATTGAGAATAATTCAAGGTATTTAGAAGAATTCAAGGAATTGAGAGGAATTCAAGAAGAATTCATGCAGAAGGATTTAAGAAGATTCAAGGAAGTAAGGGATCGTCCATATATTACGTGAGACGTTTTTCTTTTGTTTATATCATTGTGTCTTTCTCAACTTCACAGCAATTTTATTCTCGTCTTTATTTAAACAAAAGAAAAACGCCTTACGTAATATATGGATGATCCCTAAGAAAAATTCAAGGAATTGAGAAAAATTCAAGGAATTTAGAAAAAATTCATAGAATCAACAGTGATCATAGAATAAATAGAAATTATTAATTCAATAGGAATTAGGAGAACTCAACTAATTTACATAGATGAATTCATGGAATTAACAGAATTCAAGGAATTGGGAGAATTCAAATAATTTAGGAAATTCACGGAAATAAGAGAATTTGAGAAATGGAGGGAATTGAATGAATTTAGAGAATTCAAGTTTTCCGGAGAATTTAAGAAGTCAAGAGAATTCAAGGTATTCAGGAAATTCATGGAATTCAGGGAGTTCCTGGAATTTATGGAGTTCTTGGAATTTAGGGAATTCTTTGAATTCGGGAAAGTCGAGGAACTTGGGGAAGTCCAGGAATTCAGAAAACTTACCAAATTTACGGAATTTGAAGCTTCAGTCTGGACAGAAGGACCACTGCTATTTATTATAATTACCTGGATTTGAATTATTTAATTACTAAATAGTGAAACCTAGAAGCTTCTAAAAAGAGAAATTCGATCAAAGAAATATTAAGTAGAAATTTCTTGAATACAAATCCCATTACGGAAGCAACGTTCAAAAGTTGAAGAATTTGATACCATTCTAAGTCTGACATTTGAACCTCTAGGTGTATACATATTATGAATAGCAGTAAAGTTACAAGATGAGACCCACACATTCTGGAGATCAAAAGCATCCTAATCCCGTGCTAGTTAACCCGATTTATGGCACAAGCGTGAAAATTTATTTCGGCAAAAAAGGGATAACGACGAGGGAAGATTGAAATACGAGGATTTCTGGAACAGGATTTCTCTACGATAATGCTTTTCACGAGTTCTCTGAGCCAAGGAGAACATCAGAAAATTTAGAGGGTCTACCCGGTGGGTTATTTTAAATTCCCGGTTTTCTCACGGACAGTTTTTCGTTTTCCCGCACTGAAGAAATGGTCACTTTTATCAAGTGAATTTCACTTCGCTGATGCAATGAAAAGTCCTGATTATTTTCGAAACTTTAGATTCAAAAAATTATTCACTTTTGCTAAAGAAATTCTAATAGGAATAAGTAAACATTCTTCGAATAAAAATCACGAGCTATTTCTCGGAGGATTTAACCTTGAGCAGAGCATTTATAGAACATTGAAGACAAAGTTGGGGAATTTTCAATAAATCAAATTTGAATTTAATTTTATTATTATTGTTGAAAATTAATCTTTTTTGGTTGAGGATTCAAAAGTTTTTGTTGAAAATTCATCTCTTTTGATTGAATTCAAATATTTTTGGTATGAAATTCAAATCATTTTTGTGGTTAAAGTATAATATGTCAAGTTTCTCGTTGAGAATTAATCTTTTTTGGTAGAGAATTCAACTTATTAGTTAGACGTGGAACTACTTTGTTAAAAATTCATTCATTTGCTTGATGTTTCATCATTTGAGTGAAAACCTCCTTCTTTTGTTCAAAATCTAATTTTTTTGTTGACAATAATGTGTTATAGATGAGAATTAATTGTTTTAACTGGAAACTCATCGGTACATGCTTGGTTCAAAATTTATCTTCTTAAGTTGAACATTCAAATATATGGTTGAAAATTTCTGTATTTTATTGAATACTTGAATTTTGTGGGAGAATATTTTAACTTCTTGGTGACTCATTCATCATTTCTGTTGGAAATTCCTTCAAAAACTCAAATATTTGGTTGAAAATTCATGCACTTTGTTAAAATTTCATTTATTGGTTGAAAATTTATCTTTTTTGTTGGAAATGAGATTTTTCTTATTCAGAGTTAATTTTTTAAACTGGAAATGTAACTGTTCCATTTTTTATCGAAAATGTATCTTTTCGGTGAAAATTTATCTATCTGCTCGAAATCCGTCTTTTTTTTGTGAAAGAATTTTCATTGTGAAAATTTTCATTAATTGAAATTTCATCGTTTTGGTTGAAAATTAATTTTTTCGTTAAAAATTCGTTTGTTTTTTGTTTGGAAATTCACTTTACTAACTGAAAATTATCCTACTTTATTTTTGGTAGAAAATTCATCGTTTTAGTTTCAAATGCATGTATTTGATTGAAAATTAAATTTTTTTAGTTGAAGATTCACCTTTCTTCACCTTTTTTTATAGTAATATAATATTTTTCATTAAAGAATCATCTGTTTAGTAGAAAATTCAACTATTCTATTTTTTGCTGAGTATTCATTTCTTGCATTGAACAAAAAAACTCTTTACTTGGAAATTTGTTTTTTTCCCCGTTGATAGAAAATTCATCTCTTGGATTGAAAAATCAACTATTTGGACCGAATTCCAAACTTTTTTTTGAAAATGCATCATTTTGATTAAACAATAATTTCTTTGGCTGAAAAATCGTTTCTTTCTATTTGAAAATTAATTTTTTCAACGGAAGATATAACTATACCATTTTCGGTTGAAAATTTATATTTTTAATCGAAAATTGATTTTGATGGAAACTCGTTTTTTTTTCTATTTACTCACCTAACTACAAATTGAAATATGCATTATATTTTTGGTTAGTAAATTCATATTTTTTTGTTTAATATTGAATTATTTTGTTGAAAATTGATTGTATCAACTAGAAATTTAATTCTTCTATTTTTGGTTGGAAAATAGTCTTTTTTGTTATGAAAAAAATACATTTTTTCGAAAATAATTTTTTTTAGTGAACATTTATCAGTTAAAAATTCATTTCTTTCGTTGAAAAATTTTTTTTTTTTGACTTGAAAAAGAAAATGTTTTGAAAATTGAATCATTAAAAATTCAATTGAATTAAAATTGTATTATTTCTAGTTTGAAGGATACAACATCGAAGAACTTAAAATTAAAAACTTTTGTATTCAAATAATTTTCAATTGAAAGCGATTAAAATTTGACAATTTGAAATTAAAACTAAATGAAATGTTTGAAATTCAAAGCTTCTGAAATTCTCGAATTATAAATTGTTGTAATGTAGAAGGGAATAATTGCATTGGTTGAGTAATTTAGTACCTAAATTTTTGAAACATTAAGAAAATAAAAACAAAAAAAATTCAATACATTTTAGTTTTTTTTTTTCAATTAAGAAAAAAATAATGTTCTGATTCATTTAATTTTTAACGTTCAGTAGAAGACATTTTTTCATTCCTAATACTTTTGATTCAAAATTATTTTTTATTATTAACGTTTTTGTAGAATGATTCAATTTTAAAGATTCATAATTGACGATGTTTTTATTTTGAACGGTGAAATTTTCTGTCCTTATAAAAATTTGTGCAATCAATTTTAATGTAAAATTATATATTTTCAAAGTAATAAAAATGTAGAATCCTACAAATACAGAAGACTTGACTTTCAAATATTCAATTTAGTTTTTAATTTTAAATTGTCAAATTTTAATTGCTGAGAATTGGGAATGATTTGAATTCAAAAGTTTTCAATTTTCAGTTCTTCGATTTCGCACGGTCTTAATTAGAAATAATACAATTCCAAGCCCGTCAAGTCTTGAACGATCCAATTTTCAAAATTCTTATCTGAAATTATTCCATTTTTCATTGATTTTCATTTCGAAATTTGATTGAAATAAAATTTCCATTGTCCTATTTTAAAAATTTTAATCTGAAATAATTCAGTTTCTAGATTCTTCAATTAAAAATAAAATTATTTAATTTTTAACGCCTTTAATTAGAACATGTTTAATTTCCATTGCTTTGAAATTTTCCTTTGTTTAAATTCTGAGTGAGCAGTTTTTTTTCCTAATTCGAAAGCTGATTACAAGTTTTCATTTCAAGCAGTTGAAATTTCTAATTATTGAATTTTAAATGCATTACATTATTAATATAATTATTAGATTACTTATTCTCTGGTGAATAAAATATCTACAAGAAAGTACATTTCTACAACTGTAATTTTTGTTTGATCATGTACCTTTTTGTAAAGGAATCTACAAAACTTAACAAAAAAATTCAATTGAATACAAATACATAATTTTTTCTCGTATTTTCTTCCCGTCAAGTAAAAAAATTAACAATAAAGTGCAAGCTTCTACAAGTTATATTTTTTTTACTTTTTTGTAAAAATTCAATAATAATTATCAGTCCGGAAAAAACTCGAGTTTTTTAAAGAAGTATTTACAAATTTTTAGACGATCCAAACTTAATTTAAAACTGAAAAAGATGTAGAAAAATGAAAAACTAAATTTAGATTGTTGAAGATTTCGAATTAAAATCTTGAAGCTTTTTGAGAATCTAGAAGGTTTATTATTAATTTGAAAAATAGTCAATTTTGTTTAACATATATTCCGAAGTTTTAAGAAGGATCAAAAATAATTTTAAATTAAAAAGAATTCAAAACATTTAAAATGCAACGTAGGTTTTCAAAGATGAAAACACAAAATTCAAGAGCTTCTTATGCATTTTGAAAGATTTTGGATAAATATAAAATTTGTGTCAAAATTCCTAGGAAAAATAACAATAATTTTTTTGATGAAAAATTAATTTCGAAAGAACTTTATCACTACATTTGCAGGATTTTCAAGAAGTTTTAGGAAAAATTCGTGTTCCGAAAGAGTACAATTATTATTTGATTCCTAGATCATTTTTTAATTATTTTTGTTAACAAATTTTTTATTGACATTTTTTCAATTTTTATTTGCTGTCAAAAAGTTTATTTTTTTACCCAATATATTATTTTTAATTAATTAATTTAATTAATTATAATATGTTCTTTTAAATTCCAAAAGTAATGTATTTTGTTTTCTAATGACGAGTTCGAAATTATTTTGTTGTTATGTTTTAAATATTGCAGTTGTAAATTCTTGAAGAAAATTGAACTACAAGAAAATATAACAATTTGCAAAAAAAAAGTACAAAAATTCGTCTCAATAACAGAAAAAAGTTGTACTTTCCTGTAATTTTGGTTGTAATATATTGTATTAATTTGTAGATTTCTATGAAAATATTTTCAGTTTAACCTAATTTTTTCGCAAAAATGTTTCCACAAGGCTTATTGCTTTTTATTATTTGATTTGATGATAAGAGTAAGTTTTATGCAAGAATGAAATCCAGAATCAGATAAAGAATATTATTTATTATTATTCTTACTTTTCTAAATAAATTTTGAAACTGTATTTGGAGGTCAATTACTTTTCCATTCATTACATTAATAATTCAATTATTACTTTAATCATTATTGCTTCTTATTATTTAATTTATTTTAAGACGCTGTGTGGAAAACTATACACAGTTTACATTTTTTTTTCTCTATCCCTGTACATGAGCGATCAATTATCATATTTTTCGTTTTGAAATAATGATATGGCAAGTAATAAAAAATTGAAAGGGGCCTGCTCAGGGCCAAATTGGTCCGTCCTTCTGGATGTCCCAATCTGGCCCTGACCGGGTTAGGCATTTGATTTCGAACCTGGCGCTAGCAGGATTGCCCGTCTGAGGCCACATTCTTCCAGATCTGGGCCCGATCGGCGCCACGTCGAAATTTCTGCACGGGCTGTTAAGAATTCAAATTGTTAAAAACTGGTAATGTTTGGAGCAATTCAACTGTTTTTGATTGAAAAAAAAAATTGTCAAAATATCAGCTATTACACTTTTTGTTGAGAATTAATTTTTTTCTCGAAGATTCATCACTTTGGCTGAATATTTAATTATTTTGTTGAAAATTTTCTTCTTGTAGGTCCAATTTATTAATAATTTTATTATATATTTTAATTCATTTCCATAACTGAAGATTGAAAAACCAATTGCTGGTAAAAAGAAAATTGTTTAGAATTGTATGTAATAATTTTAAAATGTTATAAACATGGGAAACGTGGAAAATATAAAATTTCAATAAAACGTCGAGACAAAGAGAAGGTCATATTGAAAAATGGTTAACGTGACCTAGTCTCTTTCCATTTTTCGAATATTGCCTTCTGTTTGAACGAAGTTAAAAAAATAGGAATTTTTCACAATTGCACAAATATAGTGGATTAATATCGGATCAATATGGATCAATAAATTAATCCATTATGAATATTCAGCATTCCACATCGGCTACTTTTCAACAAAGTTCTGCTTTTGATTTTCAAATATTTTTTCTGTTGCATATTTTCCTAATCATCTATGAAAAATTGTAATTATTCAGGAATCATTTCAAAAATTATTTTCCTTGAGTAAGCATTAGTTTAATTGAGTATGAGATTGAAGCACCGAATATTAGTAGAAAATTTATAATTCGATTAGTCCTGAAATAAATAAATTCAGGACTCTATATAATCTCAATTTGGAAGCATTGACTACTGATTATTTAAACAAAATTGAAATTCAAAATTATTTTTCACAATTATTACAATTGTGAAAGTTATAATTTTTTATAACAAATTATTTAAAAAATTATAATTACATATATATATATATATATATATATATATATGATTATTACAATTATATTAATTAATGCTACGAAATCAGAATTTCGAAATTCCCTGACGTTCTCTAACTTCTCCCTGCTAAATATTTAATTTTCCCTGAATGTTATAATTTTTCTTTTTCATATAAAAAAACAGCCTTGAATTCTACTAAAAAATACAACATTTTCAGCAAATGATTCGAATTGTCAACCGCAACAGACTAATTTTCGAACCAAAAAGAGGAATTTTCAACAAAAGAGTTGAGTTTTTAAATTTAATTTAAAATTTTAATAAAATAATAAAAATTTTAAATTTAAATTTTTGAACAAAGGTTGAATTTACCAACTGAAAATATGTATTTTCTAACAAAATAATTGCCTTTTGAACCAAAAGAGACAAGTATCGATCCAAATAAGTGAATTTTGAATTTTCAACTAAAAAAGATCAATTTTCTAGAAAAAATGCAACAGCTACACTTTTACTTAAAACAAAAATAATTTATAACAGAAAAATAAACGAATTTTCAAGAAAATAGTAAAATGTTCGAGCAAAAAATAAGTTTTCAAGTAAAATTATGAATCATGAAAAGGATGAATTTATAACCAAATAATTATATTTGCAAACAAACAGATAAACTTTCTACCAAAAAGACCAATTTTTAGCAAAATAGATTATTTTCAACAAAAGCTAAGTTTTTAACAAAAAAATGAACTTTTAACTAGAATGATTAATCTTTAACAAAGAAAAAAAATGACTTTTTTCAACAGAAAAAGACAATTGTTTAACAAAATAGATGAACCCTTGACGGAAAAATAATTTTCAACCAAATTGTCTATCAAAAAAGACAAACTTTGAGCAAAATAGATAGATATTCAACGAAATAGTTGAATACAAAAAAACACATAATTTTTTAACCAAAATAATTGAATGTCTACTAAAAAAGATGAATTCACGACAGAAAATGGAATACTTGAATCGAGAGTGAAAAAAAAATTATTTTCATTAGAAATCCCAACTCTAAAGAAAAATAGTTTGATTTTTAAACAAAGAAATGAATTTTCAACTAAAATCATCAATCTTCAACAAAAAAAAAAAAATTAATTTTTCGTCGAATAGTCGAATTTTTTTTCAGAAGATGAATTTTGTATGAAAAAGAGACAAATCTCAAACAAAATAGAGAAATTCTGAACGAAATAGTCAAATCCTTATTCATTATTCCTTTTGACATCGAAGAAAAATTTTGGCAGTGAAATCAAATTATTATTATATCTATGACTGCGAAAGTTTATTTTGCAATGAAAAATGTATTTTAATGCATTTTCTCATTATTGTTTGTTTAAAACAATTTGCATATTTCAAACATTTTAAATAAGCGCGCGCTATGCAGCCATTCAGAAATTTGGCGCGACGCATGCGCAGTGCGGTTGGGGAGCAAGATTGGCAGCACTGATTTAGTTTGAAAAAAAAAATAATTTTCAACAAGCCAAGCAAACGAATTATTCTCAAAATGGTAAGATTTTCAAGTCAAAAATGAATTTTCGCCTAAAATGATGGCTTTCCAACAAAAGAAAAGAGTCTTTAACTAAATAGTTACATTTTTAACCAAGAAGGTTATATATGGCAAGACAATTTTTCAGTAAAATATATAAATTTTTAACGAAATGGTAAAATTTGAAATCAAACAGATAAGTTTTCAACCAAAATAATGAATTTCTATCAGAAAAAAAGAATTTCGCCAAAGAAATGGGATATTTAAATTTTCAGTTGAAAAAATCTACTGGCATTAAGAAAAAAAAAACAGATTTCCAACAAAATAGTTAGATTTGCAACCGAAGAGATGAATTTCCAACTAAAATGTAAATCTGCCACAAAAAATGAATTTCTTAACCAAAATCGTTCAATTTTCACGCCAAGAGATGAATTTTTTTCCAAAAAAGACAAATTTTTAACAAAATAGATACATTTTTAGCGAAATAGTTAAAGTTCCAACCGAACAGATAAATTTTCAGCCAAGAAGATTGAATTTCTATCAAAAATTACAACTTTTGAGAAAAATAGTCGAATTTTCATCGAAATAGTTAAATTTTAAACCAAATGGAATATTTTTTAACCAAAATTATTAAATGTCTATCAAAAAAGATGAATTTTTGGACAACAAAAATATTCAAACTTTTAGTTCATAAAATTTATTTTTAATAGAAAAACCGATTTAGAAAAAAAAATAGTTCAATTTTGTTATTCTTTTAGAAAATTCACTGCTTAGCACCAAGGGCAACTTAAAATTTTTAATCTTTCGGAAAATTAGTAGAATCAACTCAGAAGTATCATTCTTTCCAAAAATTTCCTGTTTAAATCAGTTTCAAATAAAAATATTCAAATCATAATTCTTTTCTAAATTTCAGCGTTTCAAGTTTAAATTGTAATTTTTCTAAAAATTCCCTACTCAGACCTAGAACTATATTTTTTTTTAATGTATCTGAACCATCTCAAAATCATTTTTTTTTTTTCAAAAATCACCTTTTCGGAATCCGAAACATAAATCTTTTCCAAAATTTCCCACTCTAGGTCAAAATTGTAATTCTGTAGAAAAATTTACTGTTTATTGTCAGAATTATAATTCTTTTCCGAAAATTCTCTCTGCTTCGAAAAATTTCGTTTTTCAACTAGAAAACTATTAATCTTTTCAAACATTCCCCGTTCCGAATTAAAATAATTCTTTTCGAAATTTCACCGTTGCAAGTCAGTCACTTCCTAATCAGTATCATGACTCATTTCGAAAACTCCCCATTTCAAGTCAAAATGTTCATATTTTTTGAAAATTTCCTTTTCCAATTCAGTATTAGGATTTTCAAAAATTTCTTTTTCTAGAACAGAATAATAATTTCTCTGGGATATTAATAAAAATAACTCAAAACATTCTTTAAAAAAAAAATCCCTGTTGCAAATCAAAATCACAATTCTTTTCAAAATTCTCTCTTCCAAGAGAATCATGTTTTTTTGGAAAATTCCTGGTTGCAGATCAAAATAATAATTTTTTTTAGTTCCCTGATCTAATTCAGAATTACATATAATTGCTTCGGAAAATGTTGTGTTTCAACTCGAAAATTATTACTCTTCCCAAATATTTTTTGTTTCAAATCAATATCATAATTTATTTTGAAAATTCCTCATTTCAAATCCAAATTGTCAAACTTTTTGAAAATGCACTGTTCCGAATGAGAATTATGATTTTCAACAATTTACTTTTTCAAAACAGAATTATAAAACCTTCAGAAAACTTCCATAACTAACTAAAATTATCACGCTTTTCCAAAAATCCGTGTTCCAAATTGAAATTCTTGACCAGAATCCCTTGTTCCAAGTCAGAACCATAATTTTATTTGAAAATTCCTTATTCCAGATAAAAATTCACAATCATTTTTACAAGTATGATATTTATCTGAAAAATTTCCCTTTCTAAAACAGGGTTATGATTCTTTTGAAAAATTTCCAGGGCCAATTACAAATCATTATAAATTTAAAAAAATCCCTGTTCCAAATGCGAATCATAATTTTTTTCCGAAATTCCCTGTTATATTACATGTAATTGCTTCGAAAAATTTCGCGTCTTAACTAACAAGTTATTGTTTTTTCAAAACATTCCCTGCGCCAGATGTGAATCATAATTCTTTTTTAAAGTACCTTATTTCAAAAAAAAATTGTCAAACTTTTTGGAAATGCACAATTCCAAATGTCAATTATGATTCTCGACAATTTACTTTTTCAAAACAGAATTATAATACCTTTATCCCTGTTCCAAATCAGAATTCTTTTTCGAAATCCCCTGTTCCAAGTCAGAATCGTAATTTTCTTTGAAAATTCTTTTTTCCAGATTTCAATTTTCATAATGATTTTTGTAAGTATCATAATTAATCTAAAAAGTTCCCTTTTCAAAAACAGAGTTATTATTTTTTCGAAAAATTCCTAGGACCAATTAAAAATCATTATTCATAAAAAAATCCTGTTTTAAGTAAAAAATTATTTTTCTTCCCAAACATTTCCTGTTCATAATTGGCATCATAATACTTTTTGGAAGTGCACTGTTCAAAGACAAAATTTTTTCTTTTTTTTCTTTGTGAAAAGCCTTCTTACAGATCTGAAGTATAATTTTTTCTGAAAATTTTCTTATCCAATTCAGAACAACATGCAATTACTTCGGAAAATTGTCTGTTATGATTCAAAAATTTGAAGAATCAATTGAAAATTATTATTTTGTTGAAAAAATCTCTGTTCTGAATCAAAATCATAGCTCTTTTCCGAAATGTCCTGTTCCAAATCAGAATCATAATTCATTTTGAAATACTTTTTGAAAATTCACTGTTGCGTGTCAAAATTATGATTCTCGAGAATTCCTGTTCCTGAAACAAAAATATAATACTTTTGGAAAATTCCCAGAATTAATCAATCATTATTATTCTATAGAAAAATCCCTCTTCCAAATCGGAATCATAATTTTTTTCCAAAATTCCGTGTCCCGAGTCAGAATCATAATTCTATTGGAAAATTCCTTGTTCCAAATCCAAATAATAAATTTTTTTATTCTCTGACTCAATTTAGATTTTCATAAAATCGTTCCGGAAAATTTCATATTTTGACTCAAAAAAAATATCACTCTTTTCAAACATTCTCTGTTCCAACGTAGTATCATAATTCATTTTGCAAATTCCCTATTTCACATCAAAATTGTCAATCTTTTTCAAAATGCACTATTCCAAATGAGAATCATCATCCTCAACAATTTACTTTTTAAAAACAGAATTATAATACCTTTAAAAAACTTCCATGGCCAACTCAAAATTATCACTCTTTTTGAAAAATCTCCTGTTCCAAATCAGAATCTTTTTTTTTTTCAAATTTCTTGTTCCTGGTTCAAATTCTCATAATAATTTTTGCAAGTATCATATTCATCTCAAAAATATATTTTTCTAAAACACAATTATAATCCTTCTGAAAAATTTCCAGGACCAATTACAAATCATTATTCCTTTAAAAAAATCCTTGTTTCGAATCAGAATCATAATTTTTTTCCAAAATTCTCTGTTATATTACATGTGATTGTTCCGAAAAATTTCGTTTTTTAACTGAGAAATTATTATTTCAACCAAACATCTGAATTATAATTCTTCCTTGAAAATTTTCTGATACACTTTAGAATAATATGTAATTCCTTCGCAAAATTTTTTGTTGCGAATCGAGATTATCATCTTTTTCGAAAATGAAATTTCCAAGTCAGAATTCTACTATATTATGCTTCTTTTTCAAATTCAGATATAATTCAAAATTACAATTATTTTGAGAAATTCTTTGTTCCAAATCAGAATCATAATTCTTTTTTAAAATTTCCCTTTTGTATTTTTCCGATTAGCACGAAAAAAGATTTCTACAAAGTTATCCGTAATTGAAATTTTAGCTTCTTATTTCAAAACACAAATTTTATCTTCAAACTTTTGAAACTTTTGCCTTTATTAAGACATTTTATATTTATTTTCAAATCTGTATCAGAATTCTCTTCAAAAATTCTTTTTTTGAGTCGAAATTGTAATTCTTTGCAAAAATTCACTATTCCAAGTCAGAATTATAATTTTTTAGGACAATTTTCAGAACCAATTAAGAATTATTATCTTATTAAAAAAGTCCCTGTTCCAAATAAGAATCATAATTTTTTCCCAAAATTTCCTTTTGCAAGTCAGAATCATAATTCATTTTGGAAACTTCCCATTTCGAATAAAAATGGTCATACTTTTTGATAATTAACTGTTCCAAGTCAGAATTATGATTCTACAAAATTTCCTTTTCTAAAACTGGAATATAATTTTTTTTAATTCCCAGAACTAATAAATAATTGTGTCCCAAGTCACAATTGTAATTCGTTTCGAAAATTCCTTGTTCCAGATCCAAATAATATATTTTTTCTATTCTCTGACTTAATTCAGAATAATAAGAAATTGTTTCGGAAAATGTCGTATTTCAAATAAGAAAATATCACTCTTTCCTAACATTCCCTGTTCCAAATCAGTGTCATAATTTATTGCGAAAAATCCTTATTTCAAATCAAAATTATCAAACTTTTTGAAAATGCACTATTCCAAATGAGAATCATGATTCTCAACAATTTGCTTTCTCAAAACATAATTATCATACCTTTAAAAAATTCCCATACGTAACTCAAAATTATCACTCTTTTGAAAAAATCCCCGTTCCAAATTAGAATTCATTCCCAAAATCCCCTGTTCCAAGACAGAATCATAATTCTTTTTGAAGATTTCTTGATCCAGATTCAAATTTTCATAATTATTTTCACAAGTATCATCATAAAAATTATCATTCTTTTGAGAAATTCCTAGGAACAATTAAATATCATTATTCATTAAAAAAAATACTTTTTCCAAATCAGAATCATAATTGTTTTGAAAGGTCACTGTTCAAAGACAAAATTCCAATTTTTTGTTGTAAAAAGCCTTCTAGCAGATCTGAATACTAATTCTTTTTCAGAAATTTTTTGATACAATTCATAATAACATGTGATTGCTTCGGAACATTTTTTGTTCCGACTCGAAATCATCATTTCTTGCAAATGCATTTTATAAGTATGAATTCTGCTTCATTATGCTTCTTTTCTAAATTTTGATATAACTCAAAATTATAATCAGTTTGAGCAATTCTTCGTTCCCAATCAGATTTATGATTCTTTTTCAAAATTTCCTGTTTGTATTTAGCCGATTAGCGAAAAAAAAGATTTCTACAAAGTTATTCGTGATTGAAATTTGTGCTTCAAACTTCAAAACATTTGAATTTTATCTTCAATCTCCTATAACTTTTGACCTAATTGAGATATTTCAGATTTATTCTCAAGTATGTACCAAAATCCTCTTCAAAAATTCCTTTTTTATGTAACAATTATAATTCTTTAGAAAGATCCACTGTTCCGAGTCAGAATTATAATTTTGTAGGAAAATTCACTGTTCCAAGTCAGGATTATGATTTTGAACAATTTCCTTTTCTAAAACAAAAATATAATTCTTTTGGAAATTTCACAGAATTAATAAAAACTTATTATTCTTTGGAAAAAATCCCCTCGTTCCAGATCCAAATCATAATTTTTTCAAATTCTGCGACTCAGTTCAGAATAACATAAAATTCTTCCGGAAAATTTCGTATTCTAACTGAAAAAAACTCTTTTCAAGCCTTCCCTGTTCCAAATCAGTATCCTAATTCAATTCGAAAAATCTTTATTTCATATCAAAATTTAAACAAATTCACGGTTCGAATTCGGTTCCAAATTTTTTTTCAAAATCCTCTGATCAAATTCAGAATCACACATACTTCTCATGGAAAATTTCCTGAACGATGTTAAAATTGTCATTCTTTTCAAAAATTTCCTGTTTAGAGTGAGGAATATAGTAATCCTTTCAGGGATCTGGTTTCAAAATTCACCTGTTTTAGCCGGAATTACATCTTTCTTGGATAAAAATGCAACTGCTTGGTTTAAAATTCAACAAATTTGTTGAAGAGTCATAATTTTTGGTTGAAAATTCTGCTGTTTTGTTGAAAATTCACTATTTTGTAGAAAATTTACTTTTTGGTTAAATTCAATATTTTTCTGTTAAAAAGAGAATTGAAATCTCTTCTCGATGAAATTTCAACTATTTGAAAAAAAAAATTTTAATTATAAATTCATCTGTTTTACGAGAAATTTCATCATTCTTGGACAAAAATGCAACTGTTTGGTTGAAAATAAAACTATTTCGTTGAAAAGTCATATTTTTGGTTGAAAATTCTACTGTTCGGTTAAAAATTTAACTATTTCGTACAAAATTTACTTTTTGTTTAGAATTCATATTTTGGTGTTAAAAAATAAACTGAAAGCTTTTCTGGATGAAAGTTGAACTTTAACAAAAATTGTCCTATTTTTATTAAAAATTCATGTGTTTTAGTACGAATTTCATCTTTTCCGGATGAAAATTCAACTATTTCAAAAAAAGTGTTCATCTTTTTAAATAAAAATTCATCTGTTTCAAGAGAAATTTCAGCTTTTTTGGATAAAATGCATCTATTGGGTAGAGAATTCAGCAATCTCTTTAAAAAGTTTTTTTTTGTGAAATTTCGTCTTTTTGGATTGAAAATTCATTTTCTTTTCGTACAAACTTATTTCTTGTTTAGAAATTCATATTTTGATCGTGAAAAGTCAAATAAAATCTTTTTGAAGAAAAAATTCAACTGTTTTTTATTTATCTTTTTGATTTATAAATTCATCAGCTTTGGTAGCGGTTTCTTTTTTTAAAAATGAAAATACAACTTTTTGGTTGAAAATTATTCTTCTTTGCTTGAGTATTCAACTATTTTATTTGAAAGATTTCGTTGAATAATTTTGTTAAGAAATCATTTTTTTTCTGAAGAGTTATATTTTTAGTTGAAAATTCATCTCTTTGGTTGAAAGTTCAACTACTTGGGTGAAAATTAAACTAAATTTTTAAAAATTTATTTTTTTGATTGAAGGCTCATGCCTTTATTTAAAAATTTAACTGTTAAGCGGAAATAATTATTTTTTTGGTTTAAAATTAATTTTTTAACTGAAAATATAACTTTTCCATTTTTTTTTTAAGATTGATCTTTTTTAGTTCAAAATTCTCCTTTTTTGGTTAAAAAGAAATTTCTTGGTTTAAAATTTCATTTTTGTTGGGTAAAAATGCATCAGTTTCGTGGAAAATTATTTTTTTGCTGAAGTCATATTGTTTGTTTGTAAATTCAATTTTTGCAGAGGAAATTTACCTCGTGGCTTGAAGGTTCAACAATTTAGGTAGAATTTTCTTTCATCAGTAAAAAATCTTTATTAATTGAAAATTCATCATTTTGGTTTTGAAAAACTTTTTTCTTTTTGTATAAATTTCATGTTTTTTGATTGAAATATAAAATATGACACTTTTTGTTGGGAATTTATATTTTTAGGTTGAAAATTTAACTATTATGTTAAAATTTTAATTATTTTCTTGGAAATTCAAGTATTTTGTTAAAAAGCCATCTCTTATAGTAGAAAAGACCTTTTTTTTTAAATAAATTGATAAATTTGAAAATTTTAAATTTGTATCCAAAATACTGTTTTATTCCGTTTATAAAAAATTCGATGTTAAAAGTATTTCAAGATTGAAAAATTAGTAGAAATATTTTGTTACTGCTTGTTACAGGAGGGGGGGGGGGGGGGGTCTCAGAGAGGTCCCGTGATCCGTTGCGTAATTTAAGTACGGCCCCTAATATTTATTGCCACAATGGAACGAAAAATTCTGGTCCCTGAATAAAATTCCCGGCAGTTGTCTCGGTTTTTCCGGGTAAAATAAAATTCACGGCTTTTCCCGGATTTCCTGACCAGGAAGATACTATGAAAAGAAAATTCATTTTCAGGTGAATTTTTAAAATTCTAGATTTCAAGAATGTTCCATATTTTGCCATTTTCCCTTCTTGATTCAATAAAGAGGAATTTGAATGAAAATGAGATAAAGAAGTTCATAACTCGAGGTGACTGAACATTATTTGGTCTCTTTTTCTTCTATCTAAAGAACAAAAATCTTAGCACGTCCTTCAAGATTCCCCGAATATTGCCCACATATCGTGACGAATTTATCACTGACTCGCAGAGCGTGCGTATGATACGACGACCTCGGAAAAACGTTTCTTGAACTCCCTTTTAGTATAAAAGGCAACTTAGGGTGACTCATGGTCTTTTTAATTGAGAGGGAAATCTATTTTTCATATCTTATTACATTCTCATTTTCGTAAAATTTGACGGGCGCGCCCCCCCCCCCCCCCGGGTTTGTAAAATGTCCACGTTTTGAGACTCTCTGAACCCGAAAAACATGTTCTTACGAATGTGTCTGTATGTATCTATGTATTAGACTGGTTTAAAAGAAATCGACTATTTTTTGAAACCCCCACATAAAAACTTCCCGAAATGTGTAAAAAAACGCCTGTAAAAAGCAGAGCACTTAATATTAATATTTAGAGGTAGCTCATCGAAAATTTCTATTTCCCATTTAAATAACATGTGAAATTTTATTTTTTAATTTGGAGTTTTGTAACTCTTGAATAGCTAAATAAATTAATAAGGCCATAACATTTTCTTGTAGGGAATTCAATGCTCTACAAAAAAGGTCTCCTATGATTTTTCCATAAATTCACTCCTCCAAAAGTTATTTAAGGTTAAATTTGAAAACATAATAAATTTATCGTTTTTGTCTCAATTTTTGGCAAAAATTTGGCATTTATTACTAAATATCATAAAAGTTTTTCCGGGAATTTTATAGTTTAATATTTTCTATGAAAAAACAATAGTGTAACTCAAATAATTACATTATCAAGTTCAACAATATTTCAAAGTTTGTCTTTCATTGTTCTACTTTTAATAACAAGTAACTTTAATTCATCAAAATTTTAAATTTTCTACTCGCCACCTAACAAAAATGAGATTGCATTAACATAAATTTCAGGGAAAATGACCAACAGCCTACCGGAATTATAAGAATTATATGATAATTAATGATAAATTTCAAATGTTTGCTAAAAATTAGGAAAAAAATGATTAATTTATTATGTGTTCAACTTTAACCCTAAATAACTTTTGAAGAAGTAAATTTATGGAAAAATTATGGAAGACCTTTTTTGTAGAGCGTCGAATTCCCTACAAGAATATGTTATGGTCTTTGCAACTCATTGAGCTGTTCAAGAGCAACAAAACTCCAAATTCAAAAAAAAATTCACATGCTATTTAAATGGAAAATAGAAATTCGCGATAAACGACCTCAAAATATTAACATTAAGAGCTCTGCTTTTCACATGCGTCTTTTTACACCTTATCGGAAGTTTTTATTTGGTGGTTTCGAAAAAAAATAGTCGATTTTTTTTAACTAGCCTACTATGTATGTACACTGTTAAAAATGTTTAGAATTCTCCAACACTTCTACAATACAAGCGTAAGGCAGAATTGCAAACACGGTATTGGAATGCCGAAATTCCAATACATGTATTGTAGCGTTTATAAGTCGAAAATTGTGCGCATGCGCCTCATCCGACGCGTGTATCGCTGCATGATCCGTTGCATTTGAAATCTACAACAGTATGTATTGTAGCGTTACCCTACATTTCGGAAATAAACTTCCAATACATTTAGTGGAAGTTTTATGCGGAAATTTTTAACAGTGTATGCATGTATGTATGTATGTATGTATGTATGTATGTATGTATGTTTGTATGTATGTATGTATGTATGTATGTATGTATGTATGTATGTATGTATGTATGTATGTATGAATGTATGTATGTATGTATGTACAGTAGAAGTCCGATAAGTTTCTCATTTGGGGGCTGTAGGGGCTGAAAATTCCAGGAATTGCGGACTTATCGGATGCCCCCTCTAGTAGCACGATATTAGGTGCGCGCATGCGTGAGAGTGGCGCGCAAATCATAAGCAAAATAGCACACGTAGTGGGAGAACCCCAATTAGTGTTCGTGCCGTGCGTGTGATGACGTTTTAAGGGGAGTATACACTTATCGGACGGCAGCTTATCGGACTTCTACTGTATGTATGTATGTATGTATGTATGTATGTATGTATGTGAGGGTGGACCAAAAAACTAAATTTCTGGTTTTTAAAGTTTTGTCCTCTTATTTTGTGACTTTTGTGGCAAAAAAAATTTCCTAATTTTCTGAGATTAAAAAAAAAAAATTTTCAGGTGTACGGCACGACCTTTAAAGTACCCGAATGTGTTAGAAATCCAGTAAGTGCTTGAATTTTAGAAAGAATTGTAACGACCACGTGAGCAGTACAAAGCCTGAAATTTTTGTTTGAAATTTTATTTCTCTTTTTTGGTTGAACAACTTTTGTCTTTTCATTTTCTTTTTGAATGTTGGGTCGTTTTTGGAAAACTTTAATTATTTTAAAAAAATATATAGGTATATATATATATATATATATATATATATATATATATATATATAATTAAAATAATATATTAAATATAATAATAATTATATATAATTATGTAAAGTAATTTTTGTGTACCTTCTCTGAATTTTATGAAAGTAAAATGAAAATTTAAGTGTTAAACTATATAAAAAATTTCATTATACAAATGTGAAAAATATTACCCTTAGAATAAACATTTTTACCCTTTTCAACCTAAATAATCTATGAAAAATTACATTTTCTTCCTTTATAGTTGATTATGAAAAATTTTTAATATAAATTTTTTTATATTGAAAGAAAAAGTTTTTAAAGCAAGGAAATGCAATTATTTATGAATTATTAAGGGTGACAAAGGAAAGAATGTTATCTTAAGGGCAATATTTTTCATACTTGTATTATAAAATTTTGCATAGAGTTTGGTACTTAAATTTTCATTTTACTTTCATAAAAATCAGAAAAGAAACTTGAAAATTAACTTTCAGTGTCTTCAGGGGAGAGTTTTGTCAAGGTTGAGGGGTAAGTTGAATCATTAAAAAAAATTTCAGGCTTCATAGTACTCATATGGTAGTTTTGAATCATCGTTGTGAAGTTTTTACCATTCTTTTTAAAAGTCAAGGATTTACTGAATTTTTAACACTTTGGGGTACTTTAGAAGCCCTGCCCCAACTCCAAACCTTTTTTTCAAAATTTTGAAAAATAAGGACATTTTTTCACAAAAAGACACAAGATAAGAGGGTCAGACTTTGAAAAAACAGAAGAATAATTGGTATGGACCACCCTAATGTATGTATGTATGCACGCATGTCGGAATGAATCTCTACCTGCGAGTACGATAAGTTTGGAAAAAATAATTGTATTAGATTGGCCTTTGGTATAATCTTTTAGTGTCGGAAATTGAATGTCAATTCGTTAACCAGATATTTTTGATGGAAATTAAAAATGTTAGAGCACTTAACATTTTTTTTTTTTACAATTTTCTTTGAGATTAAAAAATTCTATGTATTTTGAAAATCCAAAAATTTATCCTCACGACTTTTTTCGATAAAAAAATTAGTAGAGTTATACCATTTCCTAAATTAAAAAAAAATGAAAATTTCAAGCCAAATAACGCGCGATATAAGAAAGATTCAAATGAAGAAAAACGTGGAAATAACTTTTTGAGTTTTCTTGAAAAATTGAAAATTCCAATTTTGATCGCACAAAACTATAGTGAAAAATCAGAAATTTCATTATGCGGTCAAACTATGCTGGATACGAGAAAAGATGAAAAAAATCGTGCAACCAAAAAATATCAACAAATTTGTCATGAATGACTTTTTGATAGGACGCCCGGTTTTTGATTTATTCATAAAAAACTACATTGAAAATAAAAAAAAAAATTAAATTTGTGGACAGACGACACAAGCTAAAAAAAAGGCAAAAGTTGTTCACCCAAAAAAGTGCTACAAATTCTCTATTCGTCGTTTTTAGTTACGATACGCAATTTTTGTTTTAATCGTGAAAAGTGACATTAAAAATTTTTAATAAATTTTCAGAAAAATATCGCAAATTACGAAAAAAATTAATTGAAAAAAGTTGTTCACTCAAAAATGATCTTTTAATTTATTATTAAAAATTTTTGATAGGACGCGTAGTTTTTATTTTAATCGTCAAAAATCACACTGAATATAAAAAAAATTAAATTTTTTGGTAAAACGACACAACGTACGACAAAAAATGAACAGAGAAAAATTGTTCACCCAAAAAGCATCTACAAATTTTCTATTAATTATTTTTAAATTGGAGAAGTAGATTTTTTTCTAATCATAAAAAATAATATTAGGAATAAAAAAATTAATTTTTTTTCTAAAACCTCCCAAGAGACGAAAATTTTTTTTTTTTCGTCCCTTTTTTTAATATAAATAGGGTTTCATTATTTATTTGAAAGTTTAGAAAGCTGTAGCTACGTGTACCAGAATTTAGTTACGAATAGCCAGATTTTTTCGGTACGAATAGTGGCATCTGTAAAAGGTACTATTTTCATAGAAATGAAGAATTAATAATTCATTCAATTGGCTTAGAGATTCAAAAAATTCGCCGATTTTCAATTAAAATTATAAACCACTAGCCAAAGAAAAATCTCACAAAGTTGTTACAATTATAATTATAATTTCAATTATTTATATCATAGGAAACAAAAATAATAAAATAATTAATAATGAACAAGTGAAAAAAAATGCTCAACAAAATAGTTCAATTTTTAATCAAATAGCTGCATTTTTAACAAGAATAATTATCTGCTCGAACCAAATAGGTGAATTCTCCACCAAAATAGTTGAATTTTCAATAAAGAAATTAATTTGTAACCATACAGTTTAATTTTTTACCAAATAGTTAAAATTTTGACCCAAAAATCTTTTAAAAAATGTAATAGTTGATTATTCAAACAAATACAATTTTTGTATTAAGATGAAAAACAATAGAATTCAACCAAAAAAAAGCGATTTTAGTTAGGAAGTTGTCAACTAAAAATAGAACTTTTAAATTTTCGGTTTAAAAAATTAACATTCAACAAAAAAGGACAAACTTTCAACCAGTTTAATTTAACCAAAATAAAAGAATTTTCACCAAAACAGTTAAATCTTCCAAAATATATTAACTTCCTACAAAATAGTGAAATTAATAACGTATAAAGTATAGAATATTTTCAATAAAACTGAAATAGTTAAACTGTCAATTGAAAAATGAATTTTGAACAAAGAAGGTAAACTGTCAATGAAAATAGTATTTTTGAACGAAAAAGATGAATTTCTAACCAAATAGTCAATTTTTCAACAACAAAAAAATCAATTTTCCACACGGAGAGGAGTTAACCGCGACCGTTACTGCCAAGTCCGCTGCCGTCGCGCAGAACTTGCGAGTGGGAGGGAGGCAGAAGCTGTTGCTGCGCTCGCATGAACCATTGCGGGCGAACCTCAACCGTTCTGGAGCGTGACCGTAATGCGCAGCGTAGCTATATTTACTCCACTCGCAGTGATAGGTACGGTTTACTCCGCAAGCATTACTGCGCGCACCGTTTTTTTCGATGTGGGTAAACCTGGAACTACCGCTTTGCCCAGAAAACGTAAGACCTTTGCCATAATTAAGGGCTCATTGAAGGCTCATTTGATAGCCAAAAGCCAGATTTTGGGCTCTGCCACTTACACGCTTAACTCACAAACTAACAAACAATGACTCGAAAATATAATAAATTTCGACGTTTGTGACAGCGAGACAAAAACATTCGAGTACGCGCGATGACGATCAACTGATATCGTTAGACTTCAGACCGTCCAATCCCATTACGGTGGTAACCGCAACGGCTCGGGAATCTGGCAGTAACTGTTACTGCGACGGACGCAACAGTCGCTGCAGAATCTTTTACGGTGGCGCGCAGTGACTGTCACGGTGTAGGAGTAATATTTCCGTCATCAACCGTCACCGTCACTGCTCAGCCACAACATGATTTTTCTGCAGAACGCTTGTGGTCGGCGCAGCAACGGTTACGGTGAAAAATGCACCCGCTCTGGTTTACTTCTCTCAGTGTAATCTTCTTGTAATCTTCTTGGTGCACCAAGAAGATTACTGTTTTATCAAGAAAGTGAAATTTCCAACAAGATTTTTGAATTTCAATGCCAAAAATACGAATTAGCTGCGAAAAATTGAATTTTTAACACGAAGATATAATTTTGTTTTACCAAATAGATACATTTTGTTATAAGTACTTTTACATTCACCCAAAAGTTGAATTTTCTACCGAAATAGCTGGAACTCTAACCAAATGTATAAATTTTCGACAAAAAAGTTGATTTTCAAAAGAATAATTTAGTTCCGTAACAAAGGAGAAAAAGAAATTTCAACAAATTAGTTCCATTTTGAACAAAATAATGCAATTTTCAATAAACTAGTAGAATTTTCAATAAAATAATAGAAATTTCAACCAAGGGAGATAATATTATACTTTTCAATAAAAAAAAAAATTCAACTATGAATGGTTGGATTTTCTCTATTGGAATGGATTAAGACAATCAGCATTGAAGAAAAAAAATAGAAAAGGTTGAACTTTCTTGAAGGGAGGAAAAAAGTAAGAATTATTAAAAAAAGGAGAAAGAGGAAAATAGGAAAGAAGTGTGAAGTCTGGAATATTAAAGTTATTTGCCAACTTACGAAGGTTAAACTATATAAAAGTAAGTCACTAAACTTTCAAATTGTTTTATATATGTTACAGAAAATTATTAAGAAAAAAAACACCCCATAAGAAAACTTAACTAATCTTTTAACTTTTTTCGTCTGAAAACAATTAATCTTCAAAGAGTAGGTCATCTTCCTTGGCAGGAAAGTTAGATATGACATGACTATAATTTATTGAAGCTTTTGGATGAACTTTCAACTTGAAAAAAACAAATTTCCAAAAAAAGTTCAAGTTTGCGACAAAAAATGATGATTTTAGCAAAAGAAATTAAGCTTCCAACAATATAATATAAATTTAAACAAAATAAATGAATTTTTAATCGAATGGCTAAATTGTCAACTAGGAAGATAAATTTTCTGTCAAAAGACGTATTTTGAAACAGTTGAGTTCAACTAAGAAAGACGAATTTCTAACAAAACAGCTGAATCCTAAACGAAAATTATGAATTGTCAACAATCAAGATTATTTTCTACTCAAACTGACAAACTTGAAAAAAACGGACGAATTGTTTACAGAATAGTTCAATTTAACTAAAAATATGATTTTCCAACTGAAAAGTGACTAAAAATTAGATTTTTTTACTGGAATGTTTAAAAATTTGACCACTTGTTTGATCACATACTTCGAGGAGGACGTCTTGTACAGTAATTCAACATCATTTGGACCGAATTGGTTGACTAATTATCGCCAAATTCAGGAGAGACAATTTCGGTGGACACAGCAGTGATGCCAATGTTGGCGACTTTTTTTACTGCGCTTGCGTTCGGGCCGTGCACTGGTTGGCCGCAGTTGGCGCGCAATTTAAAATTGGAATTAAAAACAATTCTTGTAATGAAAATAAATCACCATTGGAGAATGCACAAAAATGTATGTAAATTGTACAGCTTCTGAATTGATACAAGAAAGAAATTTATAACACATATATTTTTTGAATGACAGTTTATTTTCTTTGACTTCCAAAGAATATCTTATATTTCACAGAACATTTAATTTGTGAAGTCTAAAATCGGAAGTTGTGTAATTTATATACATTTTGGTGTATTTTCCAACAATTATTTATTTAAATCACAAGAATTGTTTTTAATTCCAATTTTGAATCACGCGCCAAATGCGGCCAACCAGTGCACGGCCCGAACGCAAGCGCAATAGCAAAAGGCGGCAACATTGGCATCACTGGGACACAGTATTGTCCCTTACAGTCACATCCCTGAGAGCCCATTTCATCTGTTCAAACTTCCCATAGTAACGCCAATCACAAAACACCATTTCAACCAATCAGGATTCAGCCGGTTGCTAAAGAAGAAACCGAAGCCGACGCCGGGGAAGAACTCTCATCTTTCGTCGCGCAGCTTCTAGAGCAGGACGCGTCTTCGGATATCTTGTATTTTTCATTAATCTTAAATCAGTTATTATTGTAAAGTTCGTTCGGAACCTGAAATTGATCTTTGGAAATCCCCAGGATACGCTGCGGATCCGTTAACCGATTATTTAAGGTAGAAATTCATTTTTTGATTTAGATGGAAATATTCTATGAGACTGTGTGGTCACTTTTGTTTTGTCTTTGGTTGTTTTTTTTTCTTTTAGAATATTTGGCAGACAGTTTCCGACATATTCCTGACTGTATTGATTTATTTCTGTTTTTGTGAATGCCTTATATTTCAATTGTTTAATATTGTGAACTTTTGCCACATGGTTCCCTCATGTTGACTTATTTTATTTTGTCCCGATATTAGTTCAATTCTATCCCGCTTTTACCCGCAATCATTTAAAAATCTTCATATGTATCATTAGTTTGTTCGGTGATTTATATTTAGAGTTATCTTTTGTCTTTTAGTCCCAAATTATATCGTTTTTTCAAATTATGGTTATCCTACGTTCCCCTGCATTTATTAAGAAAACAGTCCCTATAACTACGAAAAATATTTTTAGTATTTAAGTTCAACCCTATCGTGTAGTCCGTTTGTTTAGTCTTTGAAAACCGAGACGAAAGATCAAATTTTGTTTAAAATTAATTAATTAATTTTGTGTACACCTTTTGTCTCCCTGCTTAACTCAATTGTTTCTTGTAATTAAATTTCATAAAAGTCAAATATCGAATAGAAACACTGTCGAATTCATCTTAAAACTTCAAAAATGTATATTAGGTGAAAGATCATATATTTTCTTTAATTACCAGCATAGATATTGAATATATTCTTTATAATAAATCATCGACGCTTTCCGAACTGGTTCTTAGTTCCCTTTCAAGAAGCGAAAAATACAACAATTGTCGAAGATTTCAAGGGATGAATAAAAAACCCAAATCAAAAACATTCCCAGAATAGTTTTTCAACATAATTGATATAATTGAAAATAACAATAAATGTATAAAAATAGTATGAAAAATAAATCTAAACACACGCATGAACAAAATTTGCAGGATTCAACTCCACACTCATTTATCCATAAGTCTTTTTTCAATTTTTCTGAAATGAAAAATTGGATTTTTGCTGACGTTTCTCGTAGCTTTGCTAAATATTATGCACATTCAAAAGAAAATCGTTTATCCAGGAAAACATTTTTTTCAATTTTTATTTTAAATTAGAACAATAATTTGAAAAAATCCTCCGATAAAAATATTCGTGTCTTTCATTTTTAATAAATGAATAATATTTATTAGAAAAATAATTTTTTTAATGCTGAAATTAGGAAATTTTCTAGTTCAGATATATTATAATTCGGCAATCGTGTGGCAGGAACTTTATTATTTGGGCATTTTCTAAATGTGGATTCTCATATTTCGGCAATTTTGTTATTTGGGATTTTTCAACTACTGCCGTTTTACAATTTCAGGAATTTTATTAGTATCTTTCACTTAATGTACTCGTTTCAAAGTTTAGAATAAGTTCGACTCAGCTGCTATTTAATATTGAATTTTAATGAAATTTGAATTACCATGTCTCGATAAATAAATAATAAATATTTTGGAATGTACCTAAAATAAAATTGGCTGGTCCATTTTAGTTATTATATAAATGTCAAATGCATCAATTAGAAACAATGATGAAAAAAGAAAAAAAGTTAACATTAAATAAAATGATATTTTTTACTGAATACTCATTTTATTTGTTAACTTAATCCTAAGAATATATTAAAAAACCATCCATGTACCATAGTCTAGGAGCCAGGGGGGGGGGGGGTTTCGTGGCCGATAGGGGAAGCGGGCTCCACCCGAGTGCTTTTTATGTATTTTGACCCGCTGAACACGAATTTCGAGGGTGGCTTGTCTAAAAATCAATGGTTAATTAGTCATTAACAATTTAATTGTTTTAACCGCTATAAATAGTTTATTATTAGACTTACCAACATTCTATAAACGGCCCTACATTCCTTATCTCTTGCAGGACAGGTAGGTTCTTTCAGATTTGAAAAATGTCGGCTTACGGGTTCGATTCCCGCATCGCACTCTGGAGGAGCTTCGGAACGCTCGCGCGCCAAGCGGACAATATAGCGGTCAAATTAAAATCAGGATATCTCGACTTCCATCAAACGTTTTTCAAATCTGAAAGAACCTACGTGTTCTGCAAGAGATAAGGAATGTATGGCCGTTTATAGAATGTTGGTGAATCTAATATTAAACTACTTATAGCGGTTTAAACAATTAAATTGTTAATAACTAATTAACCATTGATTTTTAGACAAGCCACCCTCGAAATTCGTGTTCAGCGGGTCAAAATACGTAAAAGGCACTTGGGTGGAGCCCGTTACCCCTATCGGCCACGACACCCCCCCCCCCCCCCCTGGCTCCTAGACTACCACTTGAACATATTAAAATATAATTACTTTTAATCATCAATAACAAAAAAGAAGTTGTATTTTTTAGCATTTCAAATAAGCGCGCGAACGGCAGAGGTTGGAGGGCGGTTCCAATATTGCCAGAAATTGATAACGTAGCTCACGCAGGGCCCCCAAAAAGTACAAGGTTGTAGAAATCATGAAATCAGTTACAACGAACTAATAAATTAATTTTTCTTCTCTGGTAATGACTTATCATATGTACATATCGCAGAAGGACATGCTTGGGGATTATAATGTTCGTAATATCTGAGATAACGTCTATAGTATACATTTTATTCTCTAGTAAAGCACCGGAATATCAATATAATCGATAAACACATTCTTCATTAACGTATTAGTTACGCAGAAAAAACTAAGAATAAAATTTGTTGCAGGAAATCTTTTAGAGCGATAAAGTTTTGTTCAGCCAACTTTGCATCTTTCAAAATACATGTGTTTGTCATCGAAAAACAAATAAAAGTTTAACCGATATTTGTGTAAAGTTTATCCTGTGAAGTTGATTCTTCTTGGAAAGAATCTTGCGTCGGAAATCGATGTAAAGTTTATCTTCTGTTTTTTTTTCTGTGTAGTTTTTCGATAACTGAAGAATGAGGATGATTTATACTCGCGTCTTATCCTCGATTCTTATCCTTCATTTCATTGGTAAATATGATAACATAATATATGTATACTATCTAGCACATTTTTTATCTATTCTCAAATAACAATTTGTCAAAGTCAATTCGCATTCTCTTCCAATTTTTTTTTTCAAAGTCCATTTAAGTGTGTGCGGAATGCGGATGAGTTTAATCCTATTTTAATTCGGTTCAATTCAGATAAGTTTTACTAACAGAATTCAAAAATTCTCCCAATTTGCTAAAAATTCGTACTAATTGAAAATCTAAAAATTGCAACGTAAAACAAAAGAAACACTAATCGTAAAGTCATTTTCGCAAGTTTTTGCTTACATCAGCATGGCAGGATATTTCGACAAATGGTTTTTAATTTACCACAACAGGAGTCTCTACTTGAAAAAAAAAAAAAAATAATAATCCTCTCTCGTTGCAGAGTCAAGTTCACAGTCCGAAAGTTCACCTGATGACGATTCTATTTCACATGCTCAACGTTCTTCTACCGGGCATTCTCTTTCTCTTGCTCTTTCTCTTGGCAGATCCGGGTCACCAACAACTAAGAACAAATGTCCTCCTGCCACATTTTCCCGTCCTCCATCTTTAACCGGTAAAATTCATTTAGTAACCGATTAAAAATAGTAATATAAGCAATTGCAATTATTTCTGTACGTAAAATCCTAATTCAATCTTGGCGGGTGGGGGGGGGGGGGGTGTAAGCCTAGTCTCATACATTGGTGAAAAACTAAAGTAAAAGTCGCAAAAATATGCCAAAATTACTAATTTTTAGCTATTTTCGACACTCACATTTTCCCTCGTTGAAGACTGTAGTTTTATCTAACCTCATCCCCGAGGAAATACGCTAACTTTTGTTGAACATAAGATTGTTTCCAAAAGAAATAAATTTTTAACCTAAAAAGATGAATTATTGTGAAAATAGTTGAACTTTACACCTAAGAGTTAAATTTTCGACCAAAATGATGACATTAGCAATGTAGTTGAATTTTCAATAAATTCAATTAACTTTATTTTTAATAGAATAGTTGAATTTTCAACCTGAAATGGTAAATTTTCAACCACATGATCAATTTTCAGAAAAAAAGATCAAAATTCAACCAAAAGCAGTTGCATTTTCGACGAAATAATTGAGAATTTTTAAGCCAAGAAGAAGAAGTTTTTTGAAGACAGTTCAAATTTTAAACCGAAAGGTTGAATTTCGAACAAAAAAGTTAATTTTCAACTAAACACTTTCAACTTTTCAACTAAAAACTTTCATCTAAATAGCTGAATTTTCACCCAAAAAAATTAATTTTTTACCGAAAAACGAATTTTGAACGTACGACCTGCATATTTAAATGAATTGTTCAATTTCAAAATAAACATCATTTTTTTACCAAAAATCGGCAGACAAATTTTCAGCTATAAAAAATTAATTTCCAAACAGAGATAATAAATTTTCAATCAGTTGAATTCAAACAGATAAGACGAAGCTTCAACAACATCGTTGATTCATTAAAAGGAATTATGAATTTATAACAAGCGAGAAAACCTTTCTACGCAAAAAACAAATTTTTGATTCCATAAATAAATTGTCAACCCACTTTTTAAATCTTTGAGCCAAAGAGAACAATTAGGTACAAAGCAATTGAAGTTTTGGACCAAAAATATGCATTTCCAACAAAAAAGTTAAATTTTGACCAAGTAGATCAATTTTCAAATGAGTAGTTCATTTCTTCGACAAAAAAAATTGTATACAACAAAATTATATTAGTGACACAAAACTATGAAATTTCTACAAAAATTTAATTTTCAACCAAAGTGATGAATTGACAAAAATGAATTTTTCACAAAGTAATTTCCAGGTAAACCAAATTGTTCATTTTTCAACTGAAAAATAATAATTCTAAACGGAGCATGTAATAGTTAATATTTTAACCCAGGAAGTTCCTAATTTGAAATAAAAAATAGTTGAATTTACCGAAAAAAATGTCAAAAAAGTTGTTGAATTTTACGAACAAGAAAATATATAATTCTCTATTTCTTCTTGCAGAATTAAGTCCACAGTTCCTCAGATCTCGTTCTTCCGAACGCGACCCGCTTCTTGATCTTTCTCTTGGCAGGTTGGGGTCTCCGCCAAGAAGGTCCAGATCTCCTGCTGCTAGAAACCCTCGTCCAGCATTATTACCCGGTAAAATTCATTCAAAATTATATAAATTATGAACTTTCATAAATCAGAGAATGCATTGGCACGTTGACCATCAAATAACTTTAAGGGGGTCATCCCGTATGACGGTTTCAAAAAATCGAATTTTTGTTGTTGGACAAATCAAATCTAGAGTATGTATAGAATATACTGGTAAAGTGATTTTTCAAAATTCGAAGTTGCCGGAAAGTTACAGCAGTAAGAAGTTAAGGTGTTTAGAGCATGCGGCCGACCGCTCAACGGGGCGGAAAACAAGAGCTATTGTGTACCTTCGGATTTGTACCAGAGGCCGATTCTATTCACACGCAGGTATACGCTTCCCAATTTTAATGGTACATTCAGCACACGTAAGGCTATCCCCGGAACTAGGATTTTTGAAAAACATCGAATAGTTTTTTTTTTTTTCATAAAAAAATAGTCGCAAAAGATCATAAAATCTTGGGTCTTAATGTTTAAAAGCATATGAAAAATTTAATTTCCAAGATTTCCAAAAAATCCTAGTTCCGGCGATAGCCAGCCACATATAGATTAGCATCCAATTTTGTTTTTTGATTTTGTATAAGCCTCTCTCACAGAATCATGGTCGCCGTTTACCTACCTTTTTTATATGGTTGCCATTCGCTCAATAAAACTCTCGATCAAAAACATATTTTTGCATATAAAAATGCAGAGTTACTACTAAAGACTGAATGAATGTATAGTAAAAATTTGGAAGCACTGTGTTTTTCAATTTCGCTACAAAAAAATTCGGAAAAACCTCTAAACAGAGGCTGTCACACGGGATGACCCCCTTAATACAAGAACCAGGTAGACCAACAAAAAAGAATTTCTTAAATATTGCATACCACACTGTTTGAGAAAATTAAGATCGGAAATAATAAGTGTACGTAATTAAAAAAGTCCTCTATTCAAATTTGCAGAATTGAGTTTACAATCCGGCTGTTTCCCTGATGGCGAACATATTCCTGGGCGCAGACCTTCTCATTCTCCAGGCAAATCTCATTCTCCAGACAGGCCTGTTCTTCCTGCCAGGATTCATTTCAACCAGCTCAAACATATTCAGCTCATTCCCCTGACGAATCCGCATCTGCGATTCACATTTCGAAGATACGTCTTTCCGGCTGATCAAAAAATTCGTAGGAAAATAAACCCTTGGCAATTTGAGAGTATTCCTACCCAAGAATTTACTGTATTATCAACAGACAATGGAGACATTTTTGCAATATTCGAGGAGGATACTGGTTTTCTTCGTGGACTGTATGGTAGAAGTGAAAGGCGGGCAAAAATAAACGTTAAAAGCGAGAGGATTCAGTTACTGAAGCGAGAGGAAGTCAATGCATGTCCAGTTGGCCAGCAAATTATACCAGAGCATTTTAAAGTGGTGTATGTGTGAGCTCAAGGAAGAATTTACTTCTGAAAACCCCCATACGGAGTAATCCTTATTACGCATCATTACATATTATTACTCAATTATTACGCGGGTATAACTACAGTAATGAAGACCATTGCAGTATCAATTTGAGTAAAATTTAAACCACCACTTAACTGGAATAACTCTCACAAATTAAAGTCAGCTTTCAAATTCGTTTATGTTTTAAACAATCATTACCATAACAGACAATAAATAGTTTTTGAAAGTACATGATCTGGTGAAACAAATTTGATTAGTATCTTGAATAAATTGAAACTTCCTGCTCATAATCTATGGTGGTTGATAACCATGATTGATATAGTTTTAATGGTGCTAAGTGGGATAGATGGGATGGAAACCCAACAAAAAAAAAGAATAAAATTGTTTGATATAATTATCCATAAAAATAGCATTTGTTAAATTATTATTATAAGTCATAACAAAAATACAGCGTAAACGAAAATGCTGCATCATCTTTTGAACATTCATCTTTTTTTTAACAATAAAAATAGTTTTGCACAATTCATTTGAAGTTAGTATTATTATTATTGATTCTTGGGCGAAAAAAGCTGAGAAACTGATAAATAGACCCCTCTAGCGTGACGGCTCCCATCCGAGTAAAATCGGTGTCAAGCGCTGCTTACCTTTGGTGATCGTACGGAAAGCCTTAAACGATTGAATTTGTTTTATTGCATGTACTCTATACTTTTCTTAATTTTATTTTTATAATCGATGTTCTTCGGAGTTTGCAATTTTCTGAGACTAAAGAAATTGTATTTTTTGCATACATTTGTTATTTTAGTTCCACGGATGAGATATAAGTTGTTTGGTAAATAAGAATTTTGAAATAGAAGATTTTGATAATCGCATACGGTCAGTGGGAGTAAAGTTTCTTCATACTCTTTCCCCTATTTCTCTCTTTTTCCCCTTTTTCAAGAATTCCTATTTTTGCCCTATTTTTCGTTATTTCGCTTCGATGCAAATAAAATAAATAGAACCCAATGAAAAAATTCAACTACATCTTGGTTTGCTAGCAAATTTATAATTTTTTAGAATTAATTCATTAAAACATTATTTCTAATATCAGTTGTTTTTATCTGAAACATTTGTCATTCATAATACCTGAAAAGATTTTTCTTTCATTGTAATGAGTATTCTTCCTATTTTTCTAATCAATAGTTTTGCGAATTTTTTTTAGCAAATTTGGATAAATTCAAATGTTCCATCCATAAACTGTACCACTGCATGGCCATCTTTCTACTGATTATCATCATTATTATTATCATCATTAATTTGATCTGAAAAACAATATTTGTTGCGTAGGCAGATTTCGAAACTGCAGAGGTGGATTACAGAGTTTACGAAACTATACAATAAAACCGTCCTGACTTTGAATTTTGTGAAATGTCAATCTATGTACTATTGAGTCATAACATTATTTGAGTTTCTCTAGGTGAAATAATATTCATCATAACACATGATTGCAAAACAAAATCCAACTTTTATCTTTATGTCATATTTTTATATAATGAATATAATACAGCAGGGTTGTTTGAAATTCGACTGTATTTTTTTATTATGAAGGTGTCTGTCTGTCTTTGGTCTTTAATATTGTGTACACTAAGAGACCTTTTGTTAGAATAAATGAAAAGAATGAATTAGAATTTGGTATAATATCATACCAAAATAGGGAAAACCGAGGTTTTATTACACTTATTCGTATTACAGTACCGAAGTTTAATATTATTATATGAGTATTTCAAACACGAAGACGACAAAGTAGTATTCTAAATACGAAATATTATGAATCTCGATTTCAAGAATTAACACTATGAAAAAGTGATATTCTTTTTACTGAGTTTTCGAAAAATAATTTGAATAAGAAAAATAGTGACTATCATAATCTCGAAAACGTATTTTAGAAATTGATATTATCAATATGAAGTTGACAGCAACCTAAGACGCATAACAATCTATGAAATCCTTATTCTTGATTTGTGATATAGTTTCGTTTGAGAATGCTCCTCGTGTATTTCCGCCGTTTTCCGATCGAGCTCGATTGTGCAGAGCCGAATATGGAACGCATGGAACACCGGCCGCGGTCGGTCCAAATCCAATTCGGTCCTTAGTTCTGTCAAAAGATGCTTGGTTGTAGCTTTGCTTGTAGTGAAAAAGGCGCTTTTATCACATGTATACCGAAAGGTTATGTTTCACAACATTTTAAATAAAAGTTAACTCTCATTAAAAGTGATAAAATGTCTAACCTATCTATTAAAAAATTTTTTGAAGCAACAAATCACTCGTGAAACAGGGCCCAGATATTTTTCGTACTGCCCTGAATTGTCAAGCGACGCCTCTGTGCCGAGATTTTTGCCAAATATTCCATACTAGAAGTTAGCCGTGGGGTTGAGTTGTTAGGGATCAAATGCGTGCTTTGGGTAAGTTAGGTTCGAATCTCGCCGCAGCGATTCCGATTTTTCATTAGCGATTAAGCGTGCGATTATGTATGTAGTGAATAAATTAAGTATGTAATAATAAAAATTATAATTGTACGTATTATAATTTTCATATAGTCGTTTGAGATTCTCATATGCTTTGTATGACAACTTCAAAAGATGTTTTCACTCTTTCGAAAAAAATGTATTACTATCGTTTTAACTTCGCTCGTCAACTTTGATATAGTGAATTTTAAATTATCGCAAGTTTTGTAAGAGTTAATGCAACATCCTTTCCATTTGTTCAAACAAAAATATCAATTTTGCCGGCTGAAAACCACTATATTAATTTTTGATACGCAAACCCTTTTTCCCCTATTTTGGAACGATATTATACTAAATTCTCATTCGTTTTTATCATTTATTCTAATAAAAAGTCTCTCAGTGTAGGCGCGATAACTTTTGGAAGATTGATCAGATTGAGTTGTGCTTCAAAATACTTTTTACCATTTTTGCAAGATTTAAAAATTCTATGTACTATTCACTATTCACACATCGTCAACGGCGATACCACGCTGAAAACACCAGTTCCCGTTAGATCACTGAAGTTAAGCAGTGTTGGGCGCGGTTAATACTTGGATGGGTGACCGTTCGGGGAATACTGCGTGTTGTTGACCCGTCGTGGGTGTGGTGGACCCACACTGGTAGTATTTATCCACCTAGAAACACTACCCGAATCGGGTAGTGAGGCAATGAACTTTCGAGTTCGAAATGCTAATCAATTTTTTTTTTTTATTATGTACTATTCACTTTAATCGGAAACTTGAACAACATATCCTGAATGACTATTTTCGATTAAACGAAAATTATTAGAACTAAAACATTTTCAAAATAAAAAAAAGGAACGAAAATGAACATTTCAAGCCAAACGGAACAGGATATGAAAAAAGTCCAAGAGTAAAAAAAATTTCTTCCAGAAAGCCCTTCAAAATTATCGTAACAACTCTTCAAATTTTTCCGAAGAATAACATTTTTTTATTTTAATCACACAAAAATAATGAAGGATGAAAAATTTCATTTTGCGATCAAACTATGCAAGATACGGAAAACATATATCTGCGAAAATTGTGCAGCCAAAAAATATCTACAAATGTGTTCTGAATCACTTCTTCGTAAGATACGTAGTTTTTGTTTTATTTGGAAAAAACAATAATAAAAATAAAAAAATTAAATTCTCTGACTAACGCTACGAGCTACAAAAAATAATGAGACAAAAGTTGTTAACACGTAAAAGAGCTACACATTTTTATGCGATATTTTCTTTATGGGATGCGCAGTTTTTGTTCTGTCCGTGAAAAGCAAAATTGAAAAATAAAAAATAAAATTTTTGGACAAACGGCACAAGCTATGAAAAAAAAAATGGAAGAGAGAAGTTTCTCTTCCAAAAAATAGTGAAAACTCATTCACATTTGACAACAATAATTTTTCAATAGGACGAGTAGTGTTCTCATCGTAAAAAATAACATTAGAAATGAAAAAATTGAATTTTTTTTAGAAACGACACAAGGTACGAGAAAAAAGTAATATACAAACGGTTTTCACCCGAAAAGGAACTACGAATTCGTAATTATTTTGCTAAAAACCGAATTTTTTTTTAAATGTCATACTTCTGATTAAAAATTAAGTTTTTTAACTGAAAATTTTATTTCATTCGTCTGCTTAAGTAACTTATTGAAAGATCCAAATATCAGATTGGAAATTAAAGTAATTATTAAAAAATGTAAATATTTGCTGAAAATTTCACTTTTTTTCATTCATATTTTTTATTGCAAATTTAACTACTATCTAAATGATTCGTCTCTTTTAAGCTTCGAAATTCAACCATTTAGTTACACGTTCCATTTTTAAATCGAAAATTGGCCTTCTTTGATGGAATATGAATCCTTTTGGTTAAAAATCTAAATATTGGGATAAAATTTTATATGTTTTGGAATGAAAACTCAACTACTTGGTTGAAATATTGTTTAAAAACGCATTTTTATGAAGACTCACCTCTAACAGAGAATAAAACAATTTTGTTGAAAATTAATTATTTTTCTGTGAAAAATAAATTTTTGTATCTGATGATTTAACCATTCCATATTCAGTTGAAAATTCATCCTTGATGAGTTGAAATTGCGCGTTTTTGTGTAGAAAATAAATCTTCTTTCTAAAAATCCATCTTTTTGGTTGAAGATTTAACTAAACTCCAAGTCTTATATAATAACAGTCAGGGCCACCTGAACCGTTTCCAATTGGACTGCAGAATATTAAGCAGTACACTCGACTGAGTACTCGCGCACTGCGGCCCTTACGAGGCGAAAGTCGCAACAATCTCTCGCCCGGCCAGCTGAGTAACTACGTGGATCAGCTGTTCTAGGAAATACAAAACCAGACTGGCTTTTATGGTACCTGGAGTATTTTTTCTTAAAAATGCGTCTTTTTCAGTTTAATTTAACTCGTTGAAACTTCTATTATTTAGCTTGTGTAATCCTTTTTATCGAAAATTCAAGTAATTCGTGAGAAAACAATTCTTCTGCATTGGGAATCCATCTCTTGTGGTAGAAGACCTCATTCAGTTGGAAATGTAACTATTTGACTGAAAATGCAATATAATTCGACTAAAAACCTTAATAATTTTAAGCTCTTCATATTGAATTACATTTGGTATCTACATTTATTTTAAATTTTTGATTGTATGCATAATCTAAACCAAAGTTTAAAAATGAAAAGTATGGTGTTACAGACATTGTGATATCAGTTTTAACGACTCAGTAAATATTTTTTTTCTTCCTACTGACTTATGAAACGTAAATATTACAGAAGGACAGGTTTGAGGCCTATAATGTCTTCAAGCCATGAGATAACGACCATTGTGCATATTTTATATGCAATAATTTGATGAAGCACGAAATCATTTGTTGATTAAACTGATAACGAAATCCTTCATTAACGCATTATTCCGTTTTTCTTCAAACTGGAAAGATGAAGATTGTTTATACTCTGGTCTTATCCTTGGTTGTTGTCCTTTATTCTATTGGTGAATATAATAATATAATATCTGTATAATATCAAGTACATTTTTAATTTTAAGCTATTCGTGAACAAAAATTTGTTTGATTTAATTCGCATACTCTCCCGATTGCTTCTTTTCGAAGTCTATTCGAGTGTGTAAGAAATTAGGAGCAATTTGATCCGAATTTATTTCGGTGGAATTGAAATAAGGGATACGAGAAACTATCTGCTTTGTAATAAAAAACATCGAAGTTCCATAAACGGCCAGACTAAGAAAAACCTTACGTAAGTGAAATGGTCGTTCAGAACAACTTTGCAATAGCAAAGTGTGAGTAAATAAACCGTAATAAAAAAATCACTTACGTAAGTTTTTGCTTATATTAGGACCGCAGAATATTAACACAAGAGGTTCATGATATATCAAAAAAGGAGAATGTACTCAAAAAATGATGCAATCCTATCTTTATTTTTCCAGAGTTAAGCTCACAGTCCGAGGGTTCATCTAATGTCGAATCTATGACAGCTGGTCTACGGTCTGCACCTTCTTCTTCTCCCGACGAATATCATTCTGCTGCCAGGACTTCTCCTTCTCTTGCTCTTTCTCTTGGCATGTCTGGGTATCCACGAAGTAGGTCCAGGTCTCCTTCTGCTAGATTTCCTCGTCCTGCATTATTACCTGGTAAAATTAATTTAGAACCATATTTATTATAAAGAAGTAAAAATCAGATAACGCTTTTGCACGGTGACCCTCATCTAAATTTAATCGAAAGGTATTTGAAATCAGATGGTCCCGTCAGTTGAAAACTTTTTTTGAGAACTTCAAAATTTTTGCATTTTATTTATTACTAAAATAAAAAATCTGGGAGTGCTTATTCAGATATCACAAGATAAAGTACACATTTTAATGATTATGAATACTTCAATACTCGAACTCTATTTTGAATAAATTTTTATTCTCAGCTTCCCTAAAAAATGCATCATTTCGATAAATTTATATTATTACATGTCATAGTATGCATTGATATTGGAACAAATGTATTTTCATTGTTTTTTTCCATGTAATTAAAAAAAAGTGCACATCATATGAAGAAATAATTTTGTTGATTAACATATTATTGCACCTTGTGTCGTTTGTCAAACAATTTTTAGTTCGTATTTTTAATGTTCTTTTAACGAATGAAACAAAAACCACGCGTTCCATCGAAATTAATAATAAGAAATTTATAGATCAGTTTTGGGTTTTTCCAAAAATTTGATTTTCCAATTCCTGAAGTTATTTTTCACGAATAAAATAAAAACTAACTACCTTATCAGAATACGAATTATAAATAATTTTTCTCTTCTTTTGGTGAACAAATTTTGTCAATTTTTTTCTTGGATTTTGCCGTTTGGCCACAAATTTGAGTTTCCTTAAAATTTTTTGTGTAGTTTTTCATGAATAAAACAAAAACTACGCGTCCACTAGAAAAATATCGTAGTTACAGTTGAGTAATAAATACAGAAATATTAGTTGTATTGTTTATTACAAGATTTAATGAAATTAAGCTTAAAATATCAACTCTCTTTTTTGTGAATCCAATATAAAAACTGAACAGTGCATTTTGACAACAAAAACGTCATTCCCGTACGTGCGTTAAAAACCATTTTCGGGGTGAAAAAAAATTATAAAAACCATTCCGATACTTGCTTGGCGTTTTTTTCTTTCATAAGTAGGTGACCTTCTATAATAAAAATCTTTTATTTTTGTATAAAGATTAAAAAAGGTTCAACTTTAACATTTTTCTTGCATCGTTACCGTACGGTACAATAGAATAGCGTATGACTGATTATATGCGCGTATTTAAAATTTTTACATGTGATGAATCAATTTCCGTTATGAAATATTTGATTCCTAATAATAATATGATTGCCCCTGTGGGTGCTAAAATTTGCCTACAATTTGACAATTACCCATATACTTAAGAGAAAAAAAGAAAAAATGAGGTTGGGTATGGCAGATATGAGGAAGCTAGTGGTATCTGGGAGTGGATAGAGAAAAAAAAAGTTGTATTAGGCGTATTATTGTTATTAACCCGCATGAAGAATAGGTATCGTCCATGAATTAGGTGAAGCTTCAAGATGAGAATCTTGAAAAGAGATTTGACATTCTTCTCAACAAACTTAGATTCATAGTAAGCCATTCCCTTTTTAAAATATCTTTATATTATTTTTGGAAATGTACATTGTTCAAATGAATGAAGAAGAGGGAATTGCTGAAGGCTGACAAATGATATGGGATACATCGGTTGATGGGGTTAGAGAAAATAAAGCGTAGTCAGAATATTGGTGGTGGGTACGGAATTGTTGCGGTATTTTGATTCCCGACACATTGTGGCACCAAAAACTGACTTAGGTACTGAAAGTATGGAAAAGAAAAATTGGTATGTTCGACGACATTAAAGGGGTATTTCTATTTAACCAGACCGAAAACTCGATATAGTATGTGGAATTTGCGTGCAAAGGGATTTGTTTGGTTTGAACTTAAAAAAATCCTGTATTTCTATTTGCAGAATTGAGTTTGAAATCCGGCTGTTTCCCTGATGGCGAACATATTCCTGGGCGTAGACCTTCTCATTCTTCCATCATATCTTATTCTCCTGACAGGCCTTTTTTTCCTGCCAGGACTCATTTTGACCAGCTAAAACATTTCCAGCTCATTTCCCGTATGAATCCGGGCCAGAGATTTGAATTTAGAAGATATACTTTTCCTGTCGATCAAGTAATGAAGAGGAGAGTAGCAGATAGAAGTGCATTTGAAACTATTCCTGCCGAAGAATTTACTGTACTTTCAACAGCCAGTGGTGATGTTTTTGCGATATACGAAGAGAATACTGGCATTCTTCGTGGAATACATAGTAAAAGCAGAAAACGAGCGAAAATAAACATAAAAACTGGCAAGGTTCGGTCACTGAAGCGAATAGAAATGGACGAATGTCCAGTTGGCAACCATATTAATCAAAAGAATTTCAGAATAGTATATGCATGAACCTGAGGGGCGATTTACTTCTGAAGAAGCCGTATGGAGAAATCCCTATTATGCATTATAACGATACATAATTCGATAAATATTCATCTTGTATCGCTTTCTTAAACAAAAGCAGTAATGTGTAATTCACTTGAAAATGTAGAAATTTTCCAAATTAAATGATGAATTTATAATGGTTCTGATGCAATAATAATCCCATTAAATTTTGGTGGCGTTTTACAATTCTTTGTAAGAGATTCCACGGCATTTCAGGAAATTTTCAAAATATATTAAGATATTTCCTAATTTGATAGAATTATCAAGTCTTTGAAGTATTTGGAGTGATTTTGAGGAATTTTCAAATTATTGTCGCGCTTTACGGGACTTCGAAGAATTTCTATCTCTTTGTACTCTGTACCAAACAACACATGTTTTCACTTGAAAACGATACGAAAACAAATCTCCAGCACTCAGTCTAAAATATAACGTCGTAGAGAACAGTCGAATCTCTGGATTTCGCAAAGTAAAATACAAACTGTCCAGTAAACCGGTCCATTTTGCACGATCACTTTTAAAAAATAATAATATAATAAAATTTCCCGTAAACGCGCTTCTTAGTCCCTTGCTTCTTAAAATTTCAACTCAAAAATGAAGAAGAAGCTTTGAAGACAAAAGGCAGAATCCCAGTCAAATAACCAAACCTAAGTTATAACTTTCATTGTTGAGAATAAATAAATTTTCAGATTATAAATTTTTCAAATTGAACTATTTTCTGTGTCCGCGGAGGGGGCGGGGGTTATACTATTTCTATCATAAATTAAACTACGTTAAAACACTTCATCCGTTCATTTTAGTTGAAAGTTAAAAATTTTGAATTGGAATTGAATCTCAGACTTCAAGAAATATAGGATTCCATGAGATTTTTGAGGCGATTTATAATTTTCTACAAGAGATTCCACAGTATTTAAGAACATTTTGAAAATATATTAAGATATTTTTCCTTTATACCAATTTATATCTCTTGTAATGATAGCGAGGGGGGGGGTACAATCTTCATAGGTACTTTAAGAACATTCCTAAATGCTTTTAAATTCCCTCTAAAAATTCTAATATTGCAGTTCAATTATTATAAATATTTCAATGTTTCAAGCAGGAGAAAATTTGATATATATATATATATATATATATATATATATATTTATTTATTTATATATAACTCGCCCCCCCCCCTAGTAACAGAAGTTAGGGCGGGACTGACGTTACAACTTGACTCCTTAGAGGTAGACCGGGATTCGGCAGATGAGAATGCAACACTGATCATTACATTTTAGTCTCTAAAATAAATTACGGCTTGGATGGAGAAAAAAGAGAACAAAGAAAACGGGAATATAGATTGAAAATTTACAGAAACCGGAAGTGCGAAAAGACTTTTAAAAAAGGTAAAACGAACGTATAGGTGAGACAATTTGGAAAAGCTTAATAGTAGGAAAGAAAGTTTTCTGTGCATTTATTGGCCTAGAAAAAGCATTTGACAAGGTAAATAGAAGTAAACTTTGGGAAGTCCTCAAAGATTACGGAGTAAATGGAGGGCTCCTACAAGCAGTGAAAAATTATTTTTTAGGTAGTAAAGCGATTGTAAGAGTAAATAGAAAACTGAGGGACTGGTTCGATATTATGCAAGGCGTGAAACAAGGATGCGTTATATCCTCGTGGCTATTTATCATATTCATGGATAAGTGTCTAAGAACTGCCCTCCTCGACAAAAAAGGTGTAGATCTCGAAACAGTCAAGGTACGTGGGTTAGCTTCCGCAGATGGCAAGCTTGTTATGGCAGAACTATTCGAGGACTTGCAAAGAATGTTGAATAAACTTGATAAATGCATGAAGAACATGGGCCTCAACATTAACGTAAATAAATAAAAAATCATGGTGTTTCAGGGAAAAGGTAAGAAAACAATGTGCAACATTGTCCTAGATGATGACAGATCAGAACGAGTCGATAAGTACATATATCTGGGTAGCCTATTCACTAGCGACGGAAAAATAGATAAGGGGTTAGATAGGCGCATAAATGAGGGAAAGCTGGTTATTGGTAGAGCAGGGTCCATACTTAGAAATAAAAAAATAAAAAAAAAATAAATAAAATGGTCATACACGATTCTATAATCGTACCGACTGTGCTATACGGTAGCGAAACATGGACCTGTCAAGAGAATTGTTTTTATTAATTCTGGGTTGAGACCTTAGCAGCCCCTGACGCTTGGGTAATCCCGTTGCGTCAGAGGATATGAGTAGATGTCTCATTATCCTTTCCGCACAGACGCCTGAGGGGACTTTCTGCAAGCCCTATCTTATGTCTGTGATATCCTAACTTCCCATGTCCTATGAATAGTTTCTTGAGGATTTTGATTTCATTCCTCCCGAGCTTGAGTATTTCCCTAGCTCGGTTGGAGTTAAGCTTCGAGCCCAAGAGTGTTTGGCCTGTCTGCAACCAGAGACGAAGTGCCACTCATTCTAATGTTCTTTAGTCAGCCAACTGTTAATTACTTCCGTGACTGACCTGCTAGAAATACCAACCACTGGTTTGGGTCCAGTAAAATTCCTTCCTGCTTCTAGCTTGTGTAGCCTATCCGATATCTCATTGCCCTTGATAACACTGTGTCCAGGGATCCATAGCAGAGGGACTCGGTTCTCGGTCGCTAACGTATTTAGTGCCTCAAAGCATTTTCATACTAATAGCGACGTAGTCGTTGTTCCGTTCAAGGCCAATATAGCAGTCCTGCTGTCCGAGCAGATACGGATGTTCCTTTTATTGCCGTGCTCCCTTGTCTTGTAGGCACACTGGAGCATGGCCATAATGTCAGATTGTAGAACTGTGGCGTAGGACCCCATCTCAACCGTGAAGCCCATTCCATTCCTCCTACGATATACGCCGGCTCCTGCATTCTCCTTGTTCCTGAAGCCATCTGTACACCACTTGTCTCCATCGCAGGGCAGGTATGCGTCGCCGTTAACCCACTCCTTCTTCGTGGATAGGCTAACTCGATACTTCTTGTCGAAGAGTTGGCGAGTGATTATTTTGTCCCTGGTCATGTTCAGGGTCGGGCTTCTCGCGATGTCGACTGGGATCTGCACTGCTGTCGGGATCCTCCCGTCATGCACCAAACTTAGCATCCAGGCCGCTTTCGCAGCTACGGCCTTGATGGTAAGATGGAGGGACTCTAAGCCTATCAGTGCCCCCAGTGCCATCGTGGCAGTTGACTTCGAGGCTCCAGTGACGCCTCTCAAGATCAGTCCCCTGATCCTCTTCAGTCAAGACTTCACAGTGGACAGCTCGACCCTGCTCCATAAGACTACCGCTGCATAGGTTAACCTGGGTCGCAAGATCGCTGTATAAATCCACATAAGTGTCTTCAGTTTCAAGCCCCAGCTTTTCCGTATGGCTCTCCTACAGAGCCATAGGGTCGCTACTAGCTTCTTGCACTTGCTTTCCAGGTGCTCATTCCATAAAAGCTTCTTATCCAGAATTACTCCTAGATTACTTACTAGATTACTTACTAACTGGATTAATTACTCGTTCTTTGATTTACATTTGTTGTCTCCAAGTTTCTATGTACACATAGTTCCCCACTTGTACCTTCTGGTGAAAACAACCGCATCTGTCTTACTAGGATTAACCGATAATCCAGTTTTCTTGCACCATGAATCTACTATCATCAGTGCTTGCTGCATTACTCCGAAGAACACATCCAGATGCTGACCACGCACGATAACCAATATATCGTCCGCATAGCCTATGTCGTGAAGGCCCTGACTCGAGAATTCTTCGAATATTGATTCTTCTGGAATTTATTAATTACTTCTACATTTCTCGAATAAAAGAATAAATGGATTTCCAGATATACGCTTTGAAAAATTTGGAATCCTCCTATTGAAAAATTTGGTTAATTGCACATTTATTTTGAAATACAGGATTCAGCAATTGAAAAATCAGTTCCAACTTCACCAAACTTACCAAATTTTAACTTCTTGGAAATATTCAGAAAGGACTTTTTCCGGGTTTCAATCGTGTGCAACACTACGAATCTTGCTGACGTTTCGTAAACATTGCAGTATACTTCTTAAAGGCTGACCTGAAACTGAAGTTTCAGGTTATGATGTTCTTATATATACGCAACGATGCCTTCGATTAGCCAGAGCGCCCCATCGTATCGTGGGGACTGCTCGAACTTGATTGACCAATCAAGTGTTCTTTGGAAAAACTTGGGAGGACGGAAAGCCCGATTTGTAATATATCCATTGTCCCTATTGATATTATTAGGATGTTCTAAGATTTCGATTTTGTTGAATGTGTTCACATATTGGCTCACCGCTCTCCCGGTTTCTCCAATATAGACTCTGCCACAACAACAAGGGATTTCATACACTCCCGGATCACTGAGAGGTGCCTGTTTATCTTCAAGGTTGGTTAGAAGTTGTTTTTCTTTTGCACGTGGCTTGAATATGGTTTGGATGTTGTGTTTGTTGAAAATTATTCCTATTTTTTCTGTGAAAGCTTGAATGTAGGGCAGGATAGTGGTAGTTTCTCTCTGTTTTTAGTATGTTGTATTTACTTCATCTTTGAGTGAATTTTCTTATTTTTTATCAATTCGTTTTTTCTGTGTAATCGTTTCGTATTAGGATTCGTTTGAAGTTTTGTAATTCCTTGTGTAACGTATCTTGATCTGTTATGAAGACAGCTCAGTATACATGGAAGTTGATGAACGATTGCTTTTGAGATGGTTGGTGGTGATAGTGGGCATGTAGGTACCTATTTGCAAGGGTAAGTTTTCTTTAAACTTTGTGCCCTAATGTGTTATCGGATCTTTTGTAAACTAGTACTTTGAAGAGAGGCAATTTTCGGCTTTGTTCAACTTTCATGGTCAACTGAATATTAGGGTGTAATCGATTGATGAAATCGATGAACTTATGTAGCTCATCTAGTCCATGTCTCCAGATGACAAGAGTATCAACACGACGGCACCAACATTCTGGTTTGAGCTCGGATTGGCTACAGATTTCAGTTAGTAGATTTTCCATAAATATGTTGGCTATTTCAGATGAGATTGAAGATCCCATTGCTGCTCCTTAGATTTATTCTTAGAATTGGTTATCAAAAGAGAATGAGGTATTATGGAAACAGTGTCTTATCGAATAAATGTATGAGATTGAAGGGAAAGTTTGCAAAGGATATAATAATATCGAATGTATCAGAGACTAGTTCTTTCGGCGAGAGAAATACAACGTTGGAATTCACTTGAACGTATTGGGGTTAAATGTGAAACTGCTGTATCTTTCTGATAAAGTCGAAAGAGTTTAGGACGTATGTAATAGAGTTTCATGTAAAAAGATAGAGTTTTTTGGCGAGAAAGCGTCCTAGACTTGAAGTTGGTGAGTTCACTGCGTCATTCACTTTTTCGGGTGGAAGAGTATATATTGTGGATTCCAAATTACTGATGATTTCTTCTCTTGGGATTTTGGAGAAGGCAATGCAAAATTATGTCCTTTAGATAAGGCTAAAATCATGTTACTGCTGAGAAGATGGATAGAGATGTTTTGTATTGTGTTAGTGGAAGTAATTTGTCAAATTTCATTTTTTGTTTTTTAATAGAGAGATCTTTAATCCATTGGGATCGTATATTGGCAAGATTCGTAGTTTTGCACTCGATCGAATTGAATGATCTCCTTCAAATTAATTGAATGTTGAACTACTGTTAGAAAATATATTCTTCTAGAGATTCACCACGTGATGGAGGAATCTCCCTATTTTCTTGAAAAATCACCCTATTTGTCCTGCTTTGAGATTGTCTTGGGCTTTTTAGTCTGATAATGTAATATTTTTAATTCCTATTATGCTTATGTTGAAATAAAAGTACTGCCATCAATGTGAGAGGGGGAATATAGCCTTGAGTTAATGACGCAGTTTATGGAGGGCTTCTCAAACGTATAAGATTGTACAAATTGTGAAATCTGTTTTAACGAAATAGTAAATTTTTTTTTTTTCTCTCGATACTCACTTACCAACTGTAAATATCAAAGAAAGATATACGCCAGGCCTCTCATGTACTTAGTCGTTCAGATAACAACTACAGTAGATGTATTGTACTCTAACAAAGCACCCGAATATTCGTTAATTAAATTGACAACCTGATTCTTCATTAACACATTAACCAGTTTTTCCTCTAATTGGAAAAATGACGATAGATTATGATCTGCTCTTATCCTTGGCTGTTATCCTTTATTCTACCGGTAAATATAATGATAAAATATATTTATTTTATGGAGTAAATTTTCAAGCCATTCACTAAGAACAATGTGTCAGAGTTAATTCGGTACTTAAGAAAATAATATAATCCACTCTTTTTGGTTGCAGAGTTGAGTTCGCAGTCCGAGACTTCACCTAACACTGACTCTATTCCAATTAGTCCACGTCGCGCACCTTCATATTCTTTCGACAGATATTATTCTCTTGCTAGGAATTCACTTTCTCTTGATCTATCTCTTGGCAGACCCGGGTCTCCAGGAACTAGGTCCAGGTCTCCCTCTGCTAGACTTCTTCGTCCTGCATTATTACCCGGTAAGATTAATTTAGAATCATAATAATTATATAGTAGTATAAATAAGATAAGCTGTTGACACGGTGAGCCTAATCTAACTCCAACTGAAAGGTATTTAAAATCAGATGCTCCCGTCAGTTGAAAATTCTGTTTCAAAATCTCAAATTCCTTTTATTTCCTTTATTATTAAAACAAAAAAGAGAAGCATGCAGTGCGTATTTATTGCAGCAAATGAAGTAGAAAGCCCTATTCTACATGATCCTTTAACCCCCTATACGGATTTTTAATTGTGGTATGGTAAATTATTTTAAATCAATGTACTTTTCTCAAATTAATACTAAATAGATTAAATTGGAACCAAATAAAGTACTATAATTAATATGCCTTTAGGGATGATCGGGATTTTTGAGGGAGCTGTGACAATATATTATTACCTGCCTGTGTAAAGGAGAGATTGTGTTTCTAATGATTTTAACCGATTTCAGACATACATACATATGAAGGCTATGGGGATGTGTAGGGTATGGGGTGATTCTTGACCGGGCGACCTATCAAGGAAAAGTAAGAAATTACTAAATTAAAATTCCTAGCACTAGCACAGTTGCATTGTAAATATGCGACGACCAAATCGCGTTTCTTTTCTTGACCGATTTTATGTCCTTCATATTTCCCCATTACAACTGAAGATCGTGATAAAAGAGTACATATACAAGAGTATACTATGGAAGATGGAAAAAGGAAAAAGGAGGAAGCGTGTGGCAGATATGAGGAAACTAGTAGTATATGGTGGTCGGAAAAGAGAAAAATTTGTATCCAGGGACGTACTGAGAGGAGAATGGTGTTACATCCATTTCCCCAGCATGTTTTGTGCGCCAATCCTCCTATGATGCTCCTCATATATTTAACATTAGGCGTATTATTGTTATTAATACGCATCGAGAATAGCAAGCGTCCATGAATTAGGTGTGGCTTTGAGTTTTGGAGTGATCAGCCCAATCTTACGTTGATGTTCGTATGCTCATGACAAAGGCACAATTGGCAATAAATATTTTCTGAAAATCTTAAAAAGAAAGTTGCTCTTCTTTCCGGAAACTTCATACATCAATAGTAACCCATCCCTTCATTTCAATGTTCTTAACATCACTTCACAATTGTAAATTTTCAAAACGATGGAGAAGAAGGAAATGATGAAGGCTGATGAATTATATGGAACACAGAGGTTAATAGGGCCAGAGGAAATAAAGTAGAGTGAGGCCATTGGTGATGTGTACGGATTTGTTGGAGTTTTTTTATTTCCGTCAACGACATTAAGTTGGTGAAAAGTTGTATAAGGTTGAGGCAAAGTAGTATAGGTTTCATGTACTGAGGTACAAACTTAAGATGAAAAATTAGAATAGGAGCGGCGCCGGCGGCTGTGCCAAGTCCATATGATGTCTGTGGCTATGGCAGTGTGACTGATGAGCAGAAAGGACCATAGAAGAAACAGAAGAATTTCATTTTCCTTTAGCTTTTTATGGAGCAATCAATGTTTTGCCCCCGTTTTGTCTTGCTACGGTCTACCTTACTGCCTTTTTGGTTCACATTGCCTTTTTTATATACTCCCATTACACTCAAGAACCAAATGGATCAATCTGAAAGAATATCGGGAAAAATACCATATCACTCATGGTTAAAAAAAATCAAGATTGAAAAAGGGGTACATACTCAACAAATCCTGAATTTTTATTTGCAGAATTGAGTTTACAATCCGGCTATTTCCCTGATGGCGAACATATTCCTGGGCGTGGACCTCATTCGTTGAGCAAATCTGATTCTCCTGAGAGGCCTGTTCTTCCTGCCAGGACTTATTTCGACCAGCTGAAACATGTTCAGCTCATTCCCCGTACGAATCCGGAGCAACGATTTGAATTTCGACGATATACATTTTCTGCCGATCAAGTAGTTCTGAGGAGAGTAGCAGATAGCAGAAAATTTCAACCTATTCCTGCCAAAGAATTTACAGTACTGTCCGCAGCCAATGGTGACGTTTTTGCGATACTCGAAGACGGAACTGGTATTCTTCGTGGAATATATAGTAAAAGTACAAGGCGAGCAAAAATTAACGGAAGAAGCGGCAAGGTTCGGTCACTGAAGCGAAAAGAAATAGACGAATGTCCAGTTGGCAACAAAATCAATCAAAAGCAGTTCAAAATAGTTTATGAATGAACCAGAGAAGAAATTCCGTTTATGAATTATAACGCTACGTAATTTTTTTAATATTCAAATTGTTCTATTTATTGCTATGCTAATTATCATTATCAGTTCGTAGGAAAAGGAAGTTCGATAGATGATAAATAGTGCCATCTGGTACGACCGACCCTTATTATGCAATTCTGTAAACTACCAAGAGAGAGCATAACAACAAAATTTTTAACTTTTTCAATTTGACAGCTAGACTGCTTCAACTCAAGTCAAGACATTCAGAATCAGGGCTGCAAACATACATGCATGAAATAATTATTGAAAGCAGTGTGAAGCATGCGAAGATTTAAGTTTTCAGTATTATGAATTATGTTCAAAAATCAAATTTTACAACCTTTCATTGAGGTTGTGTCTGTGTATCTGTATGCCCCTGATACTAAATCCTTCAAAATATATGATGAACATTTCAGTTGATCACCCTGCGGCTTATAATAACCATGTGATCAGGTGTTACTTCGTGAAATTGAGGTCGGGGTTCGATACGTGTTCATTATGCGTGTGAAGTGCTAGTAATTTTTTTCTTATAATTAAAAAATTAACCTCACTGATCTTATAATTCCGTTCTCATTTATTTTCCACAGTATTTTCGTGAATGTTGGTACATTGGTGAATAGAATGACAACCTTCAAATTTTTGAAGAAGAGCATCTCAATTACATGAAACATATGTACATGTGCCAATATTTTAATAAGAAGAAGATCTATCATCCTTGGGAATGCTACTTCTAGAGTCTATAGTGTTTATCGTATTGATTACTTGAAATAATGAGCTTAATTTGGTTTAGTGAAACTCTTCCACCTAGCATAAGAATACATAACAGTTAGAGGGCTTAGGGCTTTCAAGTCTGATGATGTAATTGCCATAGTTCATTCTCAAGGCCATCCGGGCGAATCATGCCGAATCCGGCCATCTTTCGCGGACGGTTCTTGGATCTCGGTGGGTTTCGCTGTTATCAACGTTCTGAGATTATACCTCTCAGGTGCCAGGCATACCTATCGCACAGTAAATGACGTCCTTCTTTGTTGATCAGGCAAAGTGATTTTCACCCACTCTACCATTCGACAGCCCCCCTAGCAGGCGGCAGAGATGCGATACGGCCAAACTAGGGTGGACGGAGCGATCCCTCTGAGATCATCAGTTAGATACGCAGATTCGAAGCACTGTCCTGGTGTGTTATGTAAGTGCATGTGTTTGTTCATTACTCGAAGTCGGCCAGCGACCATCGAGCGTGGTGCCCCCTGTTGGAGCTCGAAGCGCAAGAAGAACGCTGAATTATTCCCGAGTCTTCTCAAAATCGGCTTCGAAACCCAAGGTTATGCCCTTGGAAGAGCTCATTTATCCTTGGTAAGGCACCAGCTTTTTCTGATGAGACCTACAATTTAAAGTGGGACCCGAACCACCGAAGCCCCAGTAGAAGTCCATGGAGAAATTGTAATTGGTACCCGGCTCAGGGATCGAACCCCAGACCTCCTGCATGGAAGTCTGATGCTCTATCGTCTGAGCCACCGAGGCTTATTTTCTTGTTATGTTTATGTTGAGATAAAATTAGTGCTGTTAATGTGAAAGGGGGCACTCAGCCTTAAGCTAATAATGCAACTCATGGAGAGCTACTAAAACGTATAAGATTGTAAAAATTATGACGTCGATTGTAACGAAATGGCAAACAAATTTCTGTTCTTGATACTCATCAACTGTAAATATCACAGGAAGACAAGCGTAAGGCCTATAATGTCTTCAATTGATTAGATAACAACTACCGTAGATATTGTGTTCTCTAACAAACCACGCAAATATTCTTCAATTAAACTGACAAGCAAATTCTTCATTAACACATTCACCAGTTTTTACTTCAGTTGCAAAAATGACGCTGACTCATACTCTGCTCTTATCCTTGGCTGTTATCCTTTATACTATTGGTAAGTATAATAATAAAATATGTGTCCAATATCAAGTAAATTTCTGAGCGGTTGAATCCAGAATATTTCATTTAAAACAGGAATCGAAAAGTCTTTCTATCGATCTTGGTATCATGCTCACATGGAAAGTTGAATCCTAAAAGTATCTGTATTGGTACGAAATTTGTACGTTTTGAGAATTTTTTTCTGCGACATGTATGTTATATTCGCATATCAGCAAACGAGACACAATGAAGGAAAACCTTACTCAAGTGACATAGTCTTTTAGGTCGTCTACACCATAGCAATCCATGAGAAAATGTAAACGCAAAGTCACTTACCTGAGTTTTTCCTTAAATTACTGTGGCGGAATACTACTGCTAGGGTTGTAAAGTTTCATGAAACTTTTGAAACATTCCAAAGTTTCCAATGTTACAAACATTACGGCGGAAAAATTCAAAATATGAGAAATACTATTGAGTATTGAATGCGAACATTTGATAGTATTCTTTGTGTTTAGAACGATTTCATTAAAAATGTAGAAACTTCGAACGGAAGTGAATAAAATAACAATCTGCTATTTCATTGAACTATTTGGCTTACTCTATACATTGTTTTCATTCAAAAACATGTTTCAATCTTTATCAGTGCTATAGATAAACGTTCATTTTTCAGCTTGCTGGACTTAAAAAATGGACTTCCTTACACTTACATTTTTTACCGAATTTTCTTGAAACTAAACCTCAAAAACTAACACCCATCCATTCTTTGTCTCTGAGACCGCACGCTCTTATCGCCTTGTCTTCTTCGCTTCGTCTTGCCTGGCTCGCATGTCCCTACTTTCTCGCATTGCCTAGCTTGCCGACCGTTGTTTTCGCGGCTAATACCTACTACTTATCTACTATTCACAATATCTACAGCTTACTTATATCTAATTCCTCTCCTGTTTACAATCTTTCCTTCTCCATTCCCCTTCCTCCTTCCTTTTCCTCTTCACCACCTTACCTTACACTACCGTCACGCATGCTACTGCCCTTTTTCCCCCTTTTCATGCATCAATACCTCCATGCTCATCCCACTCCTTTCCTCCTCTACGCACTCCTCCAATCAGTGCTCCACTCTTGCATCCCACTTCCCACACAGTTCACGCATCCTCTTCTCCCGAGGGAGCCAGAACCTATTAAAACCCTCCATGCACCCACACCTCATCCTCGCTATAAGCTCCTGACTTCCTTTCTCTCCTTTCTCACATCAATATTGCCCTCTTGCCCTTGGCATAATCCATACATATTTACCGTTAAACCTTGACTCTCTTATTGTCTCTTTCCCTTCTGTCTTCTCTTTCTCCATGCCGTTTTTCTTAACCAACTCATATACCTTCCTCCCTTCCTCGTGCATCCTCCTCACTTCACCCATCTGCAGTCCATTCGTTCTAGCTTACCGTTCCCTCTCTAACTCCATCTTCCCACCTCCTCTCATGTTCTCCTTCTTTCACCAACACTCCCTAACCAGCCTACTACCCCCCTTTTCGAAAAATTTCTCCTTATATTTACATGCCCGGCTCCCTGCTAGAATCCCTACACTCGCTCTTACCGTCTCCCTCCTGTCAATATAATTAGACGTGTTCCTTGCCAACCCCAGGGTCCACTTCACATACCTCTCCTGCGTTCTATTTACCTCTCCACATTCCTGCCACTCCCACACCTCTACTTCATACAACAGCACACTCATCACTAGTGAGTCAAACAATTTCATTCTCCTTCCAAAATCATCTGCGAATAAATTCTTTCCCAACCCCTACACCTGCATCATCAATACATTTGCCCTCCTCACTCTCTCTCTCTCTTTCTCTCTCTCTCTTATGTGACCATCCACTCTCCCATTCCTCCGAAATACGAAGCCCAGGTACACAAACACTTCCACCTCCTGCACCTCCTTTCCCTTCCACTTCCGATCCCTTCCCTTATCCCTTCCCCCTCATTTTCTGAACACCATAACCTTTGACTTTCCTGCATATAGCTCTAACCTCTTCATATCCAGGTATCTTCTCAACCTCCTCATTATCTCATTTAAGGACTTCTCGCTACTTGCCAGCAACACTCTGTAATCTGCGTACGCTAGTAACCAAATTCTAATTCCTCCTATCCTGACTCCTCCTGCCACCCCGGCTTCCAGCTTACTTTCCATATTCGCCATTGAAATCGCAAGAAGCGTTGGGCTTGGTGGACACCCTTGCCTTAAACCTCTGTCCATCGAAAATCCCTCCGAAATCCCCTCCCCTCCTCCTTCCTTGTGTTTGGTCTCTTCACATATCTCTCTCGATCAGGCCTCTCTCCACTTCCCTATCCTCCATCGCTTCCCACAACCTCTTCCCATCCACCGAAGAAAACGCGCTTTTGAGATCTACAAAAAACGCGTACACTCTCGTCTCCTTCTTTGCTAATTCTCTATTCCACCCGCTCTAAATCCCGCCTGCGTCTTCGGCAATATTCCTCTCCCCTCGACATCCTTCCACAGTCTCTCTGCCACCACCATCGCGTATAATTTATACGCCGTATTCATTAGCGTAATCCCTATATAATTTTCCTGTCTATCCCTATGTCCCTTCTTCTACAGTTGCACTATTAAACCTTCTCTTCACCCTCCTGGGAATCCCTCGCTCCTTCATAATTTCTTCACTTCCTCCTCCAGCCTCTCCCTAACTTCTTGTGTAGTTAACCGCCATGCTTCTTTCTCTACCCTATCGAGCCCTGCTAATTTTGACCTCCTTAACTTCCTCGTCTGCTCCTCTATCTTCCCGTCATTAAACTCCTCACACCCTATCTTCCCGCTAACCCTACACTTTGCTACCTAAACTTCCTACCTTCCTAAACTATTATCTTTCAGACGTCCCTTTCTGTCTTACAATTTCCTCACTCCTCTTCCAGATCTTTCTCCTTTTCCTGTTCTTTCTTCTGACCCGTCAATCTTACCCTGTTTCCACTTCTTGTACTTCCCCTTCACCTTCCTTTTCATTTTTTTACATTGCCTGTCCGACCACGGCTTCACCATTCTTTTCTTCTTCTTTCAAATACCTTCTTTTGCACACAACCTTTCACCTTATCTTTCAGATCCTCCGATATCTCTTACACCGACACCACTTCAAAGCGTACCTTTCCCAGCTACTCCTGATACTTCTCTATCGTCTCTCTCGGTCAGGTCACCCTCTCCCCTATCAAAACTTCTTTCTCACCTTGTGTTCCGCCACACTCCGCTCTTATCCACAGACTTAATGGCTAATGGTCTGATTCCACCATTCCCTTCCCTGCAAATTTTTCCGTCTCCTTCCATTCTTGCATATTCATGACCACATAGTCTATCACCGAAACCCCCAACTTACTTACATATGTGTATTCTCCCTCTTCATCCCCAGTTGCCATACCATTCGCCACTGCCCATCCTCTATCCTCCATGCATTCCCTTAAAATCTCCCCCAACTCATTTATTATCTTATCCTTCGATTTCCTTTCGAAGTTCTCCCATTCCCTGTAAACGCCCCCTTCCCTCTCCATCCTCGCAACAAACCTTGCCTGAAACTTCTTCCTCTAATCCTTCTCTAACCCCCGTTATAATTCCACCACCAGCCCTGCCTTTCTTCTTCACTCTGACCGCCTCCTGGAGTCTCCACCTATACCCCCTTGACAGCTTTGGCTCTATTCTATCCCATTCCTTTCTTTCTACATACGTCTCTACCAGTCTCACAACATAAAATTCCTGGATACACCTCCAGAATTCCTCATCCTTCTTCTTTATCCCTGCTACGTTCCAGTATAGCACCTTCATCACCCCTTTATCCTGCATTACCCCCACCCCCCTACTTCCTACGAAACAAATTCCCCTGCACTTCCTTCAACACCTCTTTCTCCTCAACCCACACTCACATTTTCTCGTCTACTTCCATTTTCCGATATCCTACCTTTGCCGATTTCCCTTCACTCCTCTCCCTCCTAGCCCTGACGTTTAGCATTCCTTGCAAATTCCTTCCTTTTCTCGTCGAATCATGATCGATGAAAACTCCCTTCTCCTTCATCCCATTCTTATTTTGCATTACCCACAACTTTTCTTCCCAGCTCGCCAACTCCACAACTGCCACTTCCTTGTCCTTTCTCCCCTCCAACTTAACTATTCCTACCCTGCCTTTAACCCAATCTATGCTCTGTAGCAGCGCTTCCACGCCCTCTCTTTGCTCCCCGCTCTTTAGCTACAACCCTTTTATCACAATATGATTCCTCCTGTCTGCCTTCTCTTTTCCCTTCATTCTCAACTCAATTGCCCTTAAACTTCATCTATCCGCCCTCTTCTCCTTTTCACTGCTACGCTCTCCCACTTTCTCTTCTATCATATTTTCCACCCTCTCACAAATATCTTTATTCTCGCTCCTCTCACCTCTATCTCCCACTTCCATTTCCGTCCTGCCTTCCATCTTCTCAAGCCTTTTTTCATCTTTTCCTTCCACACCCTAATTTCCTCTTAGATCTGCTCTATTTTAACTTATTTTCTTTCCATTCCCTGTACTCCCTCTCAGCCCTTTCACCTCCTTTTCCCATTTCTCATCTCTGATTCTCAACTCCTCCCTCGTGCCTTCCATCTGCTCATTGGTGCCTCTGACGTCCTCCCTCAGCCCCCTGATTTCGCCAGTCAGCCTCCCGACAGCCTCCTTTTCCGAGTTTCCTTCCATTTGGGGGGGGAGGTGTTTATGTGTTCTCCTTCTTTTTTCAACGGACTCTCTACTTCGCTTTTTTCCCGACTCTCTCGGCTGTCTCTCTTCCTCTTCAACAGATCCTTCCCGTCACTAGCGCATGACGTTCTCTCCCTTACCTTCCCTCTTCCTTCGTTCCCACCGTCCCGCTTTCTCCCTCACCCCGACGCGCCACTAGACACCGAAACACGCGCTGTTGGCCGTCGTCGCACGTAGAAAAATGTCTCTGAGGACGTCTATCGCCTTCAAATTTTCCCTTTTTTCCCTTTCTTACTTTCTTTTTGTTTCAACTTCTCACAGCCTCTACAGACACACCTTTCTCGCACTCAACATCCCCTAAATTTTCGAGAACCTGACCTTACTTTCTCATATTTTCATAAAAGAGCCTTCACATATTAAGTGACAAGAAAAGAAGTATCATCAGATTGTTTTTCAATTGATATTAATATAATTTTTATAAGCTTCTTGAGAAAATTAAAAAATATTCGTGGGTATTTCAGATGTGGCAAAAAAGAATCTAGAAGATTTTAAAGACATTTTCTTATTTTACAGGATCTCGTCAAATATTATGAGAAAATTGAGTCTTTTTGAAAGATATGTAGGACTTCTAGAAGTTTGGAAGGAATCAAAAACTATTTGATAATTTTTCGGAAATGTTTATAAGTTTTTAAATATTTGTCACCTATTAAAAACCTGTTATTCTTTAAAATATTCTGATTGGCTTTAATTTTTTTTTAAATTTAAAACAAGTACTAGAAAAGTAAATAAATTTCCTTAAAATCTTCTACATTTTGCCAAAGATTTTAAGAAAATTTGTTTTCTCTCTTAAAACCTTTCAAATTTCTTTTAAAGCTTCTAAAGTTTTTGTTTGTAAACTTTAAAAATGAACATTTTGTAAAATCTTTGCAAGTTAAAAATTCTTTTTGAATTTCTCCAAATCTTATAAATATTTCTTTTGAATTTACGTGATTTTTTTCATTGTTTAGTCTTTCCAAATTGAAACATTTTGCTTCGAAATATTCTACACTGAGAATTTTTCTTTGACTATTTTAGAAGTCTCTTGAAATTTTTTGAAATCTTTTTAAATATTTTCTTTAAATCAGTTTTTCAAAATAAAATATCATTTTAATTTTTTTCAGAAACCTTATGGATTTTTTTCATTTTCTTGAAACCTTACGAAATTCTTAAAATATTTTTATAAGTTTAAATTCTTTTTTTATCGTTTAAAAACCTATAAATATCTCTTGAACTTAATCAGATTTTTTTTGATCTAATATGGAAAAACTGCGAAATTTTTCTTCTTAATCTTTTACACTCTTTTTTCAAATTTAAGAGAATAATTCCAAATATTTTATAATGTTTTTCAATTTCCTCTTTGAATTCATTACAAAAATAATTTAAAATTTTCCCATGAATCTTAAGAACATTTTTCTCATTCTCTTGACACCCTGCCCAATTCAGTTTACCTAAAAATGGTTTAAATACTGAAAAATAAGAATTGTTTCGAAGTCTCCCATTTTGTTCCCTCAGAAATTTTGAGATTTTTCAAACTTGAAATTATTCTTTTAGAATAAACCCGAAACCTTTTAAAATTTCCCCAGAAATTAAAAGTTGACAAATTATAGTGTGGTAGCAAAATTTTAAGAACATAATTAATTTTCAATACTAAACAATAATTAATTATTTAAATTCTCTTGTTTTCGATATATTTAGTAACATAGATTTTTTCAAAAATTCAATATGCAATATTCAATTGAAAATGGTACTCAATTGGGTAAAAATGCACCATCCCCCATACACGTGAACGATCGCTAAGAAAGCTCAAATTTGCTTTGAACTTTTGGTTCCGATAACTGTGTTAAGGCCATTTGATGAGTGTGTCACGTGACCAGATTCCTACCTTACCGGCAGTTTTTTTATTTGTCAGCTTATTTTCACACGCATGGCCACACCGAGTTGAAAATTTGGGATAATTAATAAGAAGCACTAAAAAATACGGTTCTGGTGCTAAATTGTAATAAACATGGCAAAATAAGAAAAATAGAAAGAAATGTAATGATTATCACAATTTAGGACCAGATCCGCCTTCCTTTGGACTTCTTATTTATTATCCCAAATTGTCCACGTGACCCGCTCGTCACATGACCTTAAATGACCTAATCTCAACCTCACAGGAGTGCGCAAGCGCACACGTGTTTGTGTAAGTTTCAAACGTTTCAGAAACTTTGATCCCATTAAATGTTCCATTGTTTCATGAAACTTTCAATCTTTCAATGGAAGGTTCCATAGAGTCACAAGCCTAATTACCACAACAGATTTATGATATAAAAAAAGAGAATCTACATAAAAAAATGTAATCCTCTCTTCGTTGTTACAGAGTTAAGTTTACAGTCCGAGAGTTCACCTAACACCGACTCTATTCGAAGTTCTCAACGTCGCACTTCTGCTCATTCTTCCGATAGATATCATTCTCCTGCCAGGAATTCTCTTTCTCTTGATCTGTCGCTTGGCAGACCTGGGTCTCCACCAACTAGGTACAGGTCTCCTCCTGCCAGATTTCTTCATCCTGCATCATTGACGGGTAAAATCCACTTAGGAATAAATAAACGATGTGTATAAAATCTTAATTAAAACTTCCTTAAATACCTTGCTCAAAACTGTTTCCTAAATCAGGATCAGAAATGTAGGCCGCGGTCCAGTCGATTGACTTGCTGAGGGGCATTCCATAAACCACGTGGTTTGTTCGGACAAAAGAGTTCAATCTAGTTCTAAACGATGGTGGAAAACAGAAGGGGAAGTCATAACAGCAGACCACATGAGGGTAGGGGGCTGAAAATCCACGGAAAATGAATCTCGAGATTTAAGGAAGCCCCCTTAGTGGCCATCCATAATGATCTACGTTACAAATTTTTGACTCTTTTTAACACCCTGTTCCAAAAAATAGTGTGATCTTCAACCAAGTTATTAATTTTTCACTAAAATAAGTGAATTTTCGAACCAAGAAGATAAATTTTTTTTAACAACAGTTGAACTTTCAACCCAAGAAGTTGAATTTTCAACAAAAGTTAATTTAAAACTATGAAGCGTGAATTTGTCTTCTACCCCAGCTATTAAGCCTGTGAGGGGGGTAGAGTACAGTGCGTAGTGTGAGTTAGTGAACCCCCGGGGGGGGGGGGGTGCGTCGCGAAAGCAACGATGCCCTACTCGGCGATTGCCGTCCCTCGTGCGAGAGGGGAAGAGATCGAGAGAGAACGTCTCACGCGGGCTTCTGTGTTTGGGAGGCGGCGCGTTCCCGAGCGCGTTCCGCAAGCCAGGCGTCGAACGCTCGCATATTCCGCGGGACGTTCTTCTGGCTAGTGGGCGGTGGGAGATACAGCCTCTGTATTAAAGAATTGCCCTTGCAGGCCGTCAGGTTTAATTACAGAGTTGCCTTTGCAGGCCGTCAAAATTGATTACAGTATTAATTGCTCATTGGCCCGAGAAGCGGTCCAGCAAGTTCCGACGTGAAGCGTCGGGAACCGGGTGGCGATGATTTCTGGGTGGTGAGTCGAGCAAAAAAGGGGAGAACAATTCGGGGTTCCCTTCGGCGTGTATTTGCAGGACCCCGGAATCCGGGGATTCTTCGACGTTCCGAGGGACCGGCGTAGATCGGCCCTGGGGGGTACCCGGCAGTGATAAGGTACCTTCGGGTCGAGCTGGTGAACCGATCGGTTCCGGGGCGGCGTTGGGTGACCT
>CAKNXH010000656.1:361080-377442 GCA_932178445.1 Andricus quercusramuli | reverse complement strand
GCTTGTCAGATTTCCTGGGTCTGAGGATGGCTTTGGCCTCCACGAATGTAAGGCAATTGTGGATTGCATAGGAGCGGAAGTCCCTTTGGAATATGTATTCCGGACATTCCCTAGAATTTGGGACGTGTGGTCCTGAGCAGTGCACACATTTAGGTGTTCCATTCGCTTTAGGGCAGGGGGAAGCATCAGCGTGGGCGTCATCACCACAACGTTTGCAGCGAGCTTTTGAGCGGCATTGTTTGCTGATATGTCCATATCGAAGACATTTCCAGCAGATTTTAACCGGAGAGACGTAAGGTTCGACGTTCGTCGAGGCATTGTAAATGGCCACCTTTTCCGGGAGGGCTCTACCTTTGAAAGTTAGCAAAATGGAGCGCGAGGGGACATATGAAACGTTTTTAGTGTCTTTGTCAACAATTTTTCTGTCAAGACGACGAACATCTACAATTTTAACAGTTTGGGAGTTGCTGAGGATAACCAGGTTGTCTTTAATTTCATTTGTCGAAAGATCAAGAGGAATACCGCCAATCACGCCCTGACAGGTGACAAAATATGACGGAATGGATGCCCTCAAACCCATGTTCTTAAGGGACTTGTCGTCTAGAATAATGTTGGCTTCGCGGGCTGATTTTACCATGACCGACAGTTTACCAAATCCGGAGCTTTTAACGTCTAGAATGCAATTCTTGAACGCGTTGTTAAGGAGTTTCGCGTATTTAAATCTATCGAGATCTTTATCCGCGAGGTCAGAATTAGCAAGGCACTCTATAATCACCTTACACGGACCCCGTTGAGTTCCTTCGTATCGATATTCGGGAGTGGGCTGTTGTTGTCCGTGGTTAGTCTGTGTTCGGTCGTTAGTCTGTGTTCTGTCGTTAGTCTGTGTTCGGTCGTTAGTCTGTGTTCGGTCGTTAGTCTGTGTTCGGTCGTTAGTCTGTGTTGTTGTATTCGTGTCAGTAATGTTGAGGTCAGAATGGTCCATGAATTCGCAATCGTCATTGTCCTTCGGAAGAGGCTGAGAGAGAGCGTTTGTACTGTCACTGTCATCTGTCTTGTGTCGTTTCGATCTTCTCATGTTAATGAGGCATTCGGCGCCTTCAAAAACATCTGAGGTTAGTTTGTTGTTGGAGTCGATGTTTTTATTACTCACCAGAGGGTCTGGTGGGTCCTTGTTTGAAGCCATGCTAGGGAATTCTAGGGAATTTTCCGCGCAAAAATGCGAGCCCGCGCGCGGCGCGCCGGCCGCTTTGGAGGTTAAGTTGTTTGAAAGCAGTGCTTTTATTTAGCACCCACGCAAAAAAACCGGTAACAGATGGCCTCTTGATAATATCAAGAAGCCCAACTCCCGTGGGGAGTACACACTCAATGGGAGAGAGCGACCGCACTCGGAAAACTCGGAAAACTCACTTCGCAATGAAAACACGTCTTCAGGAGTGTTTCGGATTTTTTTCGCCCCGTATAACATGTGACTGCGAAAACAGCACTGCGCATGTGCACTGGGGAGCATTCGAGTTTTCATTCGTAGCTAGCATTAACGAACTATTGGACGTCACTTGTCCCACCTCTGCTCACCGAACACATAGGGTGATACCACTCCTTACTATTCCTTCGTGCTATTAATTTAGAATAGGATGTTTTCTTTCCAAATTGTGAATATGAACGTGTCAAAGTACAGGCTGCTTATTTATAACAGCATACACCATTTTAGTATTTAATGTTACGAATTTGTGTCGTTTCTATTTTTTTTTAAATGGAACAATATTCTAAAAATATTGTTCTTGCAGTCAAATTAGATTATATAATAATTAGGTAAAATATTGTTTAGATTTATTATTTAATGTTTATTTCCCTAAAGTTTCTAGTTTCTAAGCAAATTTCCTAGAGTTTTGAATAATATTCTGTAGTTGAAACGGTGTCTGATTTCAGGCAAAGTTTGAGAGAGAAGCTTGAATCAAAGCTTCCAAGTTTAGGTGTTATGTCGACCAGATCTCGACACACATTCCCTAACGTTGAATTGTATCACCTCGACGTTATTAGTAAAAATCGCGGAATGTATGTGTCTGTGTGAATGAAATTTGCAATTTTTTAGATATAGCTATAGGAAGGCAGACAGCCTACAAAAAAAGGGAACATGCCCCCCAAAATTGAAGGGAGGGCCAATCTTCAAGTGTTCGTCCACCTTGTTGATGGATATTAACCACTTCTTTCCACGTCAGTCACTATGTTGATCTGTATTTTGAATTATTGATTGATTTCTGTCGATGTTTTGTTATGCGTTAGATTTTTGTTGCAATGTACTTTTTTCCAGGATGCACTTACTGCCAATAATACATTAAAATCGATACGTAATTTTATACTTATCATTTGCAAAGCTATATGTATAATTTTACAATTGATAATAATTATATCATTTCAGGTCACACACTTCTTATTTTAATATAATTATGAAGTTTCTTAAACATATTATACGATTTCTAACCATTCAAATATTTTGTTGAAAATTCGCCTTTTTTGGCTGAATTCGACTGTTTTTTATTTAAAATTAAAATCTTTTATGTTAAAATATCTACTTTTATATTATTCATATTTTTTGAATAAAAATTGAAGGACTTGGCTGAAGGTTGCAGATGAGCAATTTCATGTCAAATCATCTGAAGAATTTGAGTTATTGTTACTAATTTTTATGAAAATTCTAGTATTCGTTCTCTTGGGTGTTAAAAGAAAAACCTAAAATAATTTTTAAAATATACAAAAAACTTAGGAGACATTCAAAATTGAACATTTTAGTCCTCTTTTCTTTGAACTTTCATAACCTTAGTGATTTACAGTATATTAAGGTGTATTTTTTAAAAGTTATTTCTAATAAGAGGTGGATTTGAAAAACATATTTTTCGGAAATTTTTTTAATAAAACTTCTTGGATTTTTCAAAAACAAATGTTTAAACTGAAGTTCTGAATAAAAGCCACTCTTTATTTTTTTTCATAGATGGCTAACAATGTCCTCTACAAGCCCTATAAATATTTGAACGTACGCCACGGCATACGTTCTTCATTATTTCTCCAAAACTGAGAGAGATCCCAGTTTCATATTTACAAGGCTTCCAGAGGACATTGTAAGCTATCTATAAAAAAAATTATAGATAATAAAAAGTGGATTTTTTTCAGAAATTCGGTTTAAAAATTTATGTTTAAAAAATCCAAGAAGTTTTTGAAATTTTTTTTCAACAAATATCTCTTTAAAACTCCGTTTATTACGAATAATTGAAAAAATACACCTTGATAGTATTGAAATCGCCAAAGTTATGATAGCTGAAAAAAGAACCAAAATTTTCAATTTTGCATATCTTCTAAGTTTTCTAAATTAAAAAAAAAATTTTTTTTAGGTTTTCTTTTTCAACCGGATACTAAAATTTTCATCCAAATTACTAACAATAGATGAAATTCTTCAGATGATTTGACATGGAATTGCTCATATTAATCATTTTGTTGAAAATTTGCTTGTTTCGGTTGAAATATTATATATTCCAGTTGAAGATTCACAATTTGATTTATTTAAAAATTTAAAAATTTACCTCTTTGGTTGTAAGTTTAACAATTATTTTTTAAAGTTTAAAAGTTCAATATTTTGAATGAACTTTTTTCCTTTCTTGGTAGAAAAATGTTTACTTGTAAATTATTTTTTTTTTCATTTTTGTTTTATCCCTTTTGGTAGAAATTTCATATTTTTTTCTTGAAAATGCAACTATTAAACTCTTCGCTGAGAATTCATCATTCCTGTTTGAAAATTCAGCTATTTAGTTACAACTTCAACTATTCTATTGAAAACTTGATTATTTTGTTGAAAATTCAAATATAATTCATCTCTTTCACATTAAAATTCAACTGTTTATTTGAAAATACAACTGTTTTTGGTTACAGTTCAATTTTTTTGTCGCGAAAATTCATCTTTGTAGGTGGAAAATTCAACAATTTGGTTAAAAATTAAACTTTTTATTCGAAAATTTAATTATTATTTTATCAAAAATTTAACTTTCCTTCCAAGTAATATTTTGTGGGCGAAAATGCAACCTTTTCGTTGAAAACATGTTCTCTTGAATTTAAAATTCATCTTTTATGGTAAAAAAGTCAACCTTTTTGTTTGAAATAAATAAATCTTCAATTTTTTATTTTTATCCTGAAATTGATTTATATTCCGTGCATAGTAGAATAAAATTTACAAGATAAAAATGCTGCTTTTGAAATATTCATGACCAGAGAAAATAAAAAATTGGTCAGCGAAATATCAGGGAAAGGCAGGTAATTTTAAAAATTAAGTTTTTCGACCGACCTCTACAATATCTGAATACTTCCTCTTAGCATATTAATATTTTCTGTCCCAAATATCTTAAATCTATCGGAAAATAAAGTAAGAAAAAAAAACAATACATGGAATCGATGAAGCTAAATTACCTATTACTTGTATCTCATCCATCAAAGTAGAATTAATCTCTTTTTCTTCTTGAGAAAAAGTAAAAGTCATTAATGGAACGCAAAAAGTAAACCCACTTCATTCCGCTATTCTCTCACTCTTACATATCGTGGCTTTAGGTATAGTTGGTGCTGGTATAGTGTTTTTAGAGGAAAGGAAAATTCACTTTGACTTGGTAGGCATTAGGTTTGGGAGGATAGAAACCCTCCTAAATAATTAGCAGTATATAAGAGGTATTTCAAAGCGAGAATGGTTATTTAGTATGCTCCCCTTTGACTCAGAAAAAAAGACAAAGCGGTGCTTCGACAGTACCAAACAAAATGCGATTAATAAGCTACTTTGGTTCTTGCTTATAATATACATCACGACTCGCGAAGCTACTCTCATATCGTTTTTTGCAGGGAAGATATTTTACACCTAATTCGGATACTTTCGTTCTAATAATATTTAATCTATAAATGAAATGTTATCTTGCAATCTCGCAATCATTGTTGATCAAAAACCTAATTAGTTTTTCATTAATTGAAGTTGTTTTTTATTTTCAATATGCAATTTTGCAAATTGAACGTATAATTGAAAAAAATATGCCCACTTCGCGGGCACATTCTCATTGCGCGCCAAGCGCGCGGCTCGCTTCGCTCGCAAGTTTGAACGCGCCTAGGGCGCGCGACTGTTGGTTCTCGCGCTTCGCGCTCGATAATGTATTTTCCTCGCGCTACGCGCTCGGTCTTTATATTTTCCACACATTTGTGCACAGACCGTCTGAAATTAAACGTTAAAGCATGAACAACTGTAATTTCATGGTTGTGAAATCTCTTTTGTTGAAGCTCCTTCGGCTTTAACGAACACATTCTTATCACGTATCTCGTGCGTCGCATTCGATTTTTTCCAGCATGTAAACTTTTCTACATTATGTTCAACACTATTATATCTAATGTGCATTGTATTTATTTCTGTACTTCGATCTGGTACTATGAAGAGCGTTCTTAAAGCACCTACGGCCTTAACGATTACATTCTCATTGCGATACTCGCTCTTCACGCTCAGCAGCTAGGCTTTACAGACGATTGCTTTTGAAAAATAAAACCACGTGAAAACTAGTGAAAATTCTGATTAAAATTTTTCAATCTACCAGAAAATTTATTTTCCTACTTTTTGAAAGTTTTCAAAATTTTGAAAAGTATAACTTTTCTAATTTTCATCAAAATCAAAATTTTCATTGAGATAATTTTTAAGTCTTTCACCCATCTGTAAGAAACTTTCAGAAAAATTTTTGAAATCTTCGATCGCTAGAGAGATTGATCAGCAACCTGGGTCGGAGCAGTGTTGCGGAGTGAACGTGTCATTTATATAAATAACGCGAAAACTCCAGATCAATCTAAATCATCTATACCTAACACCTATGTACCCGTCTACCCTATACCCATATACCGATCTGCCTCATACCTGTATACCTATTTCACTACATTCCAACCGAGCAAGTCATGCCTACCCCGAAAGGGAGATGGCTTAATGGTATAATAATAGAAAACCTTATTTGCGAATTAGAAAACACTTTTGAAGTAGACTTGAATTTTTTTTAAATGTTGTCGTATGTTATTTTGTTTCACCGGAAATTAGCATTTTAAAAGAAAAATCATCATCAAGACTCCCAATTTTCTTGGAAATGTAAACAAAACGTAAGCAGACTATGATCAAATTTTGACAACAATCTTTTAAACGTCTTTATTCAAATTTAAAATTGAACCAATATTTTTATTTTTTTTTTATGTCGCAGATTCGATTGTTGGATTCTTTTTTTTATTCTACCAAAAAATTCTTAGTTGAGATCATTAGATGCCAAAGAAGTTCTACAATTCTGATCTTTTTTTGTGTATTTTCAGGGCAAAACTAAGTCCATCTTTATTCTGTACATCACCACTGTGATATTGTAATACATCAATTTGATTTAAAAGAAAACATCATTGCCATAATATGATCAGTAAGTGATGTCTATATTTCAAGGAATATTACGTAAAAGAAAATATACATGCGTTTTAATTATGGAAAGCTGCGTTTACAAATATCATAAAGTTTGACCTATGTGATATGATTTTTTCTTCAATTACAAATGAATATACCTATGGTTACGCGCACATGCATCAAATTATTGTTGTGTGTATAATAGCAAATTGGGTTCTAATGTAGTTGTCTTATTTAACTAGAGGTTTCAGTTTTGATAGCCTCAGCTCGATCTAGAACCTCCATGATGATCTTCTAGAAAATTATAGTAAGTTTTAGGCGCTGCTGAACTTGACGGAAGCTGCTTCAAGTCGATATTTCCATTAGAAAAAGATTGCTCCATATGCTGCTTGTTGAATCGTTCATTAAACAAGTTGAGGGCTCCTCGCCCTGTACCATATGGAGGGGGATTATTTTGTGTATAATGTTGTAGAAAACTTATGTAAGCGTTTTTCCCTTCTGGATCTATATTATTCTGAAACTTAGCCGGCTTTCTCAGACTAGATGGGTATAGCTTGCGTTGAGGTTTTTCATTCAGATCTATATCTAAATGAGCCTTCTTGCGAGCCTTATCATCTTTTAGAGAAGCAGAAGCTCTATTTGATGTTTCCTTTACTCCTAGATTATCTGACGTTTCTGTAAAAATACAAAGAAAGAAGATTTATGAATTTGCAATGTTAGCAAATTTAAAAAATACTGAATATACGTAAAACTGTCAAGCAAACACCAGATGGTATGAAAAAATCTGCTAGTGTACAAAACTCTTGATATCTGATCCAAAAACATTAGATGTTGACCGAAATTCAAGATTTGCCAAGTATTTAACAGATTATTATTATTATCATACTTACCAATTTCACTGAAGTAAAGCATGAAGATGAGAAGTAAGGCACAGAAAAGAGACTTCATTTTCTTTATATGAAGATAATATTAACTTTTTGCAATCTCGTAAAGTGCTACATATGATTTTTCAGAGATCCACTCGCTAATATAAATACTAGCCGTTTTATTTTTATATGTAGTTAACGGAAAATTGTTTTATTTCTTCCAAGATGCGCCTATGAGTGTCCCGAAGTTTCAATATTTAGTAACTGCGTACAAGTTTGGGAAGCAACGTGTCATTGAAATTTTTTTCGTGGTATAGCAAATACAAAATTTTCGACAATATACCCAGGCAACACAATCTGTGACAGAGATATGTATATAGAATTTGTTGGAATAAGTCGTAGGCAAATAATATATTCGCTTCATATGATGTCATATGAAGTTAATTTTAAAAGTCTTATCAAGACGTTATTTGACAGAGAACCACTAAATTGAATATTATTTGCCTGAAATGAATATGAAGACCAATAGAAATAATAAATTCATTGAAAAAATATGTAAATTCCCTAAGTCGTTGTTAACTTAATTTTAATTTTAATATAGTAACATATAGTATGAGTTCAAAGTAATATAATAAGTTCAGTTTCTTTTTATTTTTTTTTATATTGTGATACAATTTATAGATTATTTTTATTTTTAGATCACTGAAAGAGTTACAAGATTGATTTTGTGTTTTATGATATTTCGAATTTTGATATAAAAATAATAACTTTTGGGATTATCTATTCTCTACAGGGTGTCTCAGGAGTTCCGTCGTTCCTTGTAATGGCGGATAGAAAAATAAAATTTTGGTCCGGTGCGTATTTTAGTTACAACAGGTGCTAGTGTAAAGGCTAGGTTCGCCGACATTGAGTGAGCGTAGCATACATAATTTCTGTGAGCCTAGATACTTTGTACATTATTACTAATAATCGGTGGCCGTCCATATTATAACTCTTGATTTCATAAAATCTTTGAATTCTTGAATTCCCCTGTAAAAATGGAATTCCTTTTAAGTATTTTCAAGTTCATTAACTTTGGTCGACAGAAAAATCTTCAGAAGTCCTTGAATTCTCTTGAAATATTTTGAAGACAAATTTAATTATTCTAAATTCCTTCAAGTCCTTTTAATTTTGTCGGTAATTCAGAAATGACTTGTAATTTTTTGAATAATTTACAGGATTATTTAATTCTCTAGAAGTATTCAGGATAAAACTTAATTTGTTTTGAATTCTTTGAATTCTTTTAGAACCATGGAATTATTTGCAGCTGTTTCCAATTTTATCAGCTTTGGTCGACGGGTTACCCACTACTGACTTAGGATGCACACGTTTTTTTTAATTCTGCAGAATTCTGTAGAAGTCTTGAAAATTAACTTGAAGTCTTTTGAATTCATTCAAAGTTTTCCGAGTTCTCTTGAAATGTTCAGAATACACGGAAGAAGTAAGTTGTCGAAACTTGACTTGACTAGTCAACCATTCTAGGATAGGCCACTTTTTATTCAAAATCTCGTACAATTTTGATTAAAGAACCGCAGACTTTATCGAAAAAGTGAAAAAGTCATCGAATTATTGGTACACAATCTAGGAACATCAGTTTTCGAATTTGTATTCAGCAGATTTTGACAAATTTCTAGACAAGCATTCAATTTTTCATAAAAAGTCCTCCAAATTCCAAAAGACTTGAAATACAATAGCTCTAGCACAGAAACGAATAACTGATTTATAAGTTGTCGAAGAATTCGTTGACTGTCTTCTACATATATCTATATATTCACAATTTACAATGTACAGTCACATTGGATGCTTGTGTTAACACGTAGTGCGACGCTCAGGTGAAGTGGTGTATGTATGCATAACTCTGAATGGAGTCGCGGTCACCGGCAATGAACAAATGAGCGCGGATTTAAATTTGGCTCTTCACTGGGATTTTTGCAAAATATTCAATGTGTTAAGTTAGCCGTGGGGTCTCGCTGTTAGGGATAAGTTGCGTTCGGTAGACATTAGGTAGTTCGAATCCCGCCGCAAAATTTGTCTCGATTTTTCATAGGTTCGTGTGTATCTGTAAAATAAATATGACTTAAGCTTGAGTCTATGCGAATAACAATATAGTAAATATAACCACGAAATATATATTTTTTCAACTTGGCTACACTGTTTTCTAAAAACTCGTTAGGAGTCATGGAAAGTTGCATTGACTGGCTTCGAAGCATTAGTGTATCAGTGTTTCAAGAACTCTATTCCTCTGGTCTTCACATGTTCATTGAAATTATTTTGTACTTTCGACAACTCGTTCTACTTTTTAACTGTGTATCAATCAAAGTTTCTAAGACGATTCTTCCAATTTATGACATACGTTTAGCCCTATCCTATAGTGGTTGACTCAGTCATTCAAAGTTTCAACAACTAATTTTTTCCTTGTACACGTTGAATTATTTTGAATTCCTTCAAGTCTTTCGAATTCTCTGAAACAATTGAATTCTCTTCAATTCCTTGAATCTCCTGATTCAGAAAAACATCAAAATTGCTACAGATAATCCCATTGTGGTCCGATCCTGTCCCAATTAGAGGATTAGTAATTGGCATATGTTATGTAATCATATCTCTCTGGTACGCTTGCATGTACCAAAATTTACCAAATGTTTTTTTTGTTCGTACATTTTTAACTACGAACAAACCCCCTATAAAGAAATTTTGACGATGCTCTCACCAATAGCTTTTTATTTTTATTTTTTTTTCAAACTTTTGCGATGATGTTGTAGGTGCAAAATTAGGAACACGGTGTATTTTACAGTTCTTAGACTTAGAGCTACTATCTGTCACTTCATAGGTTTTTATACGCTTGCATCTTGATGGTCTACAAAGTTTCTAGACTAAACTTATGAACCTTGGTTGTATAGGTCGCCTGCAAATTCCGGTTAAGTGGTCAAGCAATGACTATTATGTACTCTTCCACCTTTTTTCTCTCGCATCACGATGTCGGGTCGATCGGTTTGGATATAATGATCCTTCTGGATTACATCCCATTACAAGATGTAATTTTCGTTTTCCAAAAGGAGCACTGGAATGTATCTATAGAAAGGCATCCATTCTGTTAGGAGTTCTAGGTTTAGGGCAAGTTGTTGATGTATAATTCCCGCCACATCATTGTGTCTATGCGTATATTCTGTGTGAGCCATTACGCGACAATCATAAATAATGTGCTCGATGGATCCGTTGGTATTTCCACATGATCGGCACCGGTCAACCATGTCTTGATATAGGTATTTGCGATAATCTATGGCGCTGACAATCCTGTCCTGAAGGGCAACGACGAATCCTTCCGTTTCTGGATATAGGACGCTCTTTTTCAGCCAAAAATGGTATGCCTCATATCCACTTCATATTGACCCAATGTTTTGGGGTGTTCGCCGTGGATGACTTTTTGTCTCCATTGCATTTATAAATCCTCTATGGTTTCTACCCTGATATTCAAGGCCTTCTATGAGGACAAATTTAAGGGTGCGTAATGAAGATCCGCTTTACAGATGGTGTTGTAAAGTGCAACATCTCGCTTGCTGTTAGAAGTCTCGCAACTGTATAAGTTCTGACTTCCATAATTTCTCGACATCTACAACGCCCCTACCCCCTATATGTAATGGTAGAACTACCCTTTCAATCGCCGAATTACTGTGGTGCATTCGGTGCATGTTATTTCTACGCGGATGCTTCTGTTTAACCTTTCAAGGTCGGTTTTCGACCATTTGATGAGCCCAAAGGAGTACGTGAGGACAGTAATGGCATAGTTGTTAATTGCCCTGACTTTGTTTGCTGAGTTGAGAGAACTCTTCCGAATCAATCTGAGTCTTGTGGTGAAAGCAGTCGTTAGGTTTTTCTTAACTGCCGTATGCTGAATACCCTTAGATTCAAGAATACCCATGTATTTATATGACTCGCCCTCAGCCATTGCATCGATGTCATTCTCAAACTCGTTCTCTTGCTCTATGTTCCCTAATTCTCCTCTGGCTGAATGCACTGTTCTGCACTTATCTAGTCCCAACTCCATGTGGATATCATTGGAAAACTACTTTGTAACGTAGATCACTTGCTGCAGTTTCTGATCTGAACTAGCGTATAACTTCAGGTCATCCATACATACAAGATGGGTCAGTTGATGACCATCCTCTCTATCATGTATTCTAAACCTATGAAACATGTTATTTAGTGTTTTGCACTAAAGGAATGTCCTTGAAAGATACCCGTTGTAATGCGAATTGATCTAGTTATCCTTGGTTGTCCATGATCAAAATACTAGTCCGGGACCCAGTAACACTTTCTGTAGACCTAAGATGCCGCGTCGAATACCCTATCGGAAATAGTTCGATTCGATACCCCGAACGAGAATATCTAGGGTATTTTTTCGAAAAATCCTGGGTTTAAATTGTTAATTAACAATTGGCATGAAAAATATAAATATTTCTTTTTTCTGATGAAAAACATTATTTTCTTGTTAATTGGCACCTTCTGAGTAAAAAAGTTCCTGATCACTTCTTTCATAAAACGATTAGTTTTCATGTTAATTAGTGAAAACTAATTAGAGTGAATTAAATATTGTTGATAAATGCGTCGTCAATATTTCTTAGTCATTACAGTTTATTAGTCATTACAGTTACGAATCATCTAATTAAGACTGTATCGATCCAAGATATTGTTTTTGCTAGAATTTTCTTCTGTGAAAAAGATCCTGCTCGAATAAGTTTGACGTCGCTCTTATTTAAGTTCGTTAATTAGTGAAAACTAATTACAGTAAATTGAATCTTGTTGCTGAGGGCTTCAACATTCCTTCATAGGGGGTGTGCTTGCAGTTAAAAATGTATTATAAAAAAATTGTATGGTAATTTTTGGTACATGCGTATGTACGAGTAAGATACAATCAAATTACTAATGTTAATGACAAATATTTTGAATGGACCTGGATTGGGCCTCATTGAGATTACCACTAGTAATTTTGACGTTCTGCTGAATCAATAGGTTCAAGGTGTTGAAGAGAATTCAACTGATTTAGAGGAGTTCAGAGAATTCAGAGGAATTCGGATAAGCAAAAGAATTCTACTAAATTCAAAAACATGTACAATTTGTACATCTTCACTAATTAGTATTTAACCCGTCCAAAGAAGTTGAGGAATTTGGAAATCGTTAAACAGAATTCCGTTTTTTGGGAATTATTCAGAGCATTCAAGAGATATAATGGATTTAAAAATAATTAAAGGTACATCATAGATATTTCAAGAGAACTCAAAAATCAATAAAATATTTAAAAAGATTACAAGTGAATTACAAGAAATCGACAGAATTTGGCAGAATTTAAATGACTCAAAGAAATTCAAAATAAATCAACGTGTATTCTGAAGATATCAAGAGAAGTCGAAAAACTATAAAAAATGTTCAAAAAATTACAAATGAATTCAAAGACTTCCATAGAAATCCACAGAATTCAAAAAAGCGTGTTTCCATCTTTATTCGTTAGTAATTAACCCATCGACCAAAATTGTTAATTTGGAAATACATAGTTGCAAATAATTCAATGTTTTTAGAAAAATTAAGAGAACTCAAAATAACTCAATTTTTATCCTGATTGCTTCAAGAGAATTCAAAGACTTTGACAGAATTCTGCAGAATTCAAAAAAGCGTGTGCATTCTAATTCAATAGTAGTAATCGCGTCGACTCGACTAAATTTGATGAAATTGGAAATAATTCCAGGTTTTTAGAAGAATCCAGAGAATTCAGAATAAATCGAATTTTATCCTGAATATTTCAAGAGATTTTAAAAAACTTCAAATGAATTCAAAAGACTTCAAGGGAGTTTTGAGATTCTTACATAATTCTCTGTCGACCAAAGTTGATGAACTTGGAAGAAGTACACAGGAATTCCATGTTTTCAGAAGAATTCAGAAAATTCAAAGATTTTATAGAAAAATGAATCAAAAATGAATGAAATGAATCAAAAATGAATCAATCAAATGAATCAAGAATTATAATCTGGACGGCCACCGATTATTTTCAATAATGTACAAAGTATTTAGGCTCACATAAATTATTTGTGCTACCCTCGCTGAATGTCGGTGAATCTAGCCTCCATTTTAATTTTTTTTTTCATGCATAGAATTTCTGTGAGCCAATATTTTATCGCAAACATGTTTGAGTAAAAGAATTAATTTCTTGAAAAGTTATTTTACAGTTCGATCGAATTCGAGCCCATATTTGGTAAAGAATGATTCATTTCAATCTATTCTTGATATGATTTTACTTATCTTTTTTCGCCATTTTTGAAAAAAAATCATCATAATTTATCATATTTTCAAATTCCTTTCTTAGTAGAATTTAAATATTAAAAATTCGAAAATTCGAATAATATTATTGTTTTCAAATTAGTCGCTTACAAAGTGGAACTTGTTAGTATTGGGCCTTACCTTACCTTAGAAGTTAAATGAAATTTTTAATTATCTTCAATAAGAGAACATAAATTAAATAGTAGCAAATATATCATGACATTTTATAACTATAATAAGGTTTTTGTAAAGGTAATTGTAAAGCCCAATATTGACATTGAAAAGTTCGACTTCATAAGCGACAGATTGGCAAATAATAATCTCAATTCGTACTTTTGAGTTTTGAAAATCTAAATTAAATTATAAAACAAATTTAAAAATAGGGTTATAATAATCAGAGTTGGCCACTTTCATCAACGAAAAAAATTCCTTGTCATTTTCCGGTTATTTCCCAGTTCACAAAAATGTTTCGCGGGCATTGGAATTAAAAAGTTCCAAATGTTAAAGCTGAAGATTTCTTCATTTTAAGTATTTAAAACTAAACGACAAACAAAAATAGTCAAAATTAAAATATGCTGAATTTTCAGCTTTCCAAATCTTCCAAATTGAAGCTTTAAAAAGTTGTTGTTCAAAAACTCTTTATTCAATCGTTTAATATAATGAACACGTTTTAAAATGGTAATCTTCTAATTTCAATAGATTTTACTTTAAGGGTTTCAAAATAAATATTATTTCAAAATGAAATATTAAAAATGGTAAAGTATCAATTTCATAAAATTTAATTGTAGAAATTAAATGGTGAAGGCTGATAAAGGCCCCTATCTTTCATTATTTATATAACCAGCCAAAACAATATATTTTAAAATATACAAACTAAATGTGCCCGCTTTTATCGGCGGGAAAAATTCCCGGATTAAACATTGTTTCCAAATTGATTAAATTGTCATGAAAAATCATATGAATATAACATTTTATCACTTATTTTTAATACAACATTCAACTGTAGACAATTCGCGAAAAATTTTGATGAAATTTTCAACAGTTTATTCTTTAACTGTTGAATTTTCAACTTTTGAAAATGAAAGAAAATTCAAAATTCAAATGTTGAAAATTCAATTTTAAATTTTCTTCGATTTTCAGCTGCTTAATATTGAATTTTTAAATTGCTTTAATTTTCATTAGCTGCATTTTTGAAAGTTGTAATTCAAGAAATAGCTTTGGAAATTTAGATTTTTTGGTTAAAAAATAAAAATTTTATCATTTGGTTGAGAATTTAATTATTCGTAGTTGAAAATATTTTTTTGGATTGCAAATTCAACTGTCTTGTAGAAAATTCGTCATTTGGCTTGAAACTTCAACAGTCTGGTTGAAATTGTTTTTCTTTCATGACATAAAAATCTTTCTTCGTTGAAAATTAACCTATTTTGATTGAAAATTGAATTATTGGATTGAAAATGAACTTTTTTGTTAAATATTTACATTTTGAGATGTAGATTCAACTGCTTTGTAAAAATTTGTATTTTTTGCTTAAAGCATCAACAATTTAGTTGAAAGAATGATTTAATCTGTTTTGGTCAAAAAAACTACTTGGATAAAGGTTGAAATACTTTGTCACAAATTCATTTTTTCAGTTTGGAAGTTTACTATGTTAATTGATAATTGAACTATTTGGCTGCAAATTCATGTATTTCGTTACACATTCATCTCTTCTGATATAAAATATTAATCTTGTTGGTTGAAAATTAGTCTTTTCTGGTTATTGATTTGGGAAATTAATAATTATCTGATGCGGACCGTCAATAGAAACTTTTTAATTTTAAATATTCAAAATCGAACTATTTAAAAAAAACGTTCAAAATTACATACCTTTAAAATGTACATGTTAAAAATTGAATAATTTGGTATTCTATGTTTTCAAAATCCAACAATTTTTAATTGCAACTCTCTAAAATTGTAGAAACTTGAAATCTTTAAAATATAAGAGTATTTAATTTTGAAAATCTAAAATTAAAAATTATGCATGTTCTAAGTTTCAGGATTGAAAATTATGTAATTTTGATGACTTACATTTACAATTTTTTAAATTTGCTGATTTATAATGAAGAAGTTTTAACACATTCAACATTGAAGAATCTTCAATTCCAAATCTTCAAGATATTCAAAATTTCGTGATAAATAACTATAAACATTAAAAAGAACCTAAATTGAACAAGTCGTCGGTTAAAACTAAAATTGCATTAGAGCCGATGCAGCTATTTCAATATTAATTTTAAATTGTAATTATTATTTATAATATTTCATAGTACTTTAAATTTAAGCGTATGTTTTAATTTGATAATTAGACAACTGAAATAAGGAACTTGGTATAAGCTCGCGTAGCGCGCTATTTTTGCTAGTAAAGAATTATGTTTAGGAATTTATCATTGGTTTTCTTTTCAAATCTCAAAACGCCTTTATCGTTTGAATGTTCCAGATATGTATGAAGAATTAAAATTCCTGCAATAAATATTATAAACTCTAAATCTGAATGAGCAACAGTTGACTAATCAAACAGTGCAAGTCACTATAATTGATTTTGTGGGTACTTCCAATAGTCAGTAGTCATCAGTAAACAAAAAATTATTTGTTCTCAGTGGAATTGTTAATTATTCATATTCGTAGAACTACTTTATGAATAGGGGAGACCACCCTACAGTAGATAGGGAAAAAATCAACAGCATT
>CAKNXH010000656.1:291880-360680 GCA_932178445.1 Andricus quercusramuli | reverse complement strand
GATTATCTACTGTAAATCATTATCTACTGTAGGGAGGTTTCCCCTACGCACTTTTTAATTCAGATGTACAGAGTATATGATCAAAATTTGTATCTTCTTCAATAATAATATACAAAATAATAAATAAATATCAAAGAAATATTATATCGGAGCATATTCATTCAAGATTAAAAAATCTTTAGTTTATAGACATATATAAATTTTTTCGAATTGCGAAAGTTATTCAATTAAAGAGAAATTATGTTTCATAATTCTTTAATCTATTTTCACATTTTGATTTTTGATTATTTTATAATAAGTTTAAAACTTAAAATATTTGCTATTCATTTACAATTTGTTCTGGCTAAAATATGTCTGAGAAACATTTAAAGACAAGAATGAAAATATTTATCGGCTCTTCAAGAATCTCGAAATTAGTATTTAGACGTTTGTTCCACTTCCAAGAGAATCCAGAAGACGGGTTCAATTCTCTATGACTCGTATAGGCATTCGTCCCCATAACTTACATAATCGATAAAATAACGGTCATACCAACGGAAAGCATATTAATATTCTTCAAATAGATAACCCCATTCAAAAATGTAAATTCCCCTCTGTAGAAAAACTGCAAAGAGTAGTTATTTTTTAACATTCCAAGTAGAAAAAGTCTTTATTTGAACATCCTAAAATACAAGCTCAACAAATGCAGAGAAAATACTGCATTATAAGTATTTTTTCTCGATGTTTTCAACATTCCTCTTAATTAAAAATTAAACTATTAAGTAATAACCATTCAAACATATATAGCAAAAATAAAAGTCCTTGTGTTTTAATGTACACATCATTTGTACGAAGAAATTCGTGGATGATTACAAAAATATTTAAGATTGTAAAGGATATTGTAGAGATTTGCCCCAGTTTTTTTCTTCATCTCCTTGCCTTAAAAGACAAAAAAATGTTTCTCATTATTTCAATTTTGGAACCTCAATGATTATGCTTCAGTTCTTGATCGATTCACATTTTGGTTTTGGAGTGTAATACATCGCATCGAGGAAAGACCTTGTGATTTCTCCAACCACACTCCTGTCTGCAATTCCCTGACTCATTCCGTACATAGCCAGCTGAAAATATTTTAAAAAAATTTTAATTTTAAATAAAAATTTCAACTAACTATTTAATCAAAGTTTTTGAACACTTAAAGAAATTAAATTAGATTTTAAGAAAGTATTAATAGTTTGTTTGTAAGGTTATATAAATATAATATTCCTAAGATTCTTGAGAAAATTGGAAAAGATTTTTGAAGATTTCAGATAATTCGAAAACGAATCTAGAAAAATTTAAAGAAAATTTGTTGATTTCAGAGGAGTTTACCAAATTTTTAGAAGAATTCGAGTTCGTTTAAAATATATTTAAGTCTTTTAGAATATTTTTAATCTCATCAGAATTTCTAAAATTCCTGAATATATTTTAAACTGACTCGAATTATTGCTAATATTTGTAATAAACTTTTGAAATTAAAAAATTGAGGAATTCCCTAATTATGAAATACTTGAATCCAAAACAATGAAGAAATTGTTAAGTAATAAAATAATAAATAAAATAAAGTACTTTTATTTGATGAATACATTTTTTATTTAATTATTCGCTTACTATTTGAACAATTTCTTAATTGTTTAGATTTGAAAAATCTTAAATTTAGAAATATTATAAAATATAAGGAATTCTATTATTCCGGAAATTTGAATTGTCGGCAATTTTATAAGTTGGGGAATTTTCTATTTCTAATATTTTGTTTTTGGGAAATTTTACAGTGTCAAGAAAGTCACTTTTCGGGATTTTTCAGTCTTCCCATTTTTATAAATCTTTTGAAATCTCTTTAACTTTTATTCGAAAGATAATTTTTCAAAATAAAAAAGTAATTTAGAATTTTTCCAGGAATCATTTTAAAATCGATAAAAAGCTTCAATATTTTGTTATTTCAAAATCTTCAACAATCTACACTTTATGTTAAATTTTTTGAAATCATTTCCAATTTGAAATTATCTCTGCATGTTTTTTCAACTTCTTAATAGCTTTTAAAATTATTCAATTTTTTTAATCCTGAAAATTTAAAGAACAGTCTTAAAATAATTTTTTGAGCTAAAAAATTATTTAAAATTTTCCAAAGAATCTTACAATTTTTTTATTATCTTAAAAACTTGAAAAATCCTTAAAAAGCTTCAAGCTTTTATTTCGAAATCTACAAAAAACGAAATTTTGTTTTTAATTTTTTGAAAGCTTTTCAAATTTTAAATTATTTTTTTAATTGCTTGTAAATTTCTAAACATCTTATAAAATTATTGGAATTTTCCTTACATTTTTTTAAAGATGCGAAATTAGAAACATTGGCTTAAAATCTTAGAGATTATTTTTCAATAATTTTGGAAATATTTTGAAATCTTTTTGAATATTCTCTTGAAATGAATTTTTCAAAATAAAAATCATTTGAAGTGTTATTATGAATCTTAAGAAAAAATTTTGATCCTCTTAAAATTAATTATTTGAAATAAAAAATAATTATAGATTTTCTCATGTATCTTACATTTTTTAAATATTTGAAAACCTTTCAAGACCCTTAAATAGCTTTAACATTTTATTCAGAAATCTTATAAAATCTATATTTTGTTTAACGTTTTTTTTTTATCTTTTCAAATTTAAAATTATTTCAATTTTTTTTAAACTTCGAAATATCTTTTAAAGTTATAAAAAATTATTTAGTCCTGAAAATTCAAAGAAATTGCTTTTGAATCTTCCAAAATTATTTTTCGATAATTGTGGCAATCTTTTGAAATTTTCTAAAATATTTTTTAATATTCTATTAAAAATCATGAAAAAGTTGCAGAGAAATATCACAATTTTGTTTGATTATTTTGAAGCCTTTAAAAATCCTGAAAAAGCTTCTACTTTTGCGTTCGAAATCTTCAAATATCTACATTTTATTCAAAAAATTTAAAAATCTTCAAATTTTAAATTATTTTTGAAAATTTTTTCTATGCTTCTAAATATTTTTTTAAATTATTCAAATTTTTCCTAATTTTTTTTCAAAATCCTTCAAAATTAAAGAAATTACTTTAAAATCTTTCAAACTCTTCTTAGATAATGTTAGAAATCTTTTCTAATTTTTCAAATTTTCAACATAAAAAATCATTTAATATGTTCCTGGAACCTCCAGAAAATTTTGTTATTCTTCTAAATGCATTAAATTTTCTAAATTTTACTAATCTTTGAAAATTGAAACATTTTGCTTTAAAATGTTCTGCATTCTACTTCGAAATTCTAGGAAATCATTTTAAATAGATTGAAATACTTTTCACTTTTTTCTTGAAATTCATTTTTCAAAATAAAAAATCATTTAAAATGTTCCTAGGAAGCTTAATAAAAAAATTGTATTCTCTTTTTTTCTAAATCGTCCAAAATTTAAACTTAAACATTTTTTTGAAATCTCAAATTTAAACAATTAAATATAAATACTCACCTTTCCTTCTACAGGAAGTCCCGGATCTTTCATAATAATTTCGAGTTCCGTTCTAACATCGTTCAAAAACTGATCGGCAACTCCAGGTTCTGTATGAACGTGCGTAACACACAGGTGAATTCCACTCGGAAATTGAAGAGAATTTAAATTCCATCCTTTAGCCACGAGCGCTTCCGCTAGTCGGAAAATGTGAAAATCTTCAGAGCCGAGGGCAACTACTGACGAGACAGGAGTACCAAAAATGAAAATCCCGTTCATCCGCCTCAACCTAGAAATTGAATTTTAAAAAAAGCGTTTTAAATAGAATGCATTCATCGCAGAATGTCGCCTTAGGGTGGTCCAAATTTATACCTGTAAAAATTCGACTTTCGATTTTTGGTGATATAACCCCCACATTTTGTTCGTTTTCCGGAAAAAGAAATTCCGTATTTTTTTTTTTTCAACGTTAACCCGTGCCCCCGGGCTTTTGAAATTAACATGGGGTTTTAAATGGGAAAAGCTCGATTTTCAAAACAATGGAAAAAAGAAATACTTGTTATACATTTGTTGTCAATGAAAGTATTGTCACCTCTTGAAAAGTATTTAAGGAATAACTTCCGCCCAATAGCTTTTAATTTTGACACACCTGAACCCCTTTAATTGTGCCCGGAAAATGCCCCAAAAAATGCAAAATATCAGTTTTCTATCAAATTCAAGCTAAAGACAATATTTAAAAAAAAAATGTCAACATGAATTATTTTTAATCGATAATTGACGAGTTTTAAAGTATATTTTAAATAATTTTAAATTGTTTAAACAATTAGTATTTGTCTAAACAATTTTTTTCTCCCTGTAAATCGTGAAAAGTTATTATCTTTCGGAATAAATCGTAGAAAGGTGATGAATGTCAAGAGTAGTAGTTCTTTTGTAACTTATTTGGTAATTATTCAAACAATTTTCATTTGTTTAAACAATTTTTTCTCCCTAAAATCGTAAAAAGTTATTATTTTCTGAAAATAATGAAACAATTAAAGAATGTTGAAAGCAATACATTTTTGTAGGATGTTTGGTAATTATTTAAACAATTTTGATTTGTTTAAACAATTTTTTCCCCCTGTAAAGCGTGAAAAATTATTACTTTCTGGAATTAATGACACAATTAAAGGAATTTAAGAGTAATATTTTTTTTCTACATGATATTTAGCAATTTTTAAAATAATTTTTATTTGTTTAAACAGTTTTTGTTCGTTTAAAAATTTCTTTCTGTGCAAATCGAGAAAATTTATTCTCTTCAGCAAATATACCATTAAGCCATTTCGCTTTCGGGGTAGGCGTGACTTGCTCGGTTGGAAAGTAGTGAATGACACAATTAACGAATTTTAAGAATAATATTTTTTTGCTTAAGATATTTTGAAATTATTTAAACAATTAATAATCATTAATATAAACCATTTTTACAGTCTGTTATGAGTAGTTTTTTTTCAGTTCATATTCGTTAAAAAACTGAAAAAATAACTACTCACAACAGACTACAAAAATGGTTTATATTAATGATTATTAATGATTATTAATGATTATTAATAGTTTAAATAATTTCAAAATTTCAAAATATCTTGAGCAAAAACATATTATTCTTAAAATTCGTTAATTGTGTCATTAATTGCAGAAAAGAATTAATTTTCTCGATTTGCAGAGAAAAAAATTGATAACAAAAAAAAATTGTTTAAACAAATAAAAATTATTTTTAAAATTGCTGAATATTCTATAGAAAAAAATATTACTCTCAAATTCCTTTAATTGTGTCATTAATTCCAGAAAGTAATAATTTTTCACGCTTTACAGGGGGAAAAAATTGTTTAAACCAATCAAAATAGTTTAAATAATTACCAAACATCCTTCAAAAATGTATTGCTTTCAACATTCTTTAATTGTGTCATTATTTTCAGAAAATAATAACTTTTTACGATTTTAGGGAGAAAAAATTGTTTAAGCAAATGAAAATTGTTTAAATAATTACCAAATAAGTTGAAGAAGAAGTACTAATCTTGACATTCATCAACTTTGTACGATTTATTCCGAAAGATAATAACTTTTCACGATTTACAGGGGAAAAAAATTGTTTAAACAAACAGTTATTGTTTAAACAATTTAAAATTATTTAAAATATACTTTAAAACTCGTCACTTATCGATTAAAAATAATTCATGTTGACATTTTTTTTTTAATACTGTCTTTAGCATGAATTTGATAGAAAACTGCTATTTTGTATTTTTTGGGGCATTGTCCGGGCACAATTGAAGGGGTTCAGGTGTGTAAAAATTAAAAGCTATTGGGTGGAAATTATTCCTTAAATACTCCTCAAGAGGTGACAATACTTTAATTGGCAAAAAGTTTATAACAAGTACTTCTTTTTTACATTTTTTTGAAAATCGAGCTTTTCCCATTTAAAATCCCATGTTAATTTCAAAAACCCGGGGCACGGGTTAACGTTGGAAAAAAAAAATTACGGAATTTCTTTTTCCGGAAAACGAACAAAATGGGCGGGTTTTATCACCAAAAATCGAAAGTCGAATTTTTGGACTCCCGTTTTGTCACTTATTTTAAAACTTGTCACCTATTTTGGAAATTTATCACCTTTTACCTTTTTTCCGTTGCAAAACTAAAATTTTATTCAAAATTTCAATTTACAATGCCTTGGAATCAATTCGTGTGAGCTAAAATGAGCTGCAGTTTTTTTGAGACCATTAGGAAGTCAAAAAATGACAGTGAAATTATTTTCTGGTTGGGAATTTTTTGTAAACATTATAGTGTTAGTAGGAAAACGTTTGGGACTCTTAGAGCTTTACACACTTCCAATCGAAGACCAATGATTGTAAAATTATTTAATTTTGAAGGCTTGATTTTGAAAACTTTAATTTCTTAAATATCTTTTTTTTTCATTTCAGAACGCTAAAAATGTGAAAATATACCATTTTGAACAATTATTTTTAAGCCACATAGCGAGTCGCTTTTTTTACTTTTGTTTACTTTCTTAAATTGATAGCCTCCTCTATACAAAATTGTTAAGCATACAATTTAATTTTTTTAACAGTATATTTTTTAGAAACTAAGGCCTTAATATTTAAAGAATGCAGTATTTATTATATTCACAATTCAATCATTTTAGCTCGAAACATGATCAATTAGATCATTTTTTCAAATTAATAGTGTTTGAACTATAATTTATCACATTTTTTTTAAATTTAATAATTCGAAACTCAAGTAATAAAAATGGGACAGTTTTAAATTGTAAAGCAATTTTAAATTAAGAGCATTTCAAATTGAAAATATGTGAATTTTAACGTTATTTCTACCGTTTTCATTTGAAATCCTTTATAGTTGAATCATTTTTAATTGAAGATGCTGAAAATTTTATAATTTTACTTTGATATTTTATAAATTGCACAATTTCAAACCATACTAGCAAGTGAAATTGAATAATTATAAATTGAATCTTTCTAAATAATATAATAAAATACTATTCTAAAATGCAAGTAGCAATATTGAATATAAAGGGTGAATTTTAAAGCAAATTTTAAATTGAACAATTAAAAATGTTTTTGATTAAAAACAGTCTTGTTTGAAATTTAAATTGTTAAAAATGGTAGAGTTTCTTGGTAATAGGTAAAATAATTAATAGGTTAAATAATAAAATTGAAATCGTTAAAAAGTGGATTATTTTTAGATTAAAAATGTATAAATGAGTCTTTAATTTTTTATTTTCAATTTGAGATTTTGAGAGCTTGAATTTTAAAACTTAAATGACCGGGAACAGTTTTTTGAAACCCGTGAAAAGGCAACTTCTTGCATGTTTATTTGACTTATAAAGCATTTTTTTGCCACATATTCACCTACTATCGAAAACAAAATCCACCGATTCGTCTTTTTAAACTCCACTAGAAAACAAACACGCGCGTCATGCGCTCGATTATTATTTTTTGTTTCACGTAATTTCTACATTAAAATATAAAATTAATATTAACACAAAATATATTCATAAAAATAGAAATACATATTGGGAATATTCTTTAAATTATAATGATTTTTTATTAACGATGGCTAGATAATATGAAAAATCTTTCGTTTTGTTTTAAATTAAAAATCTCAGAATTCAATGAAAGACACTAACATAATGTAACAAAAAATTGTCCAAATTGTAAATCTGCTGTGAAATTTGATGGTTTTTATTTGAATTTTTTTTTTAATAGTTGTGAATCTTCTTTGAAATAAAAAATATTTTTTCATTCAAAATACCAATTTCCGAAGAAAGGCACTAAAATAATACAGAATTGTTGAAAGACTCTAAATCTTATTCAGATTATGATTTTTATTTAAAAATGCCAATTTTAGGTTTAAAATTCCAACTTTACCTGAATTGTTCAAAAATTACGAATCTTCCTTGAAATCTAATAATTTTTTAATAAAAATTTCCATTTTCTACGAAAAACACTTGAAATTTCGAAATTATTCAGGTTTATAAATTCTATTATTTTAAACAAAAATTTTAGAAAATTAAAAAAAAGGTGAGATACACTTTTCAAATTTAAAATTATTTTTATTTTTATTTTTAACTTCGAAATAACTTTTAAAATGATTAAAAATTATTTAGTCCTAAAAATTCAAAGTAATTGCTTTTAAATCTTCCGAAATTCTTTTTCGGTAATTGTTGTAATCTTTTGAAATTTTCTAAAACATTTCGTAATATTCTATTTAAAAATCACAAAAAAATTTCCGGGGAATCTCGCAAATTTTTTAATTATTTTGCAGCCTTTAAAAATCTTTAAAAAGCTTCGACTTCTGCGTTCCAAATCTTCAAAAATCTAAATTTGATTAAACAAGACTCATTTAAAGACTCAAGACATTTAAAAATGCCAATTTTAGATTTAAAATTCCAACTTTACCTGAATTATTCAAAAATTGCGAATCTTCCTTGAAATATAATAATTTTGTAACAAAAATTTCCATTTTCTACGAAAAACACTTGAAATATTCGAAATTGTTCAGGTTTGTAAATTCTATTATTTTAAACAAAAAGTTTAAAAAATTAAAAAAAGGTGAGATACACAAATATAGTCTTCTTCGAAATCTAATGATTTTTGTTTAAAATAGCGGATTTGTTGTGAAAAATGTTAATATAACCTGCAACTATTAAAAAATTGCGAAAAATACGAAAATAATGCAAAATTGTTCAAAGATTCTAAATCTTGTTCAAATTATAATCATTTTCGTTTTAAAATACCCATTTTTCGTGTTAAACGCTAAGATATCCTTAAATTGTTAAAACATGTGAATCTTCTTTGAAATCTAATATAAAAAAATAAAAATACCAATGTCTGACGAAAAACACTGACACAATGCAAAATTATTAAAAGATTCTAAACCTTGTTCAAATTATTATGATTTGTGTTTTAAAATAGCCATTCTTGATATGAAACGCTAATGTAATGTAGAATTGTTAAAAAATGATGAGCCTTTGAAATCTAATGATTTTCGTTTAAAAAACCTTAAACGGTGAAAGACGTTAACAAATCCAAACAAAATAATTTCTTTAAAAATGTCTAATATTTTAAATGTAATAATTTCACGTATAATGAGTTCACATGTATAATATTCACAATAATTTAATAGATAATCCTAGTTTTGATTATTTGCAGATATAATTTGGAAAATTTCAAATTTGATGTACTAAAAAACTTCAAGTAATGTAAAGATGGGAATAGAGGGCCGTCCATAAAGTACGTCATCAATTTTGGGATATTTTTTACCCTCCCCGTCAACCTCGTTGACAACCATAGTTTTGCCCCCCCCCCCCCGCCACAAACTCGAAAAGTAACGTAGCCCAAAATTCTCTCAAACCAACAAAAATTACTTTTCTACCTTAAAAAATACATTTTTAATCCAAATGGGCGAAGTTTCAACAAAAAAGATGAATTTCCGATCAAATAGTAAAATTTGCAAACAAGAAAGATGAATTTTCTACCACAAAAGATGAATTTTCAACCAGCTTATGTGAACGAAAAAAAAACGAATTTTTAGCAAAATAGTTGAATCTTCAACGAAATAGATGAATTTTAACCCAAGAATTTTCAATTTAAGAAATATTTTTTGAGTCAAAAATGGAATCGTCAAATTTTCAATTGACAAAAATAATTTTTAACAAAAAAAAAAGAAATTTCAAACAAGTAGTTCGACTTTGAACCAAACAGTTGAATTCTCAGCCAAGAAAGATGAATTTTTAACAAAACAGTTGAGTTTTCGAACCGAAAATATGATTTTTCAACGAAATAGTTCAATTTTCATAAAAATAGTTGAATTTTCAACCAAAAATATGAAGTTTCAACTAAAACGATGCATCTTTAACAATGAAAAATGAATTTTTTTAAATAGTTAAATTTTAAACCAAGTAGTTAATTTTTCAATGAAAGAGATGAATCTGCAACCAAACAAAAATGAATTTTCAACAGAGTAGTTCAGCTTGCAACCAAATAGTTAAATTTGTGACAAAAAAGATAACTTTTTTACCAACTAGTTGCATTTTCAACCAAATAATTAAATGATCAAATAAATAGTCGAATTTTTAACCAAACTAGATGAATTCTGAACTAAAAACATAATAGAAGACTTCTCAACCAAAAATATCTTCTTCGATTTTCTTATTGTGTTCTAGTTAAAGGATAGCAGTGCAGAACTAGATAACCAACAATTTTCCAAGAACATGTTTATTGCATGAAAAATTCTTTAAAAATAACATGCTGCATTAAAAGGATAAGTTTAAATTCTCATTTTTTATTATATTAATAAAAAAATGTGTATTCAAATTTTAGTTAAAATTTTAGCTTAGGATTTGAGCGTAATAATACTTTTGCTTCTTCCTTTTAGCATCGATATTTTTTGAAATTATTATTTCTTATTGAAAATAAATTCTCTGTAAATAATTAAGTTTTTCAGTAATAAATCGACTATCATAATGCGATACCGTCATACTTAAATATTGACTTTCTCGGAATAGAACAATTTTTTGGTATCAAATATTTATTATTCTTATACAGCGTCCCCATATCTTGCGAGAAAGTTTTTATTTTTGTGAAAAATAGAAAATTATATTCTTATGTTCTGCCAAAAGCCAAACTTCAAAAACTGTGCAATTTTCAACTTAAAATTCTTAAACGATTTCCTCGGAATTGGCTATCTTTTTAAGATAAAATTTTTTTCACCTGCGTTCAGAAACTTAATATCTCGGGTTCAAATGTTGTATTTTTTATTTAAAGTGGTTATTACATTTTTTTATCGTTCGGGGAATACTGCGTGGTGTTGGCCCGTCGTGGGTGTGGTGGACCCACACTGGTAGTATTTATCCACCTAGAAACACTACCCGAATCGGGTAGTGAGGCAATGAACTTTCGAGTTCGAAACGCTAATTAATTTTTATTACATTTTTTTATCACAATTCGCAGACTTTTGTCTTATCTTTAAATGATATTTCAGATTTTATAAAATGGTTTTTCGCTCTTCTAAAAAATGTTTGTTTTGTTGGTTATCTAGTTCTGTACTGCCCCCGTCATTTACAGTTCGCATTTATTAGCGAAAAACCAAGAAAACAGGAAAAAGGGGTAAATTTCTTGAAAACATGGAAAATTAAAGATTAGGAAAAGAGGGAAACAGGGGAAAAAGTGTGTGGTCTAAAATATGAGAGAGATTTTAAAACTTATCAAGTAATTATTGAATTGTACCGTTCCAGAATAATTTTTCAATTTTTTAGAATAATTTTCTCAAACTTAGCAAACTTTGTTCAAATTTACCATCAGGAAACGTATTAAATATTATCTAAGTTAACTTTTTTACTTCCACTTCACCCTTAAATTGGTAACGTAGTTTATGAACGGACCCTAGGTACTTGTGATGACTGAGAGTTCTAAAATGTTGAATTTGTCAAATCTGATTTAACAAGATACTCACTCTTTTTCAATATACTTCGTGGTGTCGATGATTTTTTTCGTAGCTTCTAAATAACCACTAGATCCAAAATACATCATTGTAGCCCAGCAAGCTGCTATAATTCCACCTGCTCGCGAGCCATTTACTGTAGGCGATCCATAAATTCCTCCAGGCCAATCCGTTGATACTGTATATTGGTGGTGTCTATATTTTTTATCACGATAGAGAATTATCGACGAACCTTTTGGGGCATAACCATACTGAAAATTACAATTAATTAATTAATTAATTAATCAAACTCGTTTCTAATTCATCTTCTCTTTTCATTAAGTGACGAATAAAACGTTTAAAACCTTGTGACTGTCAGCAGAAATACTCGTCACTCCCGGAAGTCTAAAATCGAATGGTGGCAATTCGTACCCAACTTGGTTCATAAAACAAATCAGAAATCCTCCCAAACAAGCATCGACATGTACAGGTATATTGTACCGAATTCCAAGTTCGGAAATGGCCTCGATATTGTCCATGGTGCCATAGGGAAAGTTTGGAGTGGATCCAACGAGCTGAAAAAATCAACATTAGGTAGTTTTTACTTAGGCAGGCCCCACAGGCAGGTCCCTACATCCCCCACGCCTCCTCAGAACCAAGTTTCACTTAAATGAGCAGGCTAAAGTTTGTATCTCAGAAATTATGTTTTGGGGATGCCCTTCGAATATTTTTACAAAATATGCAAAAAATCGTTAGGCCCCCTTTTAAAATAACTCGATATTTATTTTTTTTTTTTTAAATAAATTTATGTGATTTCTTCGAAAGGAATAAGTAATAAATAACTTTTTCTGTACTAAAAACCTTTAATTTTGCGCCCAAAATAAGTTCCTGTGTGATTAATATTGGTTGACTATCCGATCCCTTTTAGATTTTGAAAAATATGTGGAAGACATCAGTTTTTTCAAGATTCGAAAATTCTAGTCCATTTTTCTTAAAAATTCTAAAAACTAAAAACAAAGTCCAAAAATTTCCGAAGTATTAAAAAAACAATGTTCTAGCATGAATAGATCAGAAGTTATGACCTCTTAACCCTCGGAGCACACACCTATTTTTTCAATCACGGAGCACACTCAGGGTCTGTGAGAACCTGTGCACTATTCCGCGGTATACCAATGTCACACTACCCATCCGATCAACTTAAAAAAAATTCTCAGATATTCTTCAAACGTTGTAGAATCAATCTCCATAGTTCAAATGTCTTATTCGAAATATTAAAACATCGAAAAAAATTCCTGAAAAAAAAACGTTTTTTAAAAGAAAACAAAAATTATTCAAAAAAATAACAATTTCTCAATTTTTCAATTTTTTTTGCTGAAAATTGAGGTTTGTATTCTCGAATAGTGGTCAAATAAGGGGAAAAATACTCCTGTAGTGTTTGTTACAAAAAAGTTATTTATTTTGCAGGTTGACGGAGGTGGTTTTTTTAGGTATGAAAAGGCGTTCCTTTCTATAATAAATGTGGAAAAAATTACTGTTTGGCAAGAAGCACTTGAAAATTTTATATCATAATTGAAATGTACTTGAAATATGATTGTAATGAACAAATAATATCAAAACAATGTTACAATTACTCAGTGCCAGAACAGTCATTACAAATATAAGCTTGATGCTCTTCACCTATTGGGGACAAGCAACATCGAAACAAAAGTTTGGTTTTTCTATACTTTTTATATGGATACATTGTACACCTTGCTCTTTTCTGCATGTCTAGTCGATCACCTTGTGGCGGAGCCTCATAGTGTCCCACTCAGCGACACTAAGTTGATCTTTTTATGTAAAAATAATATTTCTCCAAAATCGACACTTGGTACACACAAGGGTCTGGCAGACCCTGCTCCGACTTTGAACAGTTCTGACCGCTTACTGACTAAAGCGCTGTACAGGAGAAGCATCGGGGTGCATAGTCAGGACCCCAAACTATCGACAGGGGGCTTTAGGCCCACCAAATTTCAAACTGCGTAAAAGATATTCGGGACGAAAGTTGAGGGCAGGGTCTGTGAGACCCTTTGTGTGCTCCGAGGGTTAAAGTGCTTTTTCAGTGAAAACAACTTTAAATCTTTTACTTTTTGTACAATATCTCATCCCATGTACATCCCACATGAAAGTTGTGTGAAAATAAATGACAGAAGATTAAATTATCTTTAAAACTAAAAAAAAATTGATTCCTGCTTTCATAGAACAAAAGTTAAGTCTCTTATAGCAGGCTGCTTTTTGTGGAATTCTTTTTACAAATTGAAAAATATAATTATGGTAACTGTTTTCATTCAACTCAATAACCCAATACATTTCACATTCACTAATGTCATGCGAAAACACATTTACTGTTTAAAATGCCGAGATATTTCGTAACTCACGATGCAAATCGAAAAAAGGTGTGCTTACTCTGTTTTGGTAAAACTAATCACATGCTAAATTTAAACGGGAAATTGGGAATCACAATAAAACAACTAGTCGATTTCAATGATAAGAGACTTCAAGAGTTAAAGAAAATAGTGAAAAGTGCTGATGCAATATATACAAAATAAATTTTAATCAAAAATGCGATCCATAATAAAGTTCCACAAAAAGCAGCCTGCTATAAGATACTATAACTTCTGTCCTGTAAACGCTAGAATTATTTTTTTTTTTTTTAGTTTTAAAGATAATTTAATCTTCTTTAATTTATTTTTATACAACTTTCATTAGAATTTACGGCATATGAGATAATGTGCAAAAAGAAAAAGCTTTAAAGTTTTTTTCACTGAAAAATCACTTTAAGAGGTCATCACTTCTGAACTATTCCTGCTAGAACATTCTTTTTTTTTAAATCTTCGAAAATTTTTGGACTTCCTTTTTGTTTTTCAGGATTTTTACGACAAATGGACCAGAATTGTGGAAAGGCAATCAATATTAATCACACTGGAACTTATTTTGGGCGCAAAACTGAAGGCTTTTAGTCCTTTCGAAAAAAATCACATGAATTGATAAAAAAAAAACAAATATCGAGTTACTTTAAAAGGGGGCCTAACGATTTTTTTCATATTCTGTAAAAATACTCAAGAGGCATCCCAAAAACATAATTTCGGAGGTACAAACTTTAGCCTGTTCATTTAAGTGAAACTTGGTTCTGAGGAGGCGAGCCCCTATTGTACCCTATATTCAGATATGGTCCCTAAAGTACCCCATTTTCAAAATTTTGTTCCTATAGCACCCTATTTGCAATCCATTATGGAACTTTTAACAAATTTATAATATGATCGAAGCTTTCAAGAGTCCGGGATTTTGAGAATAAATACCGAAAATCAGGAAACTTCTGTCAACAATAATTGTAGAAAATAATCAGGGCTGACACAGTCACTATTAGTCATTTTTTTCTCAAATCACTTTTTAATCACTTTTTTAAATGAAAATATCAAATTAGTCACTTTTCTTTGAGGTCTATACCTATTTCTGATTTTTTTTCAATGCTTGAATAGATTTCAATAATTTGAAGGGATTTTTAAGATTTTAGGGTATTTTGAAACTTCTGAAGGAATTTTCAAGAGCTTCTATTTGAAATATTTTAGGGAATTTTAAAATATTCCAAGGGATTTTTTTATTAATTTCATTAATTTGAAGGAAACTTCAAGTGTTTGAAATATCTTAGAATAAAGAATTTTCTAGAATTTCGGAAGATATAGAACGATTTTACAGGACTTATAAGATTTTGAGATATTTTAAAGATTTCACGATATTTTGTAAGATTTCATAAGATTTCAATGATTTTAAGGAATTTTGAAACTCTCCATGTATCTTAATAAATTCTCCAAGCTTTCAGAAAATATCATCATAGAATTTCACGGGATATTATCATATTTTAGTGGCTTTGAAAGAATTTATTCACGAGAAGTGAGGAACTTTGTAGGATTTCAAAGGATTTGAAATATTTTAGGCAAATAATTTCATAGAATTTCGCAAGATATAAAACGATTTTACAGGACCTATTAGGTTTTAAGATATTTTTAAAGATTTAGCGGGATTTTATATGGTTTCCGAGGATTTCAATGATTGTCAGGGGGGTTTTAAAGCTCTCAAGGTATTTTTATGAATTTTCCAGGATTTTAGGAAATATCAGATTTCATAGAATGTCACTGGATTTTATAATATTTTAGTGGATTTCAATGAATTTATTCACGAGAAGTGAGGTATTTTGTAGGGTATCAAAGGTTTGAAGAGATTTGTAATTATTTTTTGGAATTCACCCTGCATTCTTATTAATTTATCCTCAATTCTTTTAAATTCTTTGTAATTCTTTTGAATTTTTTTATTTTACTTGAATTCTTCTAAATTTACTCTATTCTAATTAATTCAATTAATTTTTTTTTAATTTTAAAAGTTTGTTTAAAGATAATCTTGAGAATCAATTGATAAAATGATCAAATGATTGGAAATATTTTAAGGTATTTTTCCGAATTCCTTGGAATTTTCAACAGTTCTAAAGAATTTTAAGATATTTCAAAAGCTTTTAAAGAAGTTGAAATATTTGAGGTTATTTAAAAATATTTCAACGAAAATTTTGATTGATTTCAGTAATATAATGGGATTTCTGAGGATTTGAAATATTTTAGCGTATTTTAAAAGATTCCCATGCATTTTCAAGATTTTTCCAAACTCATTTCAAAGTTACTGAATTCAATGAAGTTTTTTCATATTTTTAAATTGTTTTGAATTGAATTGATTTGATTTTTCAATTCACCTTGAATTTTTATAAATTTTATCGAATTCTTCTCGTTTACCTTAAATTCTTCCAAATTTATAAATTTACAAAAATTTACAAATTTTACCAATTTTTTTTTACAAATTTACAAATTTTTTTTAAAATTATTTGGATTCTTTTGAATTTAACTTGAAATGTTTTGAAGTCTTATGAATTTACCCTAAATTTGTTACCGTTTGAGGACGAACAAAGTACCCTATGAGCATGACAGAAAGTCAAAATTTTAACAAAAAGGTTAATGTTCGAACAATAAAGTTGAATTTTCAAACAAAAATATTTTAATTTTGAATAAAAAACAGTTAAACTCGTAAAAAAAGAATTTTCGAAAAAATAATTGAATCCTTAACCCAAAAAGATCTATTATTAACCAGTAGCATTTTCAACCAAAAAAGTTGACAATTTTACCAAATGATACGAATTTACTGCAAAATAGTTTCTACGAAGAAGATTAATTTTCTTACAAAAAATACGCAATCTCAATGAAATAGATACACTTTCAACCAAATATATGAATTCTTAACTGAAATGATGAAACTTTAATAAAGAAAATCAATTTTTAACAAAGTATGTAGTTCAACTGTTGAGTAAGTAGTTGAATATTCAACCAAAAAAGATGAATTTTCAACTAAAAATGTAACAATTGATACGTCAACTAAAAATGATTTTATGTTAAATCCAAAAGAGTTGAATTCATCAAAAAAGGCGAATTACAACCAAGTATTGAATCGTCAACCAAAATAGATTCATTTTCAAGCAGTTAAATTTTTAACCAAAAAAGATTCTACCAAAAGATGTTCATTTTTTAACACGTTTTAAACTGATTCGAATTTTCCAACCAAAAACAACATTTTTGAACAAAAGAGTTGAATTTTCAAGCCTACAGCATGAAGATTCAACAAAAAGTTGGTTAAAAATTAACAAAATACATGAATTTTCAACAAAATGGTTAAATTTTCATACCGAAAATATTAATTTTCTACAAAAAATATAATTTTCAACCAAAAAATATAATAATAAAAAAATATATAAAAAAAATATATAAAAAAATAATAAATATAAAAAATATAATCCTACCCAAAAATGAAAACGAATTTGAAACAAAATAATTAAATTTTTAACTAAAATTATGAATCTTCAACCAAACAACTGAATTTTGAAGAATGTAGTTCAAGTTTCAACCAAGTTAAATTTGCAACCAAATATGTGAACCCTCTATAACATTTTTTTTACCAAAACATATGAATTTTTTAACCAAAAACAACACTTTTCAACAAAAGAGTTGAATTTTCAACAAAAGTATTCGTTATTTTTTAACAAAATTGTTCATTCTTTTTGAAACGACTAATTAAATTTTCTACCAAAATAGTTGAAATTTTTAAATAATACATGAATTTACACCAAAATATATGAATACTTAACGAAAGATATAATAGTTAATATTATTTCAACCAAAAATATTTTTATTTGAAATAAAAGTATAAAACACAATTGAATACAACCAAAAAAGACGAATTTTCAACAAAACTTTCAAATATAGGATAATTGAATCCTCAAACAAATCGGATTAATTTTCTACCAAAAGAGTTGAATTTTCAACCCAAAAAGAAAGACTTTTTACCAAAAGAGATAAATTTTGAAAAGATAAAAGCCGAATTTTGAACCATGAAAGGAAAAAATTCCGAAACGAAATTGTTACATTTTCAAACCGAAAAGACGAATTTTTTAAAAACAGTTGCATTTTCAAATATAAAATATGAATTTTTATAGAAAAAAGTTACTTTTCAACCAAATACATGAATTTTCAACCAAGTAATTACATTTTCAACCAAGTAATTACATTTTCAAATAAAACAGATGAATTCGCAATGAAAAATATAATAGTTGATATTATTTCAACAAAAAAAAATTTTAATTTGAAATTAATCACAGTTGAATTCACCCAAAAAAGACGGATTTCCAACAAAATAGCTGAATCCTCAACCAAAAGAGATTAATTTTCTACCCATAACTGACCCACAAATCTCTCTTAATAGGAAATGTAAAAAAAAACACAAAGTAACTTCAAAGTAACTGCAATTAAATAGGTTGGTTCAGAATCACCCACAAATAAATTTCCAAGTAACTGCAAAATTCTTAACTAAGATACGCTACAAGTTACTTTTGAAAAAAGTAATGAAGTTACCCTAAAAGTTACAAATAACGTAATTTTTCGGTTAAGTTACTTGTAATAAATTAACTACCCAACTCTGACATGTATAAACTTTTCTTCTAAATATTTTTTGTGGTTAATTAAGTGCTCACCATAATAGTATTTTTTGAAATCGCCTTTCTCATTTCATCAATTCTGACGGTGTAGCTTTTAGAGTTCACGGGCACAGTGCGAACTCGGATTTTCAAAAATTGAGCTGCCTTATCGAATGCTGAATGAGCCGTTACGGGAATAACCATTTCGGGATTTTTTATTCCCTTTACCTCTTTCGCATAATCTCTGTATGCTTTGCAGGCAAGCAAAATCGACTCAGTTCCACCAGTGGACATCTAAAAACGAAATATAAATAATAATAATAATAAAAATAAATATAAAATAGTACATTGTGCGCCAAGGAACTTAAGTCGGTCATTGTACGCCGCGTGTGCGTTTGCAATACAAGTCGTAGACGAGCGCCAAGCGCGAGGCGGAGACGAGTATTGCAAACACACAAGGCGTAATGACCGACGTAGTTCCATGGTGCACATTATACTTTATACACCAAGGGCATGATTTGCAAGTTTTTTTCCCCCGATTATCATGTATCACAGGGGAGGTCTGACGTGGCGAGTCGAATCGGTACAATTCTCTTTTAGCGCCGGTTAACAAGATTTTTACTGAGCCGGTTGATATTTGCTTGTCTCAAAATTTTTGAAAAATATGAAAATTTTGGATATTTTTGAAAATTTGAAATTTTTTGGGGGATTTGTGTAATTTTTGAAAATATCCATAATTTTCAAAAATTTCTTGAATTTTCAAAAATTTCCAAGAATTTCAAAAATTTTCTAAATTTTCAAGATTTTGAAAATTTTCAAAAATTTCAAAAATTTTCAAGATTTTCAAAAATTTCTTAAATTTTCAAAAATTGTAAAAAATTCTATAATTTTCAAAAATTTTACAATTCTCAACATTTTTAAAAATTTTCTAAAATTTTCAAACTTTTCGAAAATTTCTGAGATTTTCAAAAAAATTTCAAAATTCTCAAATTTTTTAAAATTTTCTAAAATTTACCCCCCCCCCCCACCCACCCCCGAGGCCCCTCTGTACCTCCCCCATTATCTGTAGGTTTATCATGTACGATAAGTATTTCTTCAATGCTCCAATGATACGCGGACTATAATGGATGGTGGATAGTGGTGGGAGCAGTACAATTACAATTATATATACAGCCATTATTGTACTGCTCCCACCACTGACCCATAAAGGGCTACTTAAGTTCCTGAAAACAGGCACGTAATACGCCCGAATCATGCCTGCGGCGTATAAAAGTAATAATTAAGGAAGAAATCAATAATTGCAAGTATAATTAAATGTTTTGAAGGTACAAATTGTCTTGCGCAATTAGTTAAATTCAGTGTCTACCTGACCAGGAAATGTCAGGGAATTTGAATCAGTGACCGGAATTTTTCATTCGATTGTACTAAAATGAATATTAAAAGTTTTTACATATTTTATCATTCTCAGTTTGTTTAATCTCGAAATAAAAAATAGTTTATTGTCGATAATGATGATAATATAAGTGATGTTTGCAATTTTTTAAATTATTTTGAAATCATTAAAGTCTTTGAAATCTTAAAATAAGGTGTGCACAAACTCGTAAATTATTATTTATGTGAAATCGTAAATATATATTATATATTTTTAGAACGAAGAGAGGAAAATTTACGTTTTGAAATCAAATTATAAAAACTGTAATTATGATTTGGAATAGGAATTTTGGAGTAGCATGTCTAATTTTTAAGTTGAACAGGGAATTTTTGATAACAATGATAATATTGATTTGATTTAGGGGATTTTTTAAAAGAATTATAATTCGCGAAGAGTTATCATTTTGAGTTAGAACAGAGCATTCTTCGAATCAATTATACGTAATTATGAATCGGACCAGAGAATTTTCGAAAAAGAATTATAATTCTGACTTGGAAGAGGAAACTTTCCGCTTCATTTTTTTCTTTTAAAGATAAAGCTTTGAAAATTATTATTTAAAGTACCTCGGTACTTCCTACTGATAAGAACAAAGTAAGAAGTTGAAACACTGAAAATAAAACACTGAATTATGTATATTTCCTATTCAAATTGTATTCTTTTAGCTAACCTTAAACAATATTTTGAACATCCACGTAGTGCATTTATTTTTAGAACTAGCTAGATTACACATATTTCATGAATTTACATTTTTTATAATTCTAGAAATGTATACTCACGTATTTATATGATATGATATTCAAATCTGATACTCAAATCTATAAAAAAATCTGTTATCATTTCTAAGGTGATACTTAAAATTTGTTTTTGAAAACAGGGGTCTGCCAACAAGAAATTATCTTTCGTAGAAGCAGCATTAAATATGAAATACTTTCAACATTTGAGAAGCTTATTTAATTTGCCAAAATAGGCGGAAAATCAGATTTCGTCTCTTGAGTTTGATTTCACATATACATATTATGTTTACATTAGCAAGCCTATTTTTTTAGAGATACAATTCATTATCATTTAATTTATTTGTTTAAGATAAAAGCTTTTAAATAAAACGTGTACGGGAATTTTAAAAAAACCTGCGGGAATTTTACTAGAAATGAACAACAATTTTTATCATGGTTAGACAATTTGTTCGAAAATTTAACTAGTGTGTCAAAAATTCTCCTTTATTTGGTTTCAAATTCATTTTAAAATTGGAAATTTAACTATTCTATTTTTGGTGGAAATGTATTTTTTAGTTCAAAATTCAACTATTTGTTGGAAAATTCAACTTTTTCATAGAAAGCTCGTCTTTTTGGCTTGAAAATGTAACATTTTGGATGCATTTGTTTATCTTTATTGACTGAAAAATATTTCTTGGTTGAAAATTCCAATCTTGTTGGAAATTTTGTCTTTTTGACTTGGAAATTTAGCTCTTTTGACACAAATTTAATCTTTCTTGGTTAAAAATGCAACGGTTCCGTAGAAAATGATTCTGTTTTTTTAAGGATTCAACTATTTTGTTAAAAATTCGTCTTTTTTGCTTCAAGTGAACAGTATTTGATTTCAACAAAGGGGAGTACGTGGTTCAAAATTTCAGAAAAAACTACGGAATGTATACACGGTGCCTTATCGGGTTATCCCCCACGAGAAGTTTTTCTGATATATTGCAGATTTTTTTATGATAAAAATTCGTTAAAAAAATATTTGATATGCCCAGAGAATGAGAAACTCTAATATAGTAAATTCCAGAAATATTTTATTCTATTATTACTAAAAATTTTGGTTTTCTGAGGGGTTTATACTTATCGAAAAAATCTAGAAAAATTGATAAGTCTAAGGAATCAAAAACGAAGCATGTTTTTTCAATTTCTTCTAGTGTATTTTGATAAGTAGCAAGCACTTAAATGTCCCAAATACTTTTAACGCTCAGTTAGATAAATATATTTTTAACACAACTCAGTATTTTATAATGTTACTGTATTTATATTTTTAATGTTTATAGATATCAACATTTTCATAGCGTATTCATATTAGCTGATAGTCCTCAAATAGTATCAGAAATCATATCAAAACTGTACGAGATTTAAGGAATTCATAAAAAATTTTCCAATAAAAAACAGAGAAATATAATAAATTGTCACGAAAATGATTTATATTAGAAAGCAATTTTTATGGTTGACCAAGAATCAAACTTTTGAGAACGGTAAAAGAACGAAACGCTAAAGAATGACACAGTGTCTATAGCTTAATGTGCCTGTTTATTAAATAATTGAAAGTACTTTTTTTAAACAAACATAAACTTAAAAAAATGAAATTGTGCAACAAAATTGCACAAGAAAGCTTAGAAAGAATTATGTTCTTTAAAAACTGATTTCTTGAGTATTTGTTTTTAAAGAACATTTTTTTAAATGACATAATTCTTTTTAAACCTTCTTGTGCAATTTTGTTGCCCAATTTGATCATTTTGAAGTTTATTTTTGCTTAAAAAATGTACTTGCAAATAGCAATTTTTAAATTAAATTTGTACAGTAATTTTCAAAAAGCCGAAAAAAATCATTTTTCGATAGATTGAAGCAATTTAATAATGCTGCGTGAAGCAATATTTCTCTGACGCTCGTTAAATCTAGAAAATAGGGTAAAAGTGCACTTACAGTTCCGCACGTATCTCGATCTCCATTGAATAAAGTACAAGCAATTCTCACTACTTCAGCCTCCATTTTGCAGATGCCGGGAAAAACATCTGGGTGAAGAGGATTTGTGTAAGAGGCGATACTGTAGACATTGCCCATTAGGCGACTGAGATCATTATCGTTTTTGTAGACTGTTCCAGATACTTTTCCGTTTTTCCAGTCAAAATCGCCTGGAAAACACAATATGTTAATATTTTGAAGAAGATATTAAGCACGATAAAAAATATTTTCATATTTAAAAAAGCCTAATTCTCACCTAATTGAGTACATTGTTCAACAAGTTTCAAGACTTGTTCGGAAGTAAAACCCTCTTTAGGAAGTGTTACAATAAATGGTACATTTTTGACTCGTCGCACGCAGTCTTCTTCAAAATCTGCATTTATTTTGGCCAATTCTTTGTCGATCTTATCACGAACAGCTGGTATATAACGAGCTAATTTTAGTCCCTTTTTCTTTACTCGATCTATGACACCTTTGAATCAGAATTAAATTAGTATTTTAGCTGTTGTCAAAAAATAAAAGAATATCGATGGGTTAATTACTCCTGTAATTTGGTGTATACCCTCTCTGCAATCTTATGCAATCACTTGTAATTCCCCTCCCGAAAAAAACATTATAGGAAATTCAGTATGGGTCTTTAATGATTTTCCTGTAATGAATTTTTAGTAATTTTTTCGCAATTCTGTAAGAATCATTATAGAAAATCATCATAACAAAAACAGTATAGAAATAAATAATGTTAAAATATTGAAAGAACTGCTGCAAAAAAATAGAAAAACTACGAATGAATGATTTATTTTTTTATTCAACGTAGGCCTTGGATTTCAAATTTTTTGAGATTTGAAGGAATTTTACAGAATTCCAAGTTAAAAGATTTCAAATATCAATGGATTTCAAGAAATTTTAGGACATTTCCATGGATTATAAGCGATTTCATCAGAATTCACAAAAAATTCACATGATTTCAAAGATTTACAAACATGCCAGGAGAGTTTAAGAGATTTCAAAATATTTCGAAGAACCTCCGTTATTTTAAGGCTTTTAAGAATATTTTATGGGACTTCTACAGTTTTTAGGGGATTTTAAACGATTGACAAATTTTGAAGAAATATCGAAGAATTTTTCAAGGAATTGCAGAAGATTTAAAGGATTTTATTAAACTTCCAAGGATTTCAAGGGATCTCAAAATTTCTTAAAAATCTAAGCGGGGTTTTCAGATCTTTAACGAATTAGTGTAATTTAATTGATGTTCAAGGGATTTCAAATAATGTTTACTTATTTTAATGGATTTTTACAATTGGCAAAGATTTCAAGGAACTTCAAAGAATTTGAAAGAATTCTGGAATTTTTATTTTATAGGACCTCCAATTATTTCAAATATTTCAAAAAAATTGAAAGGAGCTAAAAGATTGCATTTGAATTCTACGGATTTGAACAGATTTCGTCAAATTTCAACAGATTTGGCAGATTTTCAAACATATTAGGAGATTTTAAGGGATTCCAAAGGGGTTCGCAGAACCTTCGCGGACATTAAGGCTTTTAAAAAGATGTTATGGGATTTTCAAACATTTCAACTAATTTTAAAGGATTTTATTGGGTTTTAAGAGATTTAAAAATAATATCACGGATTTCAAGGATTTCGAAACTTTTCAAGGGATTTAGAGGTTTTCAAACATTTCCAGGGATTGTAAGGGATATCAAAGTTTTTTTTTCAAGATTTTCAAAGATCTGAATTGTGGAAAATAAATTAAATTTTAATGGATTCCTTGCGATTTCAAAGATTTCAAGAGATTTCCAAGATTTCTATAACTTCAGACATTTTTCCTTAAACTTTAATGAGTAAGTTTGATTTAATTTATATTTTTAAGGGATTTCAAATGTTTTATACTTATTATTATGGATTTCTACGATTTCAAGGATTTTATTAAATCTCCAAGGATTTCAATGGATTTAAAATTTTTTTAGGAATTTAAACGTTTTTTTCGAGAACTGCAATGAATAGGTTTAATTTAATTTTAAAGGCATTTCAAGGCATTTTAGATGACTTTGTTAGATTGCATAAAAATTTCACGGGATTTTAAAGATTTTTAAACACATCAGAACATTTTAAGGGATTCCAAAGGATTTCGAAGGACATTCACGAATTTTAAGGCGTTTAACAAGTTTTTTTCAGATTTCAAAATGTTTTAACTAATTTTAAAGGATTTTATCGGTTTTCAAATCATTTCAAAATATTGTCCACGGATTTCAAGGATTTTTGAACGTTTCAAGGGTTTTTACAGGATTTCAGAGATGTTTAAACATTTTTGAGGATTGTAAGGGATTTCCAAAATTTGAAGTGATATCAAAGAATTTTTCAAAATTTCCAAAGATCTGAAGAGATTTCTAGAGAACTGTAGAGAATAAATGAAATTTCAAGGGATTCCTAACGATTCTAATGATTTCTAGGGATTTTACGAAATTTACAGCATTTTATTAAATTTCAAAGGATTTCACGGAATTTTGAAGTTTTTTTTTTTCATTTAAACGTTTATTCTTTAGAGAAGATTAATGAATAAGTTTAATGTAATTTATACCCTCAAGAGATTTTGAATGATTTAGGCTTATGTTGATGGATTTTTACGATTTCCGAATACATATTTCGAAGGTTTTCAAGGAATTTCACACGATTTAAAGAACTTTAATGAATAATGTTATTTTTTGATGTTTTTACGATTTCCAAATCTTTCCACAAATTCCACAAGATTGAAGTGATTTTATAGAACCTCCAATTATTTCAAAGATTTCAAAGAAATTCAAAAAAGCATGAACTATTTTAAGGGAATTTTACAGATTTCAAAGATTTTAGTGGATTTAAAAATATTTCCAAAGGTATCAAGGTATTTCAAGAGTTTTCAAAGGATTTTTATATATTTCAACAAAATTTTAAGCGATTTTAACAGTATTAAAGGAATTCACAGACTTTTTCTGCGTAAACTTTATTCGTATATTATTTTATTTATGAAAAATGTAGTTGTATATTATGTATTCTGATGCTGCTTATCCTATCATCGTTTTCTTTATAGTGAATTTCCTATAAGCCATGGAATCTTGCAATTTCATGCAACATTTTTTAATCACATATATGCAACTTTTTGCAATCCTATGCAATCTAGTGCATAACAAAAATTCGAGTAATTAATCCTTCGAAGAAAATCTTTTTGAAGAAAAGGTTGCATACTTTCGTCTTGAAAAATTACATCCCAGAGCCAGATTGCTGTGAGGAGAGACGTCGTCGTTATGGTGACAATTTGCCAGGGTTCTTTTTCTTTGAAGGCATCATTTACGAATATTTTTACAGTACCGACCAGCGGAATAGTTATCATATCTGAAATCAATGATTAAAAATCCATATTTGAATGAAAAGTAAGAAAAGATTACACAAATAACATTCAGTCATAGGCAGATTAGATTAAAAATATGTATTTCTTCAGTATTTTGAAAGGCAATTTTAAAAAGCATAAGCTGAAAAAGGTCAAATTGTGTAACAAAATTGCACAAGAAACTACTAGAAAATATTTCTATCTTATGCTAATATTAATTATAAACGTAGGCATGCATTTTAAATTACTTATTAAGATACTGTCACTGGTTTTTGCAAACAGTTAAGATAAGAACGTGGACGTGCACATTCTTTTCGTTTTCATAAATATTAATGAACGTGATGACCTAACTCACATAAAGCTTGTACAAAGTTTTCACATGATCGACTTTTAACATTTGTAAATTCCAGTTTTTATACATGGGTGATTGCCAACAAGTTGACCATTTGAGACAATGAGATTTTGAAAAATAACCAAATTTACAAACCGCCTATATCTATTATGTTTATTTAAATTAAGGATCAGGCAATTTGAAATTTCTAGAATTTTCTCAATTTTTTCCCCCGATCAACTTGAGGATTAATTTTTGAAATTTGTCTCCAACTAACTTATAGAAATCGGCATTTTAATTATACATACACAAAATTTATATCGGGAAGAAAACAATGATTTATTTATCCAAGCCAAACTTATCCTCAATCTCAGACTGAAGAATGAAAACTACATTACGGATCACAAGTATGGCACCACCTGTTTATTGATTGTTCATTATATCAGTTAACATTTTTTTATCACAAATAGGTTGAAAGATATCGAAATTATCTATGAAATAAGCTAGGATAAAATTATTTTGTTATTTTTTAAAGAATATGTTGCAGAAGTAATGTAAATTTCAATGTTTTCTTAAAATTTAAATAAAATCTAATTTATTAAACATTTTTGAATATCCTTCAGATACTACGTTGTAAAATGTTTATTAAGATAAATAGTCTCAGTAATCCTGATGGTCCTAATAATCGTGAAACACGGTTATAATTTTAATACATTGTTAAAATATATGTTAAGAGTAGCAGCTAACGATAAAACCTTTTTATTTTTAGCATCTTATTGTAGCAAATAGAAATTAAATCCATTTAAATAAAATAACAAACAATAAAATTGGTTTTACGATTACTGGAACGTTTACCTTATATTCTATTTTATTTAAATTTTACGAAAACATTTAAATTTGCACTACTTTTGCAAAATCTCCTTAAATAATGCCTTCGTCCTGGCTTCTTTTATGAAGAATTTCGATAGCTTTTCGCTTTTGTGATAGCGAAAAAAATTCCGAACCTAAATAAAATTCCCAGATTTTTCCCGGTTTCCAGGGACCCTGTTTTGACTTTGACTTCAGCATTTCAAAACAGTATCTCATTTTAGAGGATAACAAATTAATATGAAGCGTTACCGGACATTTCATCGTAAGTATAAAATTAAACCAAAAAAAATTGAAAGTTTTTCGAAAATGAAAGGTAATAAAATTCCACATTTTGTCATGGTCGATTTCAAACAGTTTTTTATTTTCTTCTATTTAATAAGAATGAAACTTTTTTTTTTGTAAGAGTACCGGTCATCGAGAAATACTTGGATTCAATCGGAAATACCTCAAATCGATTAAACAAATATTCAAAAAAGTTGTCTAATACCTTAGAAATTGTTAAAAAAACTTATTTAATTTATTATAAACAAATAAGTGAGTGAAAATGCATTCATGGGGATTGACAGTGATTTGTGAATTAATTTGCACTAAATTTGAACAATTTATAGACTAGAACTGTTTTTTAATTGAATGCATGAAAGATAATGAATAATTCATTCTATAAACAAATTTTATTAATTTCTTTATGATGAAATAAATAAAGTTTTTTCTACTAAATCGGCCAAAAATTATACGAGAATGTAACTTACTTATCAGATTTGGCCGTCCACAAACAATTTACGATTGTTTAAACAAATTTAATTAAAAAGGCTCACTAATTATTCCCATATAGTCTTTTAATATTCCTACATATTTTTTGTATTTTCAATGTCGTTTTTTACAAATAAAACAAAAACTACGCGTTCTATCAAAAAGCGATTATGGAGAAATTTGTAGATCATTTTTGGGTGCATACTTTTTGTCTATTCATCTTTTATCGTATCTTGCATAGTTTGACCGCAACATAGAAATGTTTGATTTGCCATTATTTTTTGTGTAATCATAATTTGAATTTTCGATTTTCTGAAAAAAATTTAAAAAGTTATGATAATCTTGTAGGGTGCTCACAAAGCAACGTTTTCCTCTTCTTGACTTTTTTTTCACATCGTGCCTTTTTTGGCTTAAATTTTTTTTTTCTTTAATTTTGCAAATGCTATAACTCTGATAATTTTTTTTATCGAAAAAAAAGTCATTAGGATAAGTTGTTCACCTTTCTTAGTATTAAGAACAGCGTAGATAGAATTTTCAAATCTTAAAAAAAATACGCCATAAAATTTTGAAAATGCTCTGACTTTTTGAATTTTTATCCAAAATGGTTGGCTAACGAACTTGACCTTCATTTTAAAGCAATTAAAGAGTATGGTCAAAGACCAATCCAATTTGTCAATTATTTCGAAAGTTGTCGTGCTACATACTAAAAATCTACAGACACACAGACACAGTAATATGCAGGCAGACACGTTCGCAAAAACCTGTTTTTCGGTTTCAGAAGGTCTCAAAACGTGAACATTTGACAAAACCGGGGGGGGGGCGCCCCCAGAGGTCAAATTTAAAACAAATTTAATACCTTCTTTGATGAAAATGTGAAAATTACTTTTTAATTTAAAAATACGAATTTGCAATTAAAATTATGAGTCTTCAACCAAAAAAATGACTTTCTAAGAAAGTAGTACAACTTTTAACCAAGAAGCTGAATTTTCAACCTAACAAGATGAATTTTCAACGAAACATGTAATGGTTGATATTTCATTAAAAAAAATTTTCATTAAAATAAACAACAGTTGTATTTTACAAACAAATTTTTAATAAAATACTTGAAACCTGCATTAAAATAGATTAATTTTCAACCAAACAGTTGCGCTTTTAGTACAAAATTTCAATTTTTCAATCCAAATTTCAATCCAAAATGGCGAATTTTCTACAAGATAGTTAAATTTTCAACAAAATAGTTGAATTTTCTACCGAATTGCTGAATTTTTAAGCCAAAAATATGAATTTTCTACAAAACAATTGAATTTGATTGAAAAAGTTAATTTTCCACCGGAACAAATTTAACTGTTTACCAGACAGTTGCATTTTCAACCAAAATAGGTAAAATTTTTACAGAAAGAGATGAAGTTTCAAACGAATCTGTAAGTCAAGAAAGAAAAAAAAAATTCAAATTGTTGAATTTTCAAGCCAAATAGACGAATTTTCAACCAAGAAGTATGACTTTTGAACAAAATTGTAGAAAAATACATTTGTTAAGTAACTTTGTTTAAAAAATTATAAATTGTTATCGATATATAGCCACTACTAAATAACAGGCTACTAATACCATGAAGAAACGCAATTTTTTCTTAAAGAATGCCTGAGCTGATAAAAAATTGTTTAAAAAATTATTGTTACAATGAAAATAATTAATTAAATATATTATATATATAATATATTAATATATTAAAAAGATATTAAAATTATTGCCTTTACGAAGACCTGTAAACTTTCCTTTGAACATTTTTTGTTAGGATGCATAGTTTGTTTTTCAAGTATAAAAAATTGTATTAGAATATTTTTTGATCTACGGTTCTGGTTTGAACCAACAAAAAGAATAATAAAAAATTCCAGTTTGCGATCTAACTGTGTAAGATACGAAAAAAGATGAATAAATAAAAATTATTCCCTCCTAAAAGATTTACAAATTTGTTATGAATCACTTTTTGATAGGACGCGTAGTTTTTGTTTTATTCGCAAAAAATAATATTGAGAATAAAAAAATTAAATTTTTGGAAAAACGACACATGAGACGAAAAAGAATGAAAACACAAAAATTGTTCTATCAAAAAAGATCTACGAATTTGCTATAAATTTTCGTTATAAAAATATATTATAAATAAAAATGAACTTTTTGGAAAAACGAGACAGGTTACAATAACATTTCATTTATAAAAATTTTTCGCCGGAATTACATCTACAAATTTGCATAGAACCATTTTTTTTAATAGTTTGCAAAAAAAGACAATGAACACGCCCCAGGCGTGCTTAATTTTGGATTTTCTCGGAATAGAAACATTTTCTTAGGTAAAAAATTTGTTATTCTCATTAAGCATTCCTATATCCCTGGAGAAAGATTTATTTTTGAAACAAAAAATTAAAAATTCCGTTTCTTAATTGCTATCCAAAACCAATTTTAAAAATCCATGAAACTTTGATCACAAACTTCTTAGTCGATTTTCTCGGAATTGGCTAAATCTTTTACAACAAACTGTCTTTACCCGCATTCAGAAACTATACATCTCGGAAGCGTGTTTTTATTTTATTTTTAAACTAAAAGTTGAATTTGTTATCGCAATCCGCAGCTAAGCACGCTCCAGTTTTAGGTTAGTGTCATTTTAAGATATAGTCAACTCCCACATCTATTTTCTCGAACATAACTTTTTTTAATCACTATTTTTTTGCCTAAATTCGGAAACACTTCAGCTTGAAACTGGACTTTTGTTTCATCTTTAAATAGCGATTTTGATTTTACAGAATGTTTTTTCGCGCTTTTAAAAAATGCACAGTTTGTTGATTATCTATCTTAAAATCTATTATTTATACTATATTTGAAAAAAAGGTTAATGTTTCTGTATAAAAATATTTCATTTGGCATTGTAAAATTTTGAATTGATTTAAATTTTAAAGGGATACTGTTCCTAACCTCAAAATATTAAAACAAACTGCATTTGTTTCCAAAGACAATAATTCACTGAGTAATGAAACAGCCGCGAACACAGAATCACTGGTCACTTTTGTTATGAAGATTCAGTACTTACTGGTAAATGTATTCTCAGAAGAAGAAAAAAATATATCCACGAATGTCACTCAAAATTCATAACTGCGGAACTTTACGTGAAGCGTTAAAGATAGTAAATGCCGAAAGTGGCGTAAATATTAAAAATCACATCATCACTCTGCCATTATCTTATCTGAACCGAAAAATTGATCTTTGCCCACATTATACTCACCGCTAGATAATAACAATGTAATTAAGGTACGCTTCTTTGTAGTGATTATCACTTATCATGCTTATCACTGATAGCACATGTTCATTGTTCACTGTTGTTCACTCTCTGACAGCTGACTTGAGACCATGGACGTAACAACGTCGATCTGACTCACTTTTAATATGCGCATGCGCACGCGAAAAGCGGCAGAATGGTATCAGGTAAAAATGTGTCAGCAATGTCAAACGTCATTGCGTTAACACGTGACACTTCTCTGGTCAAAAAATAAAATTTCAATCCTTTGCGATACATAAAGACCAATATTATCGACAGAAAAAATGTAGTAGTTCCATTTTGAATCAAAAAAAGACAAAAAAAAAAAGCAAACAAAAAAGACCACCCTGGCGAAAGTATCGGATAGGAATTCTTTCCGAACCAATCCGAAATCATCCGAATCATTCCGGAATCTGTATCCGAACCAATCCGAGTTAATTCGAACCAATCCGATTTTTTTTTTACATTTCGTTCGATCCAAATCGGTCAAAAATGAATCCGACTCAATCCTGTATCCGAGTTCGGATTGAATCGGATTAATTCGGATCGAAAATCGTCTTTGGTCAATCCGAGTTCGGATTCATTCGGATTGAAAATCGTCTTTGGTCAATCCGAGTTCGGATTCATTCGGATTGAAAATTTGGTTCGGATTCATTCGGTTCGGAAGTTTGGATTGAACCGGATTGAGTCGGATTAATTTTTGACCGATTTGGATAGAACGAAATGTAAAAAAAATCCGAATTGGTTCGAATTAACTCGGATTGGTTCGGATACAGATTCCAGAATGATTCGGATGATTTCGGATTGGTTCGAAAGGAATTCCTATCCGATACTTTCGCCGGGGCAATTGTATTTAATTGGAAATGCTGAAATGAACATTTGCAATTAAATGCAATTGGTAGAACTAACATTTAATGTACCTCAATGGATTTGCATTGACGCAATGTATTTCACTCGTAAAGATGCAATTGGTAGCATTTCAACATTGTGGAATGATGTCAATTGAATTGCATTGTCAGTTTTCAAATGAATGTAATACAATAAATAGAATTAAATTATACATTTTCAATTCAATGCAAATTTTTAAAGTATTATTAAACACATGAAGTGGCACAACAGGCTTTATAGCTTGAGCGCCAGGGGAGCTCTCCATGGACTTCCCGCCCGTTTTAAAACTAACTAAACACATTAAAAAATACATACATAGATTGCCTGTTTGTGAATGTTCCTAATTTAAAATTATTCATTGTAGAGGGTTCGAATGTATTATCGCTACTTTTATGTTCAACTTTATATTCTGAAATGAACCTGAATAAAAAAAATCTGCCCGCTTCGCAGGCACATTCTCGTCGCGCGCTGGGCGCGCGGCTCGCAAGTTTGAGCGCGCCAACGGCGCGCAACTGTTGATTCTCGCGCTTCGCGCTCAATACTATATTTACCTCGCGCTGAGCGCTCGGTCTTTGTATTTTCCCCATATTTGTGTGCACACCTCTTAAAGTTAAAGGTCAAAGTATCGACAACTGTAATTTAGTGATTGTGACTTCTCTTTTGTTAAAGCTCCATCGGCTTTAACGAATACATTCTCATCACGTACCTCTTGCTTCGCACTCGATGTTGTCCAAAATGCAAAATTTTCTACATTATATGTTCAACATTATTATATCTAATGTATATTACATTTATTTCTGTACGTTGGCCTGTGATTGCTTATTAGATATTGTAAAATAAAGTACGAATTGTATTTATCATGATTACTTCAATATTTGGTCCTGATTTTGCATTTAATTTCATCCTCAGCTACCGTGAAAATTTTATATTATTCCAACAAATTTATATAATTGCAATTCATAATATGAATTGATATTAAAAACAGACGTATTTTCCTTTTCTTGTTTTTATAATTGAAGAAAGTGCGCATCCTACGAAAAAAAATCTGTTATTATGCATTTCCTTGCAACTTGTGTCGTTTTTCCTATGAATTTAATTTGTTTATGTTCAATGTTATTTTTTACGATTTGAACCAAAAATGCGCATCCTAGCGTAAAGCGGTTCTAAGAAAATTTTTATGACAAAAGTTTATAAAAAATTTGTAGATCATTTTTGGTTGAACAACTTTTGTCTATTAATTTTTTTTTCGTCTCTTGTGTGGTTTTTCTAAAAATTCAATTTTTTATTTTTAATGCGATTATTTATGATTAAAACAAAAAATACGATTCTTTAAAAAAATTATTCATGACAAATTTGTATAGCTCTTTTTTGTGTGAGCAACTTTTGCCTATTAATTTTTTTCATAGCTTGTGTCGTTTGTCCAAAAATTTAATTCATTCATTTTTAATTTTATTTTCTAAGATTAAAGCAAAAACTATGGATTCTATCAAAAAGTGATTGCCAATAAATTTGTAGATCTTTATTGAATGCACAATTTTTGTCTATTCATTTTTTTACGTACCTTGCGTTGTTTTTCCAAAGATTTAATTGTTCTATTTTTAATGCTATTTTTTACGAATAAAACAAAAACTACACATCCCATCGAAAAGTGATCCATAACAAATTTGTAGATCTTTTTTACATACACAATTTTTCATGCTTTATTTTTTTTCATATCTTGTATATTTTGACCGCAAAATGGAATTTTTGATTTTTGATTATTTTTTTGGCGATAAAAATGTGAATTTTCGATTTTTCAAAAAAATTGAGAAAAGTCTCATAACAGTATTGTAGGGTGTTCAAAAAGAAACATTTTTCTTCTTGTGAATTTTTTCCTTATCGTACGTTGTTTGGCTTAAAATGTTCATTTTCGTTTGTTTTTTGGAATTTTGTAAATGCTATAACTCCAGTAATTTTTGTTTAATCAAAAAAATTCATTGTTATAAATTGCTTATCTTTTTAACTACTACGAAGATCCGTACATAGAATTTGTAAATTTAAAAAAAAAAGTGGTCTCAACAATTTTGAAAAAGCGCTCACTTTTTGAATTTTCATCCAAAATGGCTGGCTAACGAACTTGACCTTCATTTTAGGAGACTTGAAGAGTATACCAAAGCCCAATCCAATCTGTCAATTGCTTCGGTAGTTATCGTGCTAACAGACAAAAATCTACATACATACACACCCGTATACACACCCACATACAGGCAGACAGACACATTTCACGAAACCCTGTTTTTTGGGTTCAGAACGTCTCAAAACGTGGAGATTTGACAAAAACGGGGGGGAGGGGGCAAATTTTACACAAATCTTAACTCATTTGATTGTTTTCAATATACTTGAGTAACTCAGAAGGTAAAAAATTATTTAAAATTTATTACATTTCATTCTCTAAATCAGACCAAATTTTTACATTTGAAAACAATTTCTGTTAATTTTGAATTTAGTAGAAATCACACCATTCTCATTTATTATACTATTAAATGCATATAATTTGAAAATATATATTTTTATTTCAACAATCAGTGATTTTTTCAATTATTTTCCAATTTAAATATTTCACTTTATTCATTAAATATTGAATTAGTTTTAATAAGTACTTTAAGTCAACAAAATTCAATCAATATTATTTGTATTATATTGTTAATTTATATCCAAAGTCACTTTTTATTCTCGTTAAACAATCAATATTTACGGAACATTAGTCCAAAGGTACAAATTATATAACAACTTTAATTCCTTATTATCAATTAACCACTTCAATCTCTTCAATAAATCTATTTATCTATATTTGCGCGCAGCTCGCAAATTTGAGCGCGCCAAGGGCGCGCGACTGTTGGATCTCGCGCTTCGCGCTCCATTATGTATTCACCTCGCGCTACGCGCTCGGACGTATTTACATCGCGCTTTACGCTCGATTCCTCTAGATCTTTGAACTTCGTGTTCGACTTCGATGAAAAGAAAAAGTTTATTTCCAAATATTAGAAAATTATTAAAACCTCTACATATGACGTGATTGTTACATTTGTTTTTATCTTAGACTGAAAAGGAAATTTATTTACTCAAGGTTCTATCGACCTTAAGGAACACATTCTCATCCAGATACTCGCGCTTCGCGATTTGTATTTGATTTCAAATCAAGAATAATTATATAAATTAGGCGACAAATTTCATTAGTTGAAATGTTATTTTAGATTTTCCATTTTTCAAAAAAGTTATTTTTTTCATTTTGAATATATTCTTACAACAAAAATTGATTTTTCCAAAGTTTTCCAAAAATTTGATTTCTTTTACTGTCAATGTTATTTTCATGAATAAAATAAAAACTACGCATCCTATCGAAACATGATGGATAACAAATTTGTACCTCTTCTTTGAATGAACAAATGTTGTCTCCGTCATGTTTTTCGTAGCTTGTGTTATTCGTCTAAAAATTTATTTTTTCTATTTTCAATGCTGTTTTTTATGAATAAAACAAAAACTACGCGTCATATCAAGAGGTGAATAATAACAAATTTGTAGATCTTTTTCAGGTGCATAATTTTGGTCGAATCATCTTTTGTCGTATCTTGCATAGTTTCACAGCAAAATGGAATTTTTGATTTCTCATTATTTTGTTGTGAGATCAGAATTTAAATTTTTTATTTTTTGAAAAATTCAAAAAGTTGTTATGCAAATATTGTAAGGTGTTCAAGAATCAACGTTTTTCTTCTCTTGACTTTTTTTCATAACGTGCGTTTTTCGGCTTAAAATGTTCATTTTCGTTTGTTTTTTGGAATTTTGAAAATGCTATAACTCTAGTAATTTTTTTTTTATCTGAAAAAGTCATTAGGATATTTTTTTCCTCTTTTTTCTTACTACTAATAACCGTCCACAGAATTTCCAAATCTTCAAAAAAAGTGTTCTCAAAAAATTTCAAAATGTGCTCACTTTTTTAAATTTCATCTGAAATAGCTGGTTAACGAACTTGTTCTTTCTTTTTAGGCCCTAAAAAAGTATGCCAAAGCACAACCCAATCTGATTATTTTTTCGAAAGTTATCGTGCCTACAGACAGACAGACACCTTGGTAAAAACCTTTTTTTCTAGCTCAGGGGGTCTCAAAACGTGAAGATTTTATGAAAACCGACCAAGTCAAATTTTACATAAAACCAATACCTTCTCATTAGAATGAGAATGTAACAATTATGTTCTATAAATGTATGTGCGATTCAATGAAACTAGATGCATCGCATGACCAAGGTCCATTTTTATAATAACCTCTATTGAATAATATAAAACCATTCACAAAATTCTTTTTGAATGTAAAGTCGTCATTCAAATCCAAAAGACGGTTCATTGGCTTGCGAAACAATTCAGTGCAATATACCGCACACTGGTTCTATTGCATATCTACAATTCACTGCAGTTGCAGACATTCAATTCAATTCACTGAACAATTTTTCAATTTCGATTTAACAATTGGATATTAAATTGCGTTTCACCAAAATTGTCGATTGACGATTTTATTTTTGAATTGCAGTCAATCGATTTTAAATGGATCTTTTTTTGCAGGGGCGCTTTACGCTCGGTTTCTCTAGGTTTTTGCACTTCGCGTTCGACTCAGATGAAAATCAAAAGTTTATTTGCAAATATTATAAGATTATCAAAACCTCTACATATGAAGTGATTATTAAATTTGTTAAAGGGGAGATCTAATTTACTTGAGGTTCTATCGACCTCAAGGAACACATTCTCATCCAGACATTCGCGCTCGATATTGAATTTGAAAATATGAAAATATTATAATATAATATCTATTATTTTTTTCGTGGTTTGTGTCGTTTGTCCAAAAATGTAATTTATTTTATTCTTAAATCAGTTTTTTACAAATGAAACAATAACTATGCGTCCCATCAAAAAGTGAATAACAACAAATTTGTAGATCTTTTTGTGTGTACAATTTTTTTCTAATTGATCTTTTTTCGTATCTTATAGTTTGATCGCAAAATGGAATTTTTTATTTTTCATTTTTTTTTGTGCGATAAAAATTAGCTTTTTCAAGAACATTAAAAAAGTCTAATAAAAATATTATAGGGTGTCAAAAAGGAATATTTTCCCTCTCCTGACTTTTTTTTTCATATCGTGCGTTGTTTAGCTTAAAATGTTCATTTTCGTTTGTTTTTTTGGAATTTCGTAAATGCTATAACTCCCGTAATTTTCCTTCTATCAAAAAAAAAAACTAATTGGAATATTTTGTTCATCTTTTTGAGTACTATTAACATCCGCCTATAGAATTTCCAAATATTGAAAAAAAGTGTTCTAAAAAATGTTCAAACTGTGCTCACTTTTTGAATTTTCATTAAAAATGGCTGGCTAACGAACTTGATCTTTATTTTAGGACACTTGAAGAGTCTGCCAAAGCCCAATCCAATAGGTTCATTCTTTTGAAAGGTATCGTGCTAACAAACTAAAAATCGACATACAGACTAACAGACAGACATACGGACATACAAATAGACAAACAGACATTCTGTAAAAACCTGGTTTTTGGGTTCAGGGGGTCTCAAAACGTGAACATTTGACAACAACGGGTGGGGTCAAATTTTACACAAATATAATACCTTCTCATTACAGGATGAGAATGTAAAAAGATACATTTTGAACAAAGAAAGATAACTTCTCTACCATAAAAGATAAATTTTGAATCCAACAAGACGAATTTTCTAAAAAATACAGGGAGTTTCAGTCAAAGAGTTGAATTTTTAACCTATAAGGGATAAACTTTCAACCTATAAAAGATAAACTTTCAACCTATAAAGGATAAACTTTCAAACTATAAAGGATAAACTTTCAACTTACAAAGGATAAATCTTCAACTAAAAATGGAATAGGTAAATATTCAGTTTAAAAAATTACTTTTCAACAACAACAAAAAAACTAATTATCAACCAGTTGAATCCAACGAAAAAAAAAACAATTTTTAACAAAATAGTTGAAGTTTCAATCGAAAAGGACGAATTTTTAACAAAATGCATGGATTTTCTACCAAGTGGTTGAATTTTTAACTGGTGAAGAATAAATTTTCAACCAAAAATGTAACAGTTTAGTTTTCCGATAAAAAAAACTTAATTTTACAAAAAAAAACGAATTTTTAACAAAAAAGTTCATTTATGACAATATAGTGGAATTTTAAACTAAAACGATGAATTTTCAACAGAAAAAGATTAATTTTGAATCCAGAGGATGAATTTTCAACAAAATACATGAATATTCAACTAAAAAGTATATGTTTTCTACCAAAAATGGAATGGTTAAATTTTCAATTTGATTTTAATTTTTACTGAATTGGAAGAGAAAATGTTATCATTTTTCAAATTTTAATCGAGTTGCGGAATGTTTGGTTTTTCGAGTTTTTTTAAACTGAAGAGGCACTTCCTTTGTTTCGAACATTTTTATTGACTTACAAGGAGGAAAATTCGTTTATTAATTGTTTTTCTGAATTGGAAGAGGTCCTTTTCTTGTTTTCATCATTTTTTTAGTAGACGGGGGGCAAATTTGGTATTTGTAACATTCGGATGAAGGGAAGAACTTTTTTAAAATTTTGCAATAAATTGAAAGAGGGACATGTCTTATTTTTAACATTTTTATTAATGTGAGTTGAAAGGGGGATTCATTTTAATTTGAAACATTGAAACTGATAGCATGGATTTATATTTTTCAATCAGAAATAGTTAATCTATTCTACTTGTAAAAGTTTAAAATTTCATATTTTGCTGCTCAATGTTATTTAACTTAGAATTATGTTGATATAATGGTGTAATGAAAAGTATAAAAAAGCTTATACTTTATTTGTGTTAACTATTAAGTGTTTGAGTTACAAAAAAAATTCCGTTAAGAAAATTTGCAGCTTAATTTCGACTATTTCAAATAGAAAAATGTTCAGTTTAAAGAGTTGGAATTTTTTAAGTTCGGTAAAGGACCGGGAATTCCTTTTCTCGATTAAAACTGAATTGTGATATAAAGCTTAGGGGCTAAAAAAAAATTCATAAACTATAAGGCCCAAACTCTAACTTATTAAATGATGATAATAATAATAATAATAATAATAAATGATGAATAATAATAGTAAGGCCCAAGTAGGACTGATGGGCGGATAACTTGATATAAAATAAATAAATCGATACAAAACAAATCAATTTTCTTTAATCCAAAATGGTTTCAGAGTTAGAAAACAAGTAAATTCACAGAATTTGGTTTGCATTTTTTGCATTTATTTACAAATGTTCGATATTCATTAATGTACTTGGTAACAAAATTGTATTGCACATATACAGAATAATCGTTAGACCTCCGGCGAAAATCAATAACTAACAATGCCTCCGTGTAATAAAAACAATACCGATACAATTGGATTTAATGTAAAGTCGCATCGTATCATATATATTTTTTATACATATATATTTATATCAGTCATAAAATTCACATATAATATATTCGCCATTATTAATCATAGTCTTAATAATTATTATATTCCGAACAAACGAAGAGAATTGATCCGTCAACGAAAAATCGGAAACGAGAGTATAATAACGTACACGTAGTAGAATTTTAGGCCGAACTTGCTGAACCCAGTCACTTCGTAATCAACATTTTCTGACATTTCAATTTTATGGAGAAGTTCCATCGACATTTTATAATCTAAATCTACATCCTCTGGGTGTTTCAAAGTACTGTTTTCTCTTTTTCTCTAGACCGGCACGGATTTACGGAGGACATTAATGTGGTACAAATTTCCTTCTGATTTTCTCAGAAAAAAATAGTAATTATAAAAATAACTGTATTTTAGAAAATTAATGGAATATTTACGACTTCGGGCTGAGAGTTTTATTTCACTTTGGAATTATTAATCTAAATTAGAAGCCACAAATAATTTAGCGAAATTGGCCTATATTTTCTGTAGCTTGCAAAACTATTTAGGATTTAAATTTAGAGAATGGAATGGGCTCATTATTGAGAAAGTAAATTGAGGCCCTGATTTTTTGGCAAGAAACTAATTTACCAGGATTTCATATTTCACTATTGTAGCACACAAAGTTATATAAGTATTTAACTTCAAATGCATTTCTAAAATTTGCAATATTCAATTTTTTAAGTGGTGTGACCTAATTCCTCGCTCGGCTGATATTACAAAATTAATTCATAACAACGAGGGTAATAATACTTATTACAATACCTTTCCATGCTGCCTATAAGTTTAAAATATTCTGAGATGATTCTAAATGATAACTAATTTCCATATTTACATTTACACCTTGAAAGTAGAATAAGTGCGAAGCATACACGTAATTTTATCAGAGCCGAATATATTTTTAACAATTTAAAACATCGATACGAATAATTCAATTTCTGTTATAAATAAGTAAACTTAAATAATTAACGAATCAGAAAAGAGAGCACTTATTAAATTCGTGGCTCTGATTTCTGCACATCGAGTTAAAAATGATTTCCTTTACAAATTCAATAAACAACAGGACGACAATTAATGCAGTTCTTTCATCATTTGCAAAACAGTTTTTCTAGCAGGGCTTCGAAGAAAATTTAATATTATTAATGAGTAGAGAATAAAATTTTCCCAAACAATCGAAAATTCACGAGAGTGACTCTAAAAACTCGAGTATCGCACGTATTGAATTAATCTGATTATTTAATTATTACTTGGATATCTAGCTTAATTTTATTTTATACAATACCGTCAATTCGTGAGCGTGGGTCGCACAGAAAATACGACATTTACTTCGTAAGGTGCAACGTACAATGTACATTATCAAATTTCTGCTCTAACGTCAAGTTCAAAATGTACTTTCTTATGCACTACATAAGCTCTCTTCAAATTTATGATCCTAAGAAAAATGGTATGTCATATCACTTAGTCTTCGTTCAACGCTTTCCCTTTTTTAAAATAATTTAACAGGCGTCACTGAAGTTTTTAAAGTTTATAAACGAAAAAATTGTTTTAAATTACTCAAATCGATTTTGTGTTGTGTTTAATTATTTCCAAAATAATGTGGTATATAATTTCAGATGGTAGTAATTCATTATAAGGTCATATTCATTAATTTAATGAAACAATCTGTAGGTACTTCATATTTACAAAACTTTCTCTCGAACACTTGGTTCTTCGATTTTTTTTCATGAATTACTTTCATTGGATGTCAGAGAACAGCAAAACAAGATTCAAAGCAATTTGCAATTACAGGAAAATTTGACAACATTTTTACTTTCCTTTAAACTTTGAGTCCTTGTATTGCGTTTAACTAATGACTTGAATCGATATCGGACAATACCAGAAAAAGTTTCGTCCCAATAACCTTATCAAAAGACTGCGGTTTTCCGACCACGCACTCTAAAATGTATACACAAACAATCTGAAATATTCTGACTTTCCTGTAAACATCCGGTTCCTGAATTTTCTTTCACTAATTACTTTTACTTGATGTTCAATAACTTGAGAAAAAGTTTTATCCCAATATTCTTATTGGAAGACTAAAATGAAAAAATCTAAAAAATGCTGACTTTTCTCTAAACGACCATTTACCAAATTTCCTTTCACTTATTACTTTTATTTGATTCCAGAAATAGCAAAAACAATTTAATTCCAATATCCTTATCGATGACTGTGTTCTTTCTCGCCACGCACTCTGAAATGTACGAAAAAGTGCGTGGGTGGACAAAACGCAGTTTTCCGAGAAGAATGTTGAGATGGATGCTTTTCTAGTGTTGCCCGAAATCAAATATAAGTGATTAGTGAAAGAAAATTTGAGGACCGGATGTTTAGAGGAAAGTCATAATTTTTTCCGAAATTTTTCATGTACATTTCAGAGCACACGCGGCGGAATAAAACTAGTCTTCCTATAAGGATATTCGGATGAAACTTTTTCGTGTGTTGTTAAACATCAAATAGAAATAATTAATAAAAGAAAATTTGAGAACCGGCTGTTCAGAGAAAAGTTATAATTTTTTCAGAATTTTTTCATGTACGCTTAGAGGAAAGTTAGAATTTTTCCGAATTTTCGCGTACATTTCAGAATCCATGGGCGGTCAAAGCGCAGTCTTCCAATAATGATATCGGGAAGAATCTTTGTTTGGTGTTGTCTGACATAGAATGAAAGCAATTATTATAGAAAATCCAAGATCCGACCGCTTTGCGGAAAGTAAGAATTTTTCCGAATATCAAATATTAGCTTATTTCATCAAAATAATGAATATGAAGTTATAATGAGTTATTACCATGTATAATCAGATAATAAATTATTTTACGATTAATTAACTACAAAAAATTGATTTGAATAATTTTTCAAAATTTCATATTTTGGCTTATAAACATTGCGAACTTCAGATTCTTAAAATAAGGTTCTTAAATGAAATAAGTAACAATATAAAGAGATTAAATAAAAAATTCTTAGGATTGTAATGAAACAAACAAAAAATTATCACAGATAATTACTACCTGAGGAACTATTATAGTCTCTCTCAATGTAAACAATAAATATTAATTAATTAGGAATAATAAATTAAGACTGGATTAAGAAATTGAGATCGATATACATTTTTAGCCGTATAGACATTGTGAGCCCCATTCTCAGATTGATCAGACACATTCAGCGTGGCTGAATTGTTTTTAGGTCCGATAATACTTTCACTTTAGACTTGTGAAAATTAATCGTTGAGAATATTAAGTAAGGTTTCAGAGGTGTTTTCAAGATCAGACCCGAAAATAAAGGCAATTCAGGCCGGACGTTAATGTTACTATTCCAGATTTAAAAACTACGAGGACGTTTGAATTAGAATGATGAAACTGTTATTAAAATTAATAATTAGAAGTTTCAAAAATAAATACTTTGAATTCAGAAGAAGAGGAGTTCAAATTCCTAACTGTCTTTGAGTTCGTACAAGAATTTGTAAGCTTTCAATATTTAAATAGTTTAAAATTTTGAATTCCAAGGTTTTCAGATATTTGTAGTTAAGAATTTTCGAGAGAATTTGCTAATATTAATTCCCATTTTTTACATCAGGATGTCCTGTATAAATCCTAAGAATATCGTATAAAATTCGAGTACATCGGCCGACCAAAAACTAAACACGACAATCTTCAACAGTGTTACTATATTTCAACTCGACGTATAAACTATACAAATCAGCGCTCGAAATCGGGAGAAACGGAACGTGCCACAGTGCGGCAAAATAGGAAATTGGGATTCAAAATGTCTTAGAGCCTCCATTTCTTCGCCGATTTCAATTTTTTTTATGAAAGATAATTAAATTCAGATCAATTTTGTGGAGCCGATTTTAAAAAATAAAATTATGTTAACTTGTTATTTAAGTTACAAAGTGTTAAAAGAACATTATTTTTAGATTTGTGCTACCTACTCGGTCTTCTTGTGGAATCATGTAAAATTTATGTATTATTATAAATAAACACTGGAAACTTCTATTTTTGATTGTGAAAAACACTCATCATTAACAAATTTGTTAAATATGTAAGTGCTTTTGGATATCGAAAATTAGTTCTTCAGCACAATCGTTTGTGTTATCAAAAAAAAAAGAATACTTCAGCTGGATGCATTAAGATTTGATAACATTCTTCATTGTTATAAACAATTCTGATAAACAAAATCAATGAAGAGTCGCTTTTATATGCAGTAAATTCGTTTTTTCAGCAGAATCGTTTATTTCACCCTCAGGAATAATATATCAGCTGGGTGTTTTGATGATAAACCACATTTTTTATTATTATAAACGATTCCGCGAAACAAATTCGTTAATTAGGCGTTTCAACATACAGAAAATTCATTTTTCAGCATAATAGTTTATTTTAGCCTAAAAAATAATTCTTCAACAACATTTTTCCACGTTATAAACAAATTCATTAAATCAGCGATTTTGTATATAGAAAATTCTTTTTTTCAGCACATTCGTTTATTTTAGAGTGAAAAATAATACGTCAACTGGATGTATTAATACTTAAAAACATTTTGCATTGTTATAAGCAACTATTAGGAACAAATTCATTAAATGGGTGCTTTCAAAAATAAAAATTATTTTTCAGCAGAATCGTTAATTTTAACCTGAATTATTTTTAATAAAAAGATCTTGAGCTTTAGAATCTATGAGAATAATAACAATGAACAATTTTGTTGAGTATCAATAAATTCCGTTGAAATATTATTTTTGAGAGTATAATAAACGATTCTGTTAAAGAAACGAATTTCTATGTCTAAAATCGCCCATTCAATGTAGTTTTTACTCAGAATTATTTATAATAATGAAACATGTTTTTAAGTGTCAGTATATCATGTTGTAATATTATATTTGAGAATAAAGTAAACATTCTGCTAAGAAAACACATTTCCTGTACCAAAAAGCGTCTTATTAATAAATAGGTTTATCAAAATTGTTTACAACAATGAAAAATGTTTTTGAGTATAAATAAATCTCGTTGAAATATTATTCTTGAGGGTGAAATAAGTAATTCTGCTAAAAGATGCATTTTCTGTGACTAAAAGCGCCCATTTTATGGATTTGTTCATAATAATTGTTTATAACAACGAAAAATGTTGTTGCGTGTGAATAGCTTCCATTGAGATATTATTCTTGCAGGTAAAATAAACGATTTTGCTAAAAAATGGATTTTATTTATCTGAAAGCGCCTACTTAGCGAATTTGTTTATCATAATTGTTTAGAGCTATTAAGAATGTTGTTGAGAGCGAATAAGTTCCGTTGAAATATTATTATTAAAGCTGAAATAAATAATTCTACTAAAAAACGCATTTTATGTACCTAAACGCGCCTATTTATTAAATTTGTTTATCAAAATTGTTTATAACAAAGAAACCTGTTGTTGAGTGTAAACAGATTAAGTTGAAATATTATTCTTGAAGGTAAAATTAACGATTATGATGGAGATGCGCATTTACTGTATCTAAAAGCGCCTATTAAAGAAATACCTTTTCTTCACCTTAGAGTATTTTGTATTTTGTATTTGTATTTGTCGATAATAATGGAATTCCTTTATCAGAATTCTTTTTAGCAATAAAAAATGTTTTTGCGTGTCAGTAAATCCAGTTAAAATTCTCTTTTTTGGGGCAAATAAACGATTGCGCTGGAAAAACGAATTTTTCTATATAGAAAAGGGCTTACTAAATGAATTTGTTTATAATCATTGTTTATGATAATCAAACATGTAATCTTTTAGTATTTAATTATAACAAGACATTAATTTTTCTTTATTATACAAAAAAATCGGAATGGAAAATGCTCCCAGGCTTCAAAATACAACACAAATAAATTTTGTTCATCAATTTTTTTATAAGAATTAAGGAAGTTATGGAATTTATTCAGAATATCACAATCTCCTCATCGAATGTAAATACACTAATTATATACCTCTTTGAGAAAATATCAGTTAATGTATTTTATTTTCAATAATCGGCCCAGAAATGTGGACTTTAAAACATTTCGAACCACAATTTCCTATTAGGCCGCGATGTGCGTGTTCTGGACGGTAGTCGGATCAACGCATGCTAAAGAAAGCTTTTTTTTGTTGCAAAATCGGAAAATCCGGCTTGAAATTCGCAGAACTGAAATCGCTCTTATTTTCCGGACTTTTGTAATTCGCGAGAAAATTAAATTCCCATTCCTTCAAGAAGGAACTTTTAGCGGTGTACATGTAGAAAGAGAAAATAATGCTTTTTGCGCATCATAACACTTGAATACCTAATGGGCTTAGATTTCCGGAATTCAGTATCAACCATTCCAGGAGATTTCTTCTTCATTAGTAGAATTCTTCAGTCAGTGTCGTGCTGAGTTCGCTAATTTCCTTTACTTGACTAGAATTCGTATTCCAAATTTCGTATAGATCTGAAAACAAATTTGATTAAAATTTTTCACTTATTACTTAAATGTTCTTTACTTATTATTGATATTTATATTTCAGAAATTCTTAAATTTAGAGTTTGTTAAATATAGTCCAGACATTTGGTAAAAAAAGGCCTTTTTACCGTTTTAACTGGGTAGCTTGCGTTTTTTTGTTGCTAAAGCGGTGTATTTAATTGTCCTAACTAAAAATTTAAATTCACTAGACATGACTACTACGCGTGGCGGAAATATTTTTGAAAAAAGTTCTCAAAACAGTATTTGCGTAGATTAACCATTCCCATTGCATTTTAGAGCAAAATTTCCATCAGCAAAATTAAATCGACACAATTTAAAAAATAGAACGTACGTTTTTTTCATTCAGAAGCTTAGCAAAGACTGATTTAATTACTTCTACTTAGAAAATAACATATTTAAGTTAGAAGAATTCAACTGTTTCCTCGACAAATGGTCCCCCCTCGGGAATATTGGTTCCGGTACCCCACCTAGTTATAAGGCTAAAAACTACCAGATGCCTGGACTAATAATTTAACAATTTCTGAAATTCGAAAACAAAAGAATCAAATTCGGAAATTTTGGATCAGTTCTAATATGAATTTACCGAATTGATAAATAAATCCGTACGTATATCAAATTCACAACTGGAGAGTGATGGTTACTTGAGCCGTTGCGTAACGTTCGCCAAGGCAACGGCAAAAGCTTGCAAGGCGCTGAAGGGGTACTGGAAATCCAACGTGTAGGCATTTCCGTCTATTCTTCCAAACTGCATCACCTAAAAGTTGAATTGAATGTTTTTTTACTATTTTATTATTTCGAATCTAAAAACGTTCGTGTTCATGTTAATTTTTTTACGATTTGATTACAACTTAGGATTGTTCCTCAAATCTGTAGCCACCATTTTTTGCAGAGACAAAAACCCACTTATTGACACGAATCCGTTCATTTACTAACCTGTTTTCCTCTGAATTCGATCTGGAAATTTTTCGCACTTTCTTGCGTGACTCTTCCACCGAAATCGAGTTGATAAACTTGACTAGATTCGTTCCACATTGGTGCCTTGTTGTGCATCACCAGCTCTCGCCGAACTACTTCCGGTTTGTGCCCGGCACCCGCTCCTCTTTGTTTTAACTAAATCAACCATAAGTATGATAATGAATCGGAAATATAATACAACATAAGTATTACTTTAAATAGCTGATTGAATGATCACCAAATGTTACAGTTTAAATTTATATTTTACTAACAAACCTTCTGTCGAAGTTGTGCCTTCTGGAAAGTTTCTAAATTACGGTAGCTTCTCGAAGTCTCATCCTGCGCCGGACCCTCATCATCCGAACTTTCGGTTCGATTTCTTCTTCCTCTTCTGTTTAACAAAGGACTCGAAAGAAGTCTTCTTCTAATAGGAGAAGCAGAGGCTGGTCTTTTTCCTTTTTTGGATGGAGCTGGGCTGCTAGGTGAGCTCCTCGGCAATCTTTTAAAACCAATATCAATGATAGAAGGAAAAGGAGTGCAAACTTGAGATCGAATCAAAATAGATTGTAAATAATTATTATTGATTATACCTTGAAGAAGGACGAGGTGATGGTGGTGGTAGAGAATGACTTTCATCAAAATCTCTGAGTCTTGCAGCTAATCCATCTAGGGACGAAGCTACTGAACCACTGTGACTCGATCCTCTGAAGAAAAACCACATTACAATCAGAGAATAACGATATACGAAATAATCAAGACGAGATTCAAAAACTCACCTAGCAGGAGAGGCACATGCTTCCAACTGGCTCGCTTTCTCCTTAACGTCCAAAGACTCCCTTTTCGGTTGGCTTTCTTCCAGCTGGCTACAACTTTCTTCTATTACTTCCTTAACCTCAAGATCATTGCTATCATTCTCATTTCCTTCAGAATTTCCATTTCCTTGTTCTTCTGCATGTTCTGGTAACTTCGGTGGCAAAGATATCTGCTCCGTGCTTGGGAATATATCACTCGAATCGAGGCTTCTAGATTTTCCACAATTTCTGAGTCGCGGTGGTTTTGTATTCTGCTGACTAATATCATTTTGTACCTTGTTCTTTCTTCTCTTTTTGGGTTTCCTTGAAACTAGGATCAACCTCTTGTTAGGTGCATCCTTCCTGAGCATCTTCAAGGCCACATCGCAAGGAACTAGCTGAGCGTCCACCAAATCCAAATATCCAACACTGCAACTTCTAACTATGGAATCAGCAGAGCAAAGGGGACCGATGCTCATCACCGTTGGAGTTCTGTGAACTGCTCGGGGTTGACTGAGACCCTCGAAGTCTAGGCGGGACTCTTCGTCGAGGTATTTACAGTCGTCTGGTTTTGTAGATTGATGAGGCGAGTTTAATTTTCCTAGAAATTGAAAACAAAGTTAAATCAAGTTCAAAGATTGCGAAATCCTAAACATTTAAATAGAAAAACTGATCAGTGATCACTAACCACAACAGTTGATACTCTTGTCATCCTTCCTCTTTAGCGTGCACTGACAGAGACTCTGACCAATATTGTTCTGACTCGATATCCCAGGAACTTGCTGAGAACAAGTAGGAGAAATCGCACCATTACTCTTACCAATATTATCCCTCACTTGTGAACTGTTCGGAGGAGACAAATTACCACTCAAGGTACTCGTCCCACTATTGAAACTATTTTTCGACTGTACAAAATTTTGGGAAGCTTGAATGGCACTCTGGTTACTCGACCCACTGTTGGAACAACTGGATCCACCAACACCATTGAGATAAATTGGTTGGGTTTGGGTGCAGCCACTACTGGTGCTGAGGCCATGTAAGATCGAACTTTGAGACCGAAGGCTGTTTCCATTGGACATCTGACCATTCTGGATAGACGTGGGAATAATAGAGTGACAATTTCCAAGCTTCTCATCACTGATTTGATTGATTTTGTTGTGTTCCAGTTCCTTTTTCATATTCATGGTAGTTTGATCAGCCAAAGCGGTTTTTACCCTCTGGATACTGCCAGTGAAATCTGTGCTTGGAGTGGAAGTAGCTATTAGAGTCTGGGTTGGAGCTACTGCGTTTTTAGGAGACTGGAGAGCTGGAACGTCACAGCATCTTGGAGAGTTGTGTCTAGGAGGTGTCCGATAGGTGCCGTTAGAAGAAAACCTCACGTTTTCACACAAAACCATGTCTTGTAGATCTCCATAAGGAAACTCGTCTTCGTAGCTCTCGGCTCGAGCTAAAGCTGGAGAAAGCGAATCGTTGGCTAAAAATTGATTAGATATTTGTGATTTTGGACGACTCGAACTTAGTCTGGTTGCTCGAGGAGTCATGGGAGCTATGGGTGGTGGTTGAACTTCTGTAGAACTTCTTGATGCACTCTGAGGCTCCTGGAATGTTTCCTCCTCGTCTTCCGAGAATAGGTTCGGGTTGAAACTGGGGTCTGGACCTGGAAGGAAATCAATTATGTTAGAAATGAATTAGATATTTCAAAAATCATTAGATAGCTGCACCAGTTTCGAATTTACCTGCAGGTAAATCGTCCCTAAGTTCAGTAATAACTAGGGTCATTTGTCGTGGTTGCAAATGCAATAAAGATGTTCTGTACGTCACTTGACCCAAGTTTGCTGGTATCGAATCCGCTAAACCGTGAATTTTGAATTTGGTGCCCCAGATGTTCGATGTGACTTCGACCAATCTAGCATGCTAAAAAAGACAATAGGTATTGTTTCAGTTAAAAATTAAATTTCTGCAGATTTATTTCTATGAAGAACTTACTTCAGGTAAAGTATCAACATAAGCGAGATCGTCTGTTTCTTCACAGTATTTCTCCTCTCGTTTTCTTTTGTTTTTCCGCCTGTTTCTTGGTGATCCACATAAATCAGCAGTATCCCTTTCTGTATCGGATCCATCGCTAAACATTGGATACTGAGAGGAAGTGGGGAACTCGAGAAAGTGGCAAGAACCTTGGCTTTGAGGATCAAATATCACAAACTCCGGACGAATTTTACTGGTTCTTCTTCCTTTCAGAAGAGGTACTAGGCCGCCCAAATATTCCAAATAAAGAGTGTAACAGGGTGCAGGTTCTCCAGCGTGTCTCAGCATCGTACAGTGAAGCCTACCACCCCCTGGTGGTGGCCTTGAAACGAATCTTCTCAAATCTCTCGGTTCTGGGACGCAGCATCTAATATAAATTAGAAAATAATGATTGTTTTATTCATGAAAGCATAAACTAGATGTTTCTGAAACCTTTCTTTTTTTTTTTATCAGACTGGATTTATATTTTCAGGTTTCCCACAGGTCAGGGAGTTCTGGAAAGTCAGGGTATAGTCAGGGTATAGTCAGGGTATTTAAACTTGATCTGGGAAAGTCAGGGAATATCAGGGAAAACTTTAAAGAGGAGAAATGTTCGATAAACTGCATTTGAAGTTTAGGGGTTATCCACAAATTACGTAGGGCGTTTTTGTAAAATTGGCAACAGCCCCCCCCCCTTCCCCCCTATAAATCCTTACTAAAATTTTACTATCATAGGAAACGAACATATATGAAAATTCTATTAATGAAATAAATATGGAACCTTAATAAAATTATATTTGGAAAATATAATGTACTTACAACATGTAAGTCTTACAATGTATGATAATTCTATCTTTTTTTTGTCGTTGAAAATTTATCATGTGGTGAAAAATTGTATTACTTAGGTGAAAAATTTATCGTTTTGTTGAAAATATAACAATGTTTTCGAAAAATTAATTCTTTTTTGTTGAAAATGCAACTACTTCATCAAAAGTAAAACTGCTCATAAAAAATTCATTTTTTTTTGGTTGATGATTCATCCTTTGAGTTCAAAAGCCTTTTTTGTTGAAAACTTAACTTTTTTGTTGAAATCTCTCTTTTTTTTGTTGAAATTAATTTTTTTAACTGAAAATTTGAATATTCCTTGTTTGGTTAAAAGTTTATCTTCTTTAGTTGAAAGATCAATTATTTAATTGAAAATTCGCCTTTCGTGATAGAATATTAATCTTTTTGTTGAAAAACTCATCTTTTTGGTTGAAAACTGATCTATTTTGATGAAATTAGTTGTTTTTTTTTCTCTTGAAAAATCATTTTTTAATTGAAAATATAAGTATTCTATTTTCGGTTGAAAAGTTTTACTTTTTAATTGAAAATTAATCTTTATGGTTGAAAATTCGAATATTTAGTTGGAATTTCATTATTTTGGTAGAAAATTCATATTTTTGGGTTAAAAATTTGACCACAAATAAAAATTTTTCTCATCATTGACTGACAAATCTTTCTTGGTTGAAAATTCTTCCTTATTATTTGAAAATTCATTGTTTTGACTGGAAATGTAATAATTCTATTTTTGGTTCAAAATTGATCTTTTTCAGTTGAAAATAATTCTTTATGATTGAAAATTCATATATTTGTTCAAAAATTCTATATTTTGGTAGGAAATTTATATTTTTGGGTTGAAAATTTAACTTCATGGATGAACATTGTTTTCATTATTGATCGAAAAATATTTCTCGGTTGAAAATTCATCTCTTTTGTTGAAAATATGTATTTCCTGGTTGAAAAGTAAACTATTTGATCAACTCATTTATGCCCAGTGAGTCCTTAGCGACCCAGCTTATGCCTAATGAAAAAAATCTGGGTATGAATGGGTTAGAAATTTTTTTTCAGTAAAAAATTTTGTTACACGAGATATTGCAATCCCCTTATAAAATTCTGTATGACTGTTGTCACTTAAAGTCTTTAAAATTATTTTTGAAATAAATATTTTTTTCTCATTTGCCTTATTGGTCTCCTAGGTGTAAAGTTCTTTTTACACAGGCAAAAAAATCGTTTGACGATCAAGAAAAATGAAAAATTGGTCAGGGAAAAGTCAGGGAAAGACAGCAAATTTTGTAGGAACCCTGATATGTAATTCAAATTTCAAGAATTTAAAATAGAGACTGATAAAAAGAGTAAGGTTCGAAGGCTTTAAATATTAAAAAGGTTGAACATTGAAGGGATTGAATATTTTAAATATTGTTTTTACAAGCTTTAATTTAAAAAAAATGTCACATTCAATGATGAAACTGTAAGGATAGAAAAAAAAACCGATTCGAAAAGAAGTCTTAACCCCCGAGAAAATTTACATTTTTCCATCTTATTTCCCTTTCGATTTGGATAGCTCAAGGGGAAATAAGGATCGTAAAACGGTGGGATAGTGAGCATTTCTCAAGTGGAAGACCATTTTTCAGAATGTAGCCGAAACGTGACTGGTTCTCGGGTTCAATATCGATCGGTAAGCTGTTTTATTATAATGTAACCATAAGGGGCCGTCCATAAACTACGTTACCAATTTGAGGGGTGAAGGGGGTTGCGCCAAAAACTGCGATTAACAACAGGGGCAAGAGGGGGCCAGCGGAAGTATAAAAAAATTCTCCATTGAAATTAATTGGAAATGTTGAAATGACGATTCGCTATTCAATACAATATAGTATTGTACCTTGTCGGTGTCAGAAAGCTCGAAATCTTACTTTTTTGCTTCTCTTGAAAATAGGTTTTAATAGGTTTTTTTTTCGATAATAACTTGGTTATAACTAAACATTCTGCATCCTTTGAAAGTATTGATATCTACAATCCACATAGCTGTATTAGCACAAATATGAAGCTTTAAAGTATACAAATCGTAGATTCAGTGTTCACGAGAATTATTTAAAATCATCCGATTAAAAATGCACTTAACAAAATCGCGACTGTTATTTTGAATGTTGACATAATCACCAAATAAAAAATATTTTAAAAAATAGGCTTTTAATTGCAATTTAGCAATAGAACATTGAATAAAATTCACCATGTTTGAATTGAATTGCGTTTTACCAGAATTTATTGTATTTTGATGATTTTATTACGCAAATTCCATTCAATCGATTTCAATTTAATTTTTGTTTGCTGGAAACGTTATGAATGTTATGAATTTAGCTTGAATACGAACTAAATTAATAGAACCGAATAAGAAAATCCAACTATATTTATTTAAAAGTTACATTTTTTTGGTTGAAAAATCGACTATTATATTTCAGGTTCGGAATTTATCTCGCTTGTTAAAGACTTCTACTATTTGGTTGAAGATATCATTATTCTGTTTCTTTTTATTAAGAATTTTTTATTTTTTTATTTAACGATTTCATTTTTTGTTGAAAATTTATCATCTATAAGTTATTGAAAATTCAACTATCTGGTAGAAAAATTCATGTATTTTGTTGAAAATTTGTCTATATTTAGGTAGAAAATTAGTCTTGTTTGTTTAAAATTCATCCTATTAGGTTGAGGATTCAACTATATTGTTCAAAACTCGTCTTTTCGTTGAATTCAACTGGTTGTAAATTCGCTTTTCTAAAAATTTCCCTTGTTGACAGTTCATCTATTTGGTTGAAGATTCAACTATTTTCTCAAAAAGTCTCATTTTTTTGTTGAATTCACCTGGTTAAAAATTCTTTTTTTTGTTATTGAAAAGTGAGTTTTGAACTGAAAATTTTTCTGTTCCATTTTTTGTTAAAAAGATGTATTGTTTATTGAAAATTCAACTATTCAACAAAATATTCGTCTTTTTGGCTTGAAAATTTAACTATTTGTTTAAAAGTGTAAGTATTTTGTTAAAAACGCTTTTGCTTGAAAGTTCAAGTGTTGAGTTATTGATGCAACTGTTTGGTTGAAAATTGATTTTGTTCAACATTCGTCTTTCTGGGTTGAAAATTCAAATATTTTGTTTCACATACAATATATTTTGTCTTGCAATCTTAGGAATTCAAAGCATTTCATATTGAATTGAATATAGTGTAGTAATTTTATTTATAAGAATTAAATCCCCTACTAATCCGTTATTTAAAAAAAAAATCACAATATTTCCCCTGTTTTGAGAGCATTTCGGGCAACTGAACTCACCAGCAACGCGAAAAAACTCAGAATAAACCTGAAATCCGTGTTTATAGCCAACGGCTATTTTACTCTTGTGAGAGTGGGGGAGGGGGGGTGTTATACAAAACTACGGTTATTGCAATTTTTATTTTTAATATTTTACACTCCCTTTCATTTTTTTCTCCTATGCATCCTTTCGTCTATAAAAGCCTAATAGAAGCACTACCCCCCCCCCCCCCCCATAATGGAAAAATCTTCTGGCAGTCTAATTTCGGATCTGGCTCGGATCTGGTTTTGTCCAGATCTTCTATTCTTGACAGGCTAGTCTGGCCCAGACCTGGCGCTAAACAGCATTCGAGAACATAAAAATGGCTAAGTCTAAATCCTGAAGCTTTTCTCAGTGCATATCAGAAAAATGTATAGGATATTTCTAACGATTAAAAAATGTATTATCTCGTAACAATTTTGTTATTTATATCAAAATCTTGAAATTTTTTAAATATATTGAGTAGGGCATTTCTTCCTTGCAACAAAAAAAATTACCAGAATAATATTCTTATAGACTTAAATAAATTTTTCTCAAAATATGAGACACTCTGTTTCAAAAGAATATTTTAAGTAATTGTAGTGTTTCTAGTAAATAAGTGATCCTCTTTTCTCGTTAGAAATCAATTCTAATATTCTGTAGTCTAGTGGAAGCGCACGCGGTTTAAACTTAGGATGTTAGTATTCGATTCTCTGTGCTTGCGAATTATCTGCGAATGCGTTTTTCTAGCGTTAAATTGAATATATAAGTTAGAATATTTTAAGAACTAACAATACTTTCAATAGCGAGAATTTTTAGAAGAAAAATGTTTAGGAGAAAAAAAAACATTGTTTAGTAATTTATTCATTGTTAACTATTTATATATTATTCATTAGTTTTTTATTATATACTATTCACTGCGTATTTGGTTATTATTTATTTATTTACCTCTGACTGGCTAGCCGTTGACTTTACAAAAGTGCTACAGTGTTGACCAGGCCGACACTAGACCGCCTAATTTGCGCCAGATTAGAGTGTAGACGGTCTAGTCTGGCGTTAGCCAGCGCCAGAAGATTTTTGTACTAGGGCCATCTGGGGGATGTTTTTCGGACCTGGGAGTGTATGTTTAAGCGAGCCGATGGGGAACTTTTTTCATATTCATTTCTAATTTCTCCGCACTATATGATTTTCTTACCGTATCGTGCTCGCAAAGAGTGCAGCGACTAGGGCCCTCAGTCTTGGCGGTAGTGGTAGTTGTTGAACACTGGATTCTTTAGTAAGGGCTGCCCTTACAGCGAGTCGAGACAGAAGCTGAAGCGATCCCACCCTCCTGAAAATTATGAATACATATTCACACATTCTTACCAGTTTCGGCCTTTCTTTTTTTTTGTTTTTCAAAAGCTCTATTGTACAACATTCAAGGATAGAAACATGGTCATTACATTAAGTACTCGAAAAACAAAGAATTGCTGCTACAACAGTAGGAAGAAACACTTTTCTGTGATGGGTCTGGAAAAATATATTCAGATATTCTCGACCTTGTACACATTTTTTCTCTGGCTAGTGATTTTAGTCAGAACAATCTTCAGAAGAAAAAATAAATTGATAATTATATTCTTTTTTGCAAACATGATTGCTTTCACACAAAACTAGCAGGTATCAAGTTGATGCGGCAAATGGATCAAAAGGATGCAATGTTTTGATACCTATATTCATGATCAACTTGATTCAAATTTCGAGATCAATCATCGGTCATAAAATGTCAACTCCTCAACACATTATAAAATTATTTAAACCTCTTACTTGAATATTGAGCAATTGATGATGATCGATTAAAATTAAATTGTTAATCAATTTTAAAAAAATCATTTACTTAGCTCCGTTTATTTAAATTTATGATTACTGAGGTTGTGGATGTTTGTTTAAAAATGTCAGAAAATCTCGATCAAGGATCGATTATCGATTTGCAGAACTTGAATTCGGCAGAAAGGAATATATTTCGAAAATCGTCAACTATCATTCTGTTTTGTATACTGATGCTAATATGCCTTGAAGTTGTTCTCCTTAATTTTCATTGATCCTCTAAAGCGAATCATATTGAGTTGAAATTCTAGATCAAAATAGCTGCAACAATTTGATACCCCAAGTTTTATTTTGTTTATAATCGTTGTTAGTTGTTTTCCTCCACATGGTCTTGAATCAATATTTTTGATCATATATTTCCTGTAGCTTACAAGGAAGGGTATCGATGTGTCAGTCACCGATTTCAATGAAACTTCGCTATGTGTAGGGGGAAAAAATACGAAACACGTAAATTTTCTTTTCTGCTTAAAAACATTTTAAAGCGGTGAAAAGCATCCACAAAGTTCACCCCCAAAACGACATTTTTCAAGATATCTCTGTTTCTATGCGAAAATTTTATTTGAAACCAATTGGAGATTATTTATTATCGAAAGCCAATGTTATACACAGTATTTTGCATCCCTAATTTTTTATCAGGGTAAAGATTAATTTTTTTCAAATTTTTGATCTGCAAAAATTGTGAAAATAATTATGCATTTACTAAAATAACTTTATTATAAAGAAAATCAAATTATAAAGTTCACGTACTTCAGGGGTTTTCACAAAAGTACATTTCAGGATGGTAAACTACCCCTTATGTGTACTTTTTACTTTTCTTTAAAAAATTGTTTGTACATGAAACTAAACCTAAGTGTTTTTGCATGTGTCAACTAAAAATATTTTTTATATTTTTTCATTAGGGGAAAAAATGTTCTTTTTTTCTAGAAAAATTCTGAAATTCATTAAATAATTATTCGATAATAAACTATCGTCAACTGGTTTAAAAAAAAAATTTCCATAATTACAGAGCAACTCTGAAAAAAGTTTTTGAAGGGTGAATTTCAGGGGTGCTTATCACTTTAAACACGTTTTTCTGCAGATAAAAAAACATACATATCTTTTACTTTTTTGTACTCTAAAATGCAGCAGTTTCATAGAAAGCGATTACTGACGATCGTTGCTACATATGAACACACTATGTAGGGGTAGTTTAACCCCCAAAATGCAATAACCGCTATATTTGTGCTTGTACTGAAATATAAGTTATTTTCAGTTAATACATGTAAATATGCTTACTTTAGCTTGATGTATGAATAATAATATTTTGAAGAAAAGTGAAAAGTACTAATAAGAGGTAGTCTGCCCTTTTGAAATGTACTTTTGTGAAAAACCCTGAAACACTTCATCATTAGAATTCGATTTTCTTTATAATAAAATCATTTTTCCCCTTATAAAAAATGAGGATCCCTGGGAGTTGAAATGCTGTATATGATATCGGCGTTCGATAATAAACAATCTACAATTGGTTAAAAAAAAGAAATTGCATAGAAACAGAGATATTTTGAAAAACCTGTTTTTAGGGATGAACTTTAGGGATGCTTTTCACGCCTTTGAAATGGTTTCCAGTGAAAAAGAAAATATATACGTCCCGTCTTTTTTGTCATCTACAACATAGCGAAGATTCTTTGAAATCGGAAATCTAAAGACCTGCGTTTGAATCCCAGCTGTGCCAGAGAAGAATTTTTCACAACTCAAAGACAAAAATTATTATTTTAAATATATTGATTCAAGAACATGTAGAGAAAAAGAACTAAATCCGTTAAAATCTTTTAAGAACCCCTGAAGTCTGTTGAGATCCTCAAAAAATGCCGAAAAAACTCGTCAATCTTTTTAAATCCATGAAATCCTTTTTTTAAATCCTATTAATCCCTTAAATATTTTAAAATCTCGTTTAATTTTTTGGAATTATCCAACATACCCTAAACTCTTTAAAATCCTTTGAAATTAAATTTCTTCAAATTTGGTGAAATGCCTAGTAAAATCTTACAAAATAAAATCCTATAAACTATCTTACAAACTTTCTTTATAAACTGATGACATATTTAAACTGCTATAAAATCCCGTAAAATCTGATCAGGTTGTAACAGTATCGTTCATTTGACCGGGAATCGATTTTGTGTTTATCAATATTCTGAATTTTTTTCTCAGAAATCTGGCTAATTTTAATACTCTTGAAATATTTGTTTCTTTGAAATCTTTAATACTGGAAATTCCTTGAAATCTTCGAAATCCAGTTAACTCCACTAAAATCAATTAAAATACCTTTAATTCTGTTGGGGTCACCTCAAATCCCTGGAAAACTCACCAATTTTTGTAAATACTTTGAAATTTATAGAAATTCTGTACAATCTTATAAAATCTTTTAATTAATATTGAAATCCTTCTGAGGCCGCATAAAATTCCGTAGAATCCACAGAAATCCCTTTGAATTTAATTCAATTTCATTTACTCTCTGAAGTTCTCTAAAAATTCTTCAAATTTCCCAAAAACCCCTTAAAACTTCTGTAATCCTTTGATATATTTGACAACTTCTCAAAATTCTTCGAAACTTCCTAATTCTCTTACAATTTCTTAGAATTTTATCAAATACACTAGAATCTTTAAAATCCATTGAAATTTTTAAAAACTTTAAAGTTCTTGGTGATCCTATAGAATCGCTTAGGTCTACTAAAATCCCTATGCAAATCCCTTGAAATACTTTCAAATCCAGTAAATTATCTTGAAATTAATAATATCCCTTAAAATTTCCTACAAAATTTCGAAAATTTTGACATTCTCTGAAATCAGATGAAACTTTTTGAAATCTTCTGAAATCCCTTGAAATCCTTGGAAATTCTCAAAAAGCTTTAATACACCCTAAAATTTTCAAATGCCTGAAATCAGTTGAAATTTTTTTAAACCCCTCGAAATCTGTTGAAATCTCTTGAAATTTTTGAAAATCGCTTTCAATGTTCTTAAACATTTTTTAAATCCTGGAATTCTTTTGAAATTTTAATTTTTGAGATTGCGGATATGTTATTTTAGCTAATCCAGTGAAGATGTTTGAAAAGACTTTAATGGTTAAGTGAAATGAAAGTTGTGTTAGCGAGTAATTTGAGAAAATATTAGTATTGGTGTCATTTTCTTGAATATTATAGCAAAATAGTTGCACCGTTAAAAAAAGTGTCAAAAAGTGTTCAGATCCTGAATTCTTTTTGAATACCTTTGCTGGAAATCGAATTTAGAATTTATTTTTTTAATGACCGTATATGAGCTTCTCATTGTTCTTTGATTGAATGGAATATGGTATTTTACCTAGAAACCCAGGCAGCATGAACACGTGCACCCGTTGCTACGAAAAGCCTCCTGTCATTATGACCCCACGTCAAAGCTGATACCGGGCACTGAAATCAATATTGAAACAAACAAAAAAATTAGTAACTAACATCGAGACAATAGTGTGTTAGGAATTTTGAAAGAAATCTTGCGAAAGGCAAGGAGTTTCTATAAGAGGGACTTTAAATAACTGTCAACAATAATAAATTCGAAAATTTTTAATTCGAACGTGAAATTGTTTTATTCCGTTTATAAAAAATTGTATGTTAAAAATGCTACAAGATTAAGATTATGGTCTTCAAATAATAACGGGGAAAAATGAAAAATTGCTAAGGAGATAATTAGGCTATTTTGAAAATAAAAATTTGCGATCAACCGAAATTTATTTTCCTTGCGTTTCTATTTCTATGTTTTTGCAGTTACTTTCTCCTGACGATTATGTTTTTAGTTGAAAAATTTAATGTTTAGTTGAAAATTCAACAATTTTATTAAAAATTCGTCCTTGTTTGAAACTTCAATAACTTTGTAGAAAATTCGTCTTTTTGAGTTGAAAATTCAACTCCTTGTTTCAAATTCGTGTATTTTCTTGAAAATTTGTCTTTATGGGTAGAAATTTCACTTTGTTTCTTGACTGAAAAATCTTTATTTGTTGAAAATTGCTCTGTTTCGATGAAAAATTAATAATTTTAGTTGAAAATTCTTTTCTTCTGTTGAAAATTATACTGTTTCGTGGAAAATTCGTTTTTTGTGTTTGCTAATTGTTTTAACCGAAAATTTAGCTTTGCCATGTTTGGTTTAAAATTCTACTGTTTTCAATTGGAGCTTACTCTTTTTTTATTAAAAATTCGACTATTTGGTTGGAGCTTCATCTTTGTACGTTAAAATATCAATTATATGATTAAAATTTGAACTATTTTCTTGAAAGTTTGAGCATTTTGTCAAAAAGTTATCTTTTTTGGTCGAAAATTTAACTGTTTTGTTGAAAATTCACAAGATTATATCTTAAAGAATAAATTTAATAATAAAATAAATATAAATAATTATTAGAATAATAATTATTAGAATGAATGTTAATTATAATTAATTATAATTAATTATAATTAATAATGATTATTAATTAATTATTAGAATAATTATTAGAAAAAATAATTTAATCTTAAAGATCAAATTAAATCTTTGAAAATTAAATATTAGGGAAAATGGAAATTTGACCAGGAAACAGGCAGAGGATTTTAAAAATGAAGTTTTACGGTCGCTTTGAATAGGTTGTAATATAAATTTTTTTAAATTTCGTTTTGTTAATAATAATGATACTGACCTGCGTGTATGGAATAGCAGTTGAGTAAACGAGCACCCCTGTATCCGAATAAAATTTCAAAAGATTCGTATACACCTGAGGAGTAGATTGAAAGACATCGGACTCTTTAATCCCAGCAATTGCTAAGAGCTTTCTGGAATTGCTCCATTCTGCGTGTAAAGGCGCCTTTAGGCTCGTTTTTATCGTAATGGGCGACACATCGTCAAAAGATTTCAACATTACAATGTTTCCATCGGCAAGGCAAACTGCTAATACATAACTTCTTTCATCTGAAATCACAAACAATTATTTATTCTTCTTCTTTTTTACATTTTGAATATTATAAATATAAATGCAAAATATGGGTGTCTACTAGGGTGGTCCAAAAATGCATTGGAAATTTTTTTTATTTTTTTTATTTTTATGGGGACACCCCAGAAATTTGTTCGAATCTACACAAAAATAAATCTATTTTTGTTTTGTTTTAAAAAAAATGATATTTAGGGTGCCGCAAGCCCCATGAAGTTTAACATGTATTTGCCATAAGAAAAACAGAAGTTTTAGGTCAATCTTATTCAGAATCCTCAACATTATCTGAATCGAGTTGAAACTAAATATTTCTCTCCACAATTAGCCGTAGAATACGAATAAAATATCACTTTTTAAATATCAACACCATAAGACTGTTTTATAGGGTCCCAAAGAAACCCCATAAGTGGAATTTTTTTTGGCATATAAAATACCACTTCATACTGGTAATTAGATGTTCACATAAATTGTTTAAACAATTTATAATTGCTTTTAGCAATTTTCTCATAGAATGGAGTTAGAAAGACGCGGTTTTTTCAAAAATTTCCAACTTGTCCAATTTTCAATTAGGGGAAAGTGATAGTTCATCAATGTTAACAGGAGTGATTGTTCAAACAATTTATTATTAATGTTAATAATATTCTCTTAGAAAAATTCTACAAAATTGCAGTTTAAAAAAAAATTCACTTCTAGTTGAATTTTCAATTAAGATAAGTTAAATAATTAACTAGTGTCACGAAAATTAACTGTTCAAACAATTTGTTAGTACTATTATTAATATTATATTTGAATAATGCTAGAAAGATGTGGTTTTTTCTGAAATTTCTCGCTTTTTGTCCAATTGTCAATGGGAGTGACGTGATAATGAATTCAAGTTAACAAAATAATTGTTTAAACAATTTATTATCATTGTTAATAATATTCTCTTTGTTTAATTGGTAGAATGTTGCGGTTTTTTTTTTAATTTTCAACTGTTCGTCTATTTTTCATTAGGCGTGACTTGATTTTTCAAACAAATTATTATTGTTTGTGACTATCTTAATCTATATCAGTGCCTGATAGTTTTGGTTTTCCGGCAATGTTTACCTTTCTGTCCATTTTTCACTTAGCTGGGTAGTAGCTAATTGAAGTTAACAAAAAAAGTTGTTTAAACAATTTAATATTGTTTATAACTATCTTTTCTTAGATAAGTACTAGAAAGTGGCAGTTTTTTCTCAAATCTTTAACTTTGCATCGCCTTTTTATTTATGAACAAATAATAAGTCAACCACAACAAAAATGATTTTTCGAATGGTATTGTTGTTTTAAGTGAATTATTTTTGCTTCTTTCCCAATGCTTGGAAAAATTAATTTAAAGAAAAAAACCTATTTTATGCAAGAGGCAGGAATCAATATTGAATTGTTTAAACAACTTCTTTCTTAACTTTAATTAATTATTACCTCACTAAGTGAAAAAAGGACAGAAAGGTAAACATTGCCGAAAAACCGCAACTATCAGGCATTGATATAGATGAAGATAGTCATAAACAATAATAATTTGTTCAAACAATTATTTTTGCTAAATATAATTAATTATTAAGTCACGCCTAATGAAAAATAGACAAACAGTTGAAAATTTCAGAAAAAACCGCAACATTCTACCGATTAAGCAAAGAAAATATTATTAACAATGATAATAAATTGTTTGGACAATTATTTTGTTATCTTGAATTCATTATTACTTCACTGCAAATGAAAATTGGACAAAAATTCAGAAATTTAAAAAAACCGCATCTTTCTAGCATTATTCAAATATAATATTATTAATAATTATAATAAATTGTTCAAACAATTTATTTTCTTGACTTTAATTAATTACTCAACTTATCTTAATTGAAAATTTGACTGAAATTGATTTTTTTTAAACTGTAATTTTGTAGCATTTTTCTAAGAGAACATTATTAACATAAATAATAAATTGTTTAAACAATCACTCTTGTTAAGATTGATGAACTATCACTTTTCTCTAATTGAAAATTGGACAAGAAATGGAAAATTTGTGAAAAACCCGCGTCTTCCTAACTCCATTCTATGAGAAAATTGCTAAAAACAATAATAAATTGTTTAAACAAATTTATGTGAACTTTTAGTCATTAGTATGAAAGGATCTTTTATGCGCCAGAAATAAGTTCCACTGAAAAAATCGCAAAAAAAAGTCATAATTACCGCGAAAATCTCGCAAAACCCATTTTTTCACTTATGGGGTTTCTTTGGGACCCTATAAAACATACTTATGGTGTTGGTATTTGAAAAGTGATATTTTATTCATATTTCAAGGCTAATTGTGAAGGGAAATGTTGAGTTTCAACTCGCTTGAGATAATATTGAGGATTCTGAATAAGATTTACAAAAACGTCTTTTTTCTGATGGGAAATACATGTTAAACTTCATGGGGCTTGCGGCACCCTGAATATCATTTTTTTCAAAACGAAAAAAATCGATTTATTTTTGTGTGGATTCGAACAAATTTCTGGGGTGTCCCCATAAAAATTCGAAAAAAAAATTGTTTGGACCACCCTAGTGTCTTCTGATTAGTGTGTCTAGCGGACCAAAAAATCGGGAGAACCCCTGGAAATTTTACTCAGGATAGGGAACTTTTTTTTATCGAGAAATCTATTTTTTCTACATTATCTTTTTATTTTTTACTCAAGAACCAGAGAGAGTTGAATCGAATTCCTTGAGGGTGGACAAGTAGGGGAAATGAGGGGAATTGTTGGGGAATGAGGGGAGGTAAAGTAGGTGAAATAGGGGTAATGAGGGGAAGTAGGGAAAGAGTGAGTAGATGACAGGAGGGGAAGTGTGGGGAAATGAGGTGTGTGAACGTACGAGTGAGAGGAAATGAGGGGAAGCTGGTGAAATGAGATTGTTCAGGGTGGAGAGGAGATGGTTGGGGAAAGGTAGCAGGGGAAGGGGAGTGTGAGCTAGGTAAGCGAGGAGAGGGGGAAGTACAGAAGGAAGAAGTTCAGGAAGGTTGGGGGGCAAAGGATGAAGTCAGGGGAAGGGATGTATGGGAGGGGGAGGTTTGAACGACTTATGAACGTCTTAATAGGCTGCGAAACCCTTCTTGGTTTACTTTAACTAATTTTTAGATATAAATGTTAGAGATATTATATTTTCTTAAAATGTACTTCTTTTCGAGTGAATTCTGATATGTAATTGCTTCATTTTTATCATTCATTATCATTTTTATCACGTTGGAATAAGAAAATGTCGACTTTCAAGGGGGGGGGGCGTACACTTTTGACCGCTGCAGTATATGAAATTTGAAATTTGCTCTCTTGAATAGGCTGAAAGCTATCAGAATTCTCTATAAAATAAGCCAAGATGAAGGCATATTCTCAATTTTATAAGAAGATATCGCAAGAATAGTGGAATTTTAAGTGCTTTCTTCAAATTCAAATAAATTGTGATATAATACAAATTTTATGAAGTTGATACAAAAAAATTGGAAAAATTTGAAGACATCTCATCTTTAGGAAGATAATTAAAATCAAATGAATAAATATTTTATATAAATTTGATAGAAACCTCATGATTACTTATTTCCTATATCAAACATAAATATTTCTCTCACCAGAAAAAAAATTTATTCTTTCAAACAGTTCTGTTTCAACTGTAAATATGGTACACCGTGTAAGCAAAAATGTTCACAATAATAGTGATAGTTAGTGCGATTTTATAGAAATTTACCTTTTCTAATATCTTTTTAAAAAAACTGACAAAATGACATTATCCTGGCTCATTGTATAGTGAAATCTGATTGATTTTAACCTATTAAAGAGAAAAACTTCAGCTTTCATATATGTAATTAAAGTTAAAAGGGCTCAATCAATCATCCGTAAACAGGCGGTGCCATAGTCGTGATCGGCAATGCAGTTTCGATTAATATTTATCACTTCAGTCTGTGATTGAGGATAAGTTTGGCACGTGTAAATAAATAATTTTTTTCTTCATGACAAAAATTTTGTATGTGCATATTATGATAAAATTCCCATTATGAACGGGAAAATATAGACACTTGATGTAACTTATCACTTAAAATTCATTCAGAAAAACACTTTACAAAAGTTGAATGATGAGTCTGGGTGTGAGTAATGGATCGTTGATGGCTTTAAAGTTTTGAGGTCGATTAGTCTACTTCCACTTACTGCTTAAGGAAAATTATAAACCCTGATTAAACGAGAAACGTCCACTCTAGTGTAGTTAAAAACTCTTTAATTTTCAATAAGAATTCAAAAGGTTTAATTTAAAAAACGAGTCTACTTCAAACTCCTTTGGTTTTATTTTGAAATCCAGCTCGACTGACAGTCTGATTAAAAATCAGGGTATCTATAGCGGACCGGTAGAACCCGGGAATTTTATTTAGCCGGAAACAACCGAAAAACCCCCGGGAATTTCATTTAGGATTGAGAATTTTGTTTTCTTATAGAAAAAAATCTACTTTCTTCTCTTTTATCTTCTTTTTATTATTTATTTGGAAATCAGGTAGAGGAAAATCTCATCGTTTCCCATATGATACTATCAAAGTTAATTGATCTTTGATTATATGTAAGGGGATCACCCTAGAGTAGATAAAAATCCTACAGTAGATAATCATTAATTATTATTATTATACCATTAAGCCATTTCCCTTTCGGGGTAGGCGTGACTTGCTCGGTTGGGGAATAGTAAACAGGTGAATAGGTATAGAGTAGGTTGGTATATGGGCATAAACAAATATAAGTAAAGTAATCAATTATAATTTTTATATTTAACATATGTCGTGTATGAACGCAGTATTTTAAATTCATGATCATCTATTGTAGGATCATTATCTACTGTAGACTGGTCTCCCCTACACATATAATTATACTATACAGTAGAGTAGACCATTTAAGTCTGTAATTGTGGAAAAGTTTGGCACATGTAAATAAATAATTGCCAAACTGCAAAAATAGATCTTTAAATTGGTCGAGGGAAAAAATCTGGTCGAGAAAAAACGTGGAATTTCAAATTGGCTAATCACTAGACACCCTGAAAATATTTGAAGGGTATAGTGCATAAAAATGAAGTGCTTATAAGGACGCAAGTGCCCCGTTTCTTCACTTTATAAATAAAAAACAATCTAGCAAGAGAAAAATATTAGTAAACGCTTTATAATAATATAAAAAAGGGGAACCATGATTTTCTGAATGTCACCCTCGAAAACGATTTTTGACCATTCTTATCTTTGCAGTTGTTGCTTCTTCAAGCACTCTCTTTTCGTGATTTTATAGAGCTAGACGAGAACTACAAATGATTCTTTTTTTACAGAATACATTACAGTTATATGCTATTTTGTATCTCAGGACTATCCTTTTTTGGGATATTTCATAAGGGATGTTACTTCTAGGGTAGATGAGCCAGACAAAACTTCGGGAAGATTTTTCAGTTTTTTCATTAAAATTAAATGCCTCAAAGTCAAACAGTTTGGTTACTTACGCCCTTTTGCACTGTCATCCTTCATTTGTCAATATAATTTTACGAATATTTAACGAAAAACCGATAATTAATTCACTTACCAGTCACATCGTCTTCACCTTCTTCCATTTTAAATTTTTCGGCACTCCAAGCCATTGATGTTACTCCAGCCCCTAACTGAACTTCAGAAACCATCGCTCCATGAACATCCATGACGATTAATTGTCCAGCAGTGGTTCCAAAATAGACCTTGTAAACAAAAAAAAAGAATATTAATATTGTAAGTTTTATTTTCCATGAAAGAAAAACTTTATTGGTTTATGGATATTGAATAAACGTTCTGAGGAGTTGAACGAATATTTTGAACTATATATAGCTTCAAGCTCAATAAAAATCCAAGCATCAGCATTGCGCGATCGTTCACAGCTGACCTCTCTCATATTGTTCAGATTAGGGAAGAGATATACGTATATCGAAAATCGTAAAATTACTCTGCAATAAATATTACAGGCATGACTGAAATATTTTACGAGAAGCATTATAACGATTTTAATGATAGGGACGATCGATTGTAACACAAAACTGTAATATCAGCCAAGTTATGGACGACCTATCAAGTGACCTATCTAATGCCGCAAACGATGCATCATGTTGCCAAATAGCCAGTAAGAATTTCCTCTCTGTATTCGGTTCAAGAATTTCTTATTCGAATATAAATTTCAAATTTGCTATGCCTGAATTATCGTAAAACACCCAGTCATCGCCAAGGCCCACGTGGTCGCCAATTGGCAGATTTTTAAGAAACGAATAAAGAATAAACCTTTTAAAATGTTTTAAAATTAAAAAAATTAATAATTTTTCAACATAGATAAACACAGTGATACATATTATAGAGTGTTCTCATTAAGTTCATGCGAGAAAAAAATTTTATTTGACAAAACTTCTGACTTGGCAGAAAAACCATAGAATTTTGCACTATGTATAAAAACCGAATTCGAATTTTGGCCAATGCTCTTTCTGCAATCTCATACAATCCCATGCAATCCTTTGGAATCCCATACAATCTTTTACAATACCTTATAATCCCCTCTTACGCAAAAAGTACTATAGAAAATTCAGTATAGGTGTACAATGATTTTCCTATAATGAATTTCTTATAATTTTTTTGCGATTCTAGAAAAATCTTTATAGAGAATCATTATATGAAAATCTGTACAGAAATGAAAGATGTTTGAATATTGAAAGAGTTGATGCAAAAAATAGAGAAAGCAAAAACAAATAATTTATTTCAACAAATTTCGACGGACTTCTCTGGATTTTGAGTGTTGTAAAACGATTTTAAGGGTTTTCCAAATATTCTAACTAATTTTAGAAAATGCAATGGGTTTTCATGTGATTTAAAAATATTTTTACGGATTTCAAGAAATTTCGAAACATTTGAAGGGAATATAGAGTATTTTAAATATTTACAAAATTTTCCCGGAATTTGGAGGAATTCCAAAGAATTTTAAGAGATTTGAAAATTTGTGAGAGATGGTAAAGAATGTGTTAGGCTTTTCAAAGATTTCAAGTTATTTCTAGTGAATTTTGGAAAGTGAATTAAATTGAAGTCTAAAGGATTCCTGGCGATTTCAAACATTTCAAGGGATTTCAAGGTATTTCAACAAATTTCTCAAGATTAAAGGGTATCAAAAATGTATAGGAATTTAAACGTTTTTTTCCCAAGAACTTTAATTAATCATTTTAATTTAATTTGAATCCAAAAAAAATTCCATCAGTTTTCAAAAGATTAACAATATTTCCACGAATTTTCAGGAATTTTGAAATATTTCGAGAGATTTTAGAGGACTTTCACGTTTTTCAAAGATGTGAAGGTATTTTAAAGAATTTTTCCCAATTTCGAGGGATTTCTAGTGGATTTTGAATTAAATCAATTTTCAAGGAATTTATAGAAATTCCATAGCTTTCAAGAGATTTTAGGGCATTCAAAGTAATTTTACAAAGATTGAAGGATTTTATTAAATTACCCAGAATTTCAAAGGATTTCAAAAACTTTCTAGAGATTTAAACGGTTTTTTTAAAGAACTCGCATTGATATGTATAGTATAAATGATCTATGATGACTTTCAAATGATTTATACTCTTTAAATAGAATTTCCACGTTTTTCAAAGATTGTAAGGGATTCTCAGGGATTCCAAAAGATTCCAAGGAATTCTAAGGAATTTCGAGCAATTCACCACGAAGATTTCAAATTTTTTTGGGGAATTAAACGGGTTTTTAAAGAACTTTAAAAAATAAGTTTAATCTAATTTATATTTGAGGGCTTTGAAGTTATTTGTACTTTTTGAATGGATTTTTGCGTTTTCCAAAGATTTAAAGGGGTTTTAGGGAATTCTGAAGGATGTCAAGAGATTTACACTATGCAAAGGGTTTTCAAAGTACCACAAAATACTTCGAAACCCCTTTGCATAGTGTAAATCTCTTGACATCCTTCAGAATTCCCTAAA